>OY796890.1:12633144-13083837 GCA_963680785.1 Diplosoma virens | reverse complement strand
GTACCTGAAATATGTGGAAGGTTTTGATTTTTGAGAAAAGAGTTTTTCTTCATAAAACCCAACAAAGATGTTAGCTAAGGCTGGGCCTAGTGGTGAACCCATTGCAACCCCATCAGTTTGCTTATACATGATGTCGTTAAAGCTAAACTCTACTCCAGATGTGGCACTTTTCATCAGTTCAATAAAGACAGCCTTCGAAATAAGTGGTTGTGCATCAAAATCATCGCAATAGAGAAAGAGAAAAATAATTGTTTACCGTTTCTTACAAAATCATCGCAATTTACAAAAATACAAAATAATCGTTACAAAATCATCGCAATTTGAGAAAGAGAAAAATAATTGTTTACCGTTTCTCGACGTTAACGTGGAACGAACAGCTACCGGTTTTGAAACAAGTGTGTATAGAAAACCTACCTTTACTGGACAGTACTTACGTTGGGAATCTTTCAGTCCCACTAAACAAAAAACAAATCTTATATCAACTTTGGTACACCGGGCACTAATGATATGCACGAAATCTAAACTAAACGAAGAAATTAAGCATATCAAGAACATTCTATTGGACAATGGTTATCCTGAATCTATTATTGACTGCAACATTTCCAAGAAAATTGCTCAGTTTTCTATGCCCAAACGATTTGGTCCTGAGAAGTGTCCCGTATATTTGAGAGTTCCTTGGATAGGGAAAGCTTCCATTGGTCTTGACAAAAACGTCAAAACGGCTGTTGAAAGCTGCTATGGCTCCGTTACCACCAGAGTTGTATTTACATCGAAACGCATGTTGCCTGTAGCCCGCAAAGATGTTTTACCTACCACGCTAAAAAGCTCCGTTGTTTATGAATATTCGTGCCACTGTGACAGTAGGTACATAGGACGAACATCACAGCGATTACAAGATAGAATCAAGCAGCATGTTCCTAAATGGCTACAACAGCAAGCGAAGCGCCCTACGCGATCTCAACCTGGCAGATCCTGTAAGCTAAAACGTAACAATCCAGATCGTGACTCTGCCATAGGACAACACTTGCTTGACAACGAGCAATGTGCTGCAAACTATAACGACAAACGTTTTAAAATTCTTGCTGTGGCACGCAACTCGTTCCATCTGTGTCTACTAGAGGCAACTTTTATCAAAACCAAACATCCGGTTTTATGTAAGCAAAAGGAATTTGTTTACACATTGAAACTTTTCAAATAACCTAAGTTGCGAGTAACAGTGTTTCTCCAGGGGTAATTGCACATAGTGCGTTTCTCCTTTCCGAGAACATCCTGTATTGCACCACACTGTGCAATTGTGCCTTTCTCCTTTCCGAGACTGCAGCACCTTTCTCCCAACTGTTGAGACTATAAATACCTTGATTTTCTCTGGTTCGTCCCATTTTGACGCGATTGCCACTGATGAGAGCGTCACGAAAAGCTTATGGCTCCGAAAAAATCGACTTTGTTTAAAGCGATATTAATTTACTTTATTTACAAGTTGTCCTAAAAGTGTTATAATTATTTGTTTTGTAGTTTAAATTTAAAGTGCATGGATAAAGCTTGTAATTAAGAATAGCATTGTGGATTTTGGAATCGTTCCGCTCAAATTTATTTTTCTTCTCTTTGATTTTTTTATCTCAAGTGCTCGGAAAGGCTATAAGAAGTCTTCTGCTATCTTTTAGCTGATTTAATATTACGTAATTGTTCACTATGTCCCTTTTAATTGGTTGTTTTGCGGCGGCGTTTACTGCTAACCGATTGTAAACTTAGTGTACTGGTTATTTGGAAAAGTCCACTACAATCTCGTAATTTATTGTTATCGCATTGCATGGCTCGATTTATATAAATAACTCGCATTTTCTCAATTCATTTCAATTGAGCCATTCCAGTTAAAAAGTGAATAGTGCAAACATCTATTATGGGGCACCTCATTTTTTTCTGTACTTAATATTCAATTGAGCTACTTTTCTCAACACAGAAATTATTGGCGATTGCGCGTTATAGAACGATTTTTCAATTGAAATAATGAGTCAAAAAAGCATTGAGCAGAACAGGTAAAAGGGCCTAAAGCTAGTTTATTGTGCCTGTAAATGAAAGGCTATAATTGGAATAAAATTTTACCAAGGTTGTATCAAAGCATCAAAGTATAGACAGCATCATATCGACTAGACCACCCAGTTGCATTTAACGCTTTTAATGTAGGATTTGAGAAATAACGATCATGGACATTCTGAAGCTTTTGCCGCCGCACAATACAATGACCGGAAAAAATTATATACCGACTCAATGGTGTCGTAAAATTGAAGGGTCTCAGTCATGGTTCCATGGCATCTTTTAACACCAAATTTAAATTGTATGAAGCGCAATGCACGTAGTAAGCATGTGGAGCCACATCTTAGATCTTATGCAAGTCGGAGTACTTCCTGCTCATCACTGCAGCGCCGTCATATCCTTGTGTCCGCGGCGGTTTTTTATGTCAAACCCCTTCTGCTAAATGGAATTTGTTATCAGTTTGTGCAATCTAACAGCAGATGAATTCTTAACTTCGATAAATAAGGTAAATGCCTCAACAGCTTTTAGTTCCGATGACGTTCCATCATCGCGGTAATCGATTTCGACGTAAAGAAATACTTCATTTAACTAGTTTTTTTGCTGACATCTTGAGTGGTATCAAAAATAATGGAAAAAAAAGAAGCGCTTTGTAGTTTGCTTTTTACATCGCGGAGAACTTCTTCAGCTAGTAGGCTACTGATATTAGTTCCTTTTGTATCAAAGGGCTTAAATATTTTGGAGAAACTTTAGGTAGTTGTAAAAGTTTGTCTAAAACAGTGACGTATTTGGAAAGAAGCTGTAAGATAGTGAGAAAATTGGCCTTGTTATCCTTTGAAAGTTCTTCACTGGATTCAAGAAAAGGTAAGTTGCACTTTACTAACATCAACGTAACATTCACTAGTCTTTCCAAAACATTTTGCCAAAAGTTTGTTTTTTCCAGCAAAGACTCGTGCAACGCTTCTTCTGTTGTCCCCCTGTTTCTCCATTGCTCATATATGATACACGACTCCGCATGACGTGTGGAGCTTTCATGGTTTCGAATTCGCTGCGATAAATGCCTCCAGTCATTTAAACCTATTGTACCCCAAGGGTTTTGAAGTGCGTAAGAAGTCCCTGGAGAGACATTTTCATGAGAAAATAATCAGCAGGGATGGCAGTAAACACGGTCCATGCTTGATGAATAACATAACTGTTGTATCTTTGCATGTATACACAGGTTTATTAAACAACAATAATTAACATTTACAAAAAATACTTAGCCAAAAACGACCTTATTCAAATAGAAGGCTTTTAGTTCGTTTACTTTAATAACTTGATGACTTTGAATTGACTGATGAGCCGAAACAGACGCGCAAATTTAACTTGATAAAATTATGCTTGGATATACGCGTCCAATAATTGTTCGAGAAGAGAGGCGCTAATTAAGATTAAGAAGCATTTAAGAAAACACTACGTCATCGATTGCACAATACCACAACAATAATCAATATTTTCGTAGTTTTAGGCCTGATTGTGTTACATAATGGTAATAATTTGTTAGAAATAAACAACCTCTTTGGAGCGAAGTTTTAGGGAAAGGTTTTTCAGGTTATTTGGGATCTGCTGCAGTAATTGCTTTCTTGATCTCTGAGTTTACAATAATGGTGGGAAAGTCGTCATTCTTGCTTGCATCTGATCTACGTATCTTTAGCAGTATCGGAATTTTCTTCATTGGTACTATTGTTAAAATTCTTGACGTCAGCAAGTTGAGGAGTAGATTTTGTCTCACGAATGCTGAAGTCTTGCTCATCCGCTTTGAATGTTTCTGGTCGAGTTAGCCATGAAGTCAGTCGCTGAGAGTTTGTGGCTGCTTTAACTATTTTTCTCCTCTTTGCTTGTCTCTTTTGTGCTCCGCTTTAATAATTTCTTTTCATATTAAATTGCAGTCAACTTGTGTTTTACAATGTTGTTACTCAAAACCTAAAAGGTTTAATAAATTTAGACAACGGTTAATAAAGTTTAATGTAACAAACTCTCTTTGTTAATATTTTTCCGGCTCACAAAATAGTACTGCTGCGAGCGTAAGGATTACGGTATGTCTTGGAAAAAGGATTCAAATAGAAAGCTCAAACCTGATTTTTCAATCATTCAAATCACAATTTCTTTCAACGAAAGAAGTTCCAGTTAACAGAAATCACAAATCTGATCACTGGCTAATAGAATTACGTCTAGCATCCTGATAGCTAAACTAAATCTAGGTAGCTTATTCAAATAGAATAATCACTATTCTCATAAACTAAGGCGTTAGATTTCACTAACCCTTAAAACTCTAACTCCAGTCACATAGAAAAAACAGTAACACAACAAAACGCTGACTTTCACAGCACAAATTACGAATTTACCTAATTATATGAAGCGGGCAAAATTTATCAGAAAAAATTAGCAACTTCGAGAAGATACATAATATATTTTCTCAATTAATTATTTCACGGCGATACAAGCCAGCCAGACAGTTGCTGTTGCGTCACAAAGCACCAAGTTAAAAGGCTGGTAAACAAGTTATGTAACATGCGATACTATTAAGTTACTTGACTATGAGGAAAAATTATAGAATTATCTCGAAACCGTGACGTGATATTAGGTATGATTACGTAATAAACCAAACTTATTAACAATTACAAGATAAAATAAAGCGGATAAATATGATGCTACATGATCATTATAGCTAAAACTTATTTTACTAAAAAAAATTAAGTGGGGTTAGCGTACCGATTACGTCATGACTACGTCACAATTAAAATGAATACGTTACAATCAAAACTTTAAATATATTAAAAAATACTTCCAATAAATTAGACGGTTAAATATAAATTAAAATTATTGATGAAGGGTGACATTTAATAACAATAAGTTTACTTGAGCTTTTAATGAAAATATTTTACAACAAAATGTAGCAATGCAGAGCCCCCTCCTGTTGGGGCCCCAGTACATTGCACCGGCCGCACCGGCAATAGTTACGGCCCTGTCTGTGTGGCTACGTTTATGTTGTCAAGGGTTAATGTTGACGTCTTATAATATTAATTTTATTAAGAGATGGAATTGTTTTAGCCAATGTGGAGGACGAACTACTGAGTTTAATATTAGCCGTCGGGGTGCTAATTCATTTTTATAATTTGTCAGTACAAAGTTGTTGAAGTGGTTATTCGAAGTTGTTAGCGCTGTAAAATACTTTGAAGTTAGGTAAAGCTTGGGAGCCACGTTAACCAAAATTGTTTAAGTGCTTTTAATTTCTGTGAATATACTTTTTATAGTTTGAAACTGTTGAGAGAAGTATATCTGTTGAGAGAAGTTTTTAGAAGATCTATTTGTATTTAGCCAGAGCCTATTGTTTTGAAAACTTCAGCTTCACGGCAAATTATTTCTTGAGCCGGTATGAATAAAAATAAGCTCAGCTTTAGCTTGGCGCAGGTATTTGGATTACCTAGTTCAACGGGTTCGTTTGCATTCTCGAGTAAAGTTGTGACAAAACTGGAAATGCAAGCTAAAATTTTAAACTAAACTTAACTACAAGATATTTTGCAAAAATTTATCGAAAAATAACCATTTTTTAAAGGTTTGTAAACCTACAAAATTTTGTAAATCTAGCAAGTTGTGCCAACTAAATTGAAAAAAAGCTAAGAAAAATTAATTTGGTTAATCGTCGCATAAATTTAAGACAATATTATTTCGCCCTCCCCCAAACACATGGGTCTGGTTGGCCTATAATAAAAAAAGTATATATTCTAAAAAATGCTCGAAAATGGCACAAAGGCTACAGGCCAATCGATGCTTGATTGTTGTTAGATCTTAACCGACCCCTCTTGACATAAATACTTCAATTTTGTCTCCGGCAGTCTGTTGATGTTTCGTAAATTTTCCTGTTAACAGCTGCAACAGATACAGCACGAAGATTTTTCGAAAAGTTTTGTTTTGATGACATTGTCATTCCGAAAAGATTGAAGAAACAAGGCAAGAAAAATTTATATTGGTTTTATAATTATCTTAAAAATTCTATTGTTTTCATTAAAACAAAGTTGCTGGTACGGACCGCTAAAATACGAAAAGTCATATCGCAAATTAATTAAATAATTAGAAATAATTTAATTTGTAAACCATTGGCTTAAACCTTAAACGCTTTTTTATCTTAATCACCCATTTATAATAGCGAAAGTACCCCTGCGCTAGATCTTGTTCAAAGATTTTCAATGATCAATGACGTACATCTAAAACATTGCTCGTCGTCGTCATAGTTTGAAGGGCATCCACTACAGGCCAGACACAAACAGGACTGGGGCCGAGGGTTTATCCTTTTACTACCCCAGACTGCTGCACTGCCTGGATCAGATGCTGGCAGTGATGTTATTAAGCCAGCATCGAGTTTCGTCATCCAAAACCGTCAGACCGCGTGCTCCATGTGGTGCCCGATGTATGGGGCACGCTGTTAGTACATGGTCTGCGGTTTGCTCTGAGGCGCCACACTCTCAATTCGGTGAAGGAGCGAGACCCCATTTGTGCATGGACGAATGGAATCGCCCAACACCAGTTCGCAGGCGGTTGAGCTTAACCCAAGCTGCTCGGGGTAAGCCCATCCCAACAGGCCTGACACTGGTCCCGGGCACAAAAGCACGGAGCCTGGAAGCATTTTCACAGTACTCCGCGTTCCATTTGTGATTTGTCCATTCAGAGGCGCGGATGCCAAGTCGGGCAAGATTGTCCAAAAGATTCCGCGAAACTGGCACAAACGGGCGTCTGGATCTTAGTCTCACTTGGCCAGTATCTGAGGACCCATTTAACAGACCATGCAAAATATGATCGGGGTCCAGAGATCCACGGTAAGCCAAGGAGAGTGTCGCTCCCAGTCGGCGAAGCTCAGCTGGCTCGATGCCTGAAAGTACAGGTAGGTGGTCCGTTGGAGTGGACGCAGGCATCCAGTAACTATGCGCAAGGCGTCATTCAAGACACTGTCAATGAGGCGAGTGTGAGCACTGCGACACCAGACTGGCGCACAGTACTCAGCTGTTGAGTAGACTAAAGACAAGGTGGCTATGAGTAGTGTTTTAGCACCAGCACCCCATCCCGAGCCCACGAGTCGCCTCAACAGTGTGACGCGCGATGATAGTTTTTTGCGCAATGCCACTAAATGGTGACAAAACGTGAGCAATCTGTCCAGTTTTACCCCAAGGTATGTAGGGGTTGGACAGAACGGTAAAAGTCTACTATTGTTGTAGACCTTTAGCTCACGTTTGACCTCTCGGTTGTTTAAGTGAAAGGCTGTCGTCACCGTCTTAGTGTGACTGAGCTTCAACCTCCAAGTCTGGAGATACGCTGAAAGTGTAGACATGTCTTGGCTTAAAGTCCCCTCCAAGTCCTTCCAGTTTCCAGAAGAGTGCAACAATGCTAAATCATCAGCATAAGCAAACTTTCTGGAAATCGTAGAAGGAAGATCGTACGTATAGATGTTAAATAGGAGGAGAGACAAGACCGATCCCTGAAGAACGCCGTTTTTAAGACGGCGTAGCCTGCTTTGCTTGCTGTCACCGGTGGTAAGGGTGAAACTTCGATTTCGGACAACCTCCATGATCATTTTGACCATGTGCTTATCCGGAAGTAGTCTCAGCAGCTTGCAGGTAAGGCCACGGTACCAGACAGTGTCATAAGCAGCTGTCAGATCGATAAATACGGCACCGGCCTTCTTTTTAGCCTCGAAAGAATCATCGATGTTCTGGGTTAGCAGAGCAACTTGATCTACGGTTGACTTCCAGCGTCGGAACCCAGCCTGCTCTTCAGGGAGCAGTGGATCGATTAATGGTTCAACGCGGGCGTAGATAAGCCTCTCGAGAATCTTGTAGGGGACACAGAGCAGAGATATCGGTCGATAACTCTTTGGGTCCCTCACGGGCTTTGCTGGTTTTGGCATCGCGACCACAAGCGCTCTTCTCCAGATCTTGGGAATTTTGAGTCGGCGCAAACAGGAAGAAATGAAGTCACGTAACCAGGACTTTAAAGCAGCTCCGGCATGGAGTATAAGCTCGGGGCAGATGGAATCAGGTCCCGGAGCTTTACCTGGTTTTAAATGTTGAAGGGCAGCAGTAAATTCTCTCTGTGAAAAATTGTCAGAGATATTTACTGCGTCTGGTGTTGTGGCCCTCCAAAGGTCAGACACTTCTTGAAAGACAAGTCGAGATGACTTGCGATCAACAGCCTCGTATTTCCCATTTCTAACCAGCTGAGATGCAATAGCATCGGCTGAAACGGAACAGTGACGAGGAGAGTGTCGTGACCTACCAGTAAGGTTGTTCAAAATACTCCACGCTTTTCGACTAGAGTGTGAGAAGTCAATGCTCCGAACTGCTTCGGACCATCGATCCCTCCGCTTTCTGTCAAGCTTGGCAAGCAGAGTTGTAGCAGCCAAACTTGAGTCGTCTCCCTGAGGAGACTGCAGAAAGGTTTTATAGAGAGATTCACACTCTGCATCCCAACACGGAATATAGTTATTTCAATACCCGCGTGGGATAGTCTTTTTGGCTGCTTTCTTAATGATGTTACAGAAGTCCTGGTAAGCCGCATCCACATCAAGTGAATCAGGCGGCAACAAAGTCTTTGCGAATTTATTCGTCAAAGCAAGGTAGTGACTCCAATTGGCCTTGTGGAAGTTCCATCGCTTAACAGGCATGCTTGGCACTGCCATAGCAAACCTTGGTGGTGTAATAAGCGAGGGTCGATGTTGTGACCTGGGGAACTTGTCAAGGACACGTCTATCCGATAAGCGACTGTTTGGACCTACGCTAGCGAAAGCTAGATCTGGATTGGTGCCAGTGTTCCAGCGGCCGGAATAAAAACTGGCAGCGTCCTTGGCATTATATAGGAGGGCAAGACAATTAATACTTGCCCAGCCAGCCAAGCACTCACCATCCGGACTGTTGTCGTCGTAACCCCAGTCAGCATGACGACAGTTAAAATCGCCAGCGTACAGACAGGGGTGAGGAAACACTGGAAGATCCAGGGTTCGCAATCGCGTTGGCGGTGGTTTGTAGACGTTGACTATTTCATAGCCATCAACGTCCACACACAGCCACTCGATCTCCGATGTCGGTGGAGATTGGTCCAAAAGCGTGTATCTCAGTCGCTCGTGAACAAACGTGGCAAGGCCATGCTTCCTGCTTAAAGAAGACCCAGCTAGTTGGTAGTGTGGTAGCACCAACTTCTCTGCATCAGTGCAGTGGGTCTCCTGCAGTAGGATGACGAGTGCCTCAGACTGCATAGCGAGGTGATGAAGAACATTCATCTTGCTTGCAGTGAGGCCTTCGATGTTCAGCTGAAGAATAGTGGATCTTCGGAACTTGTTGGCAATGTGCCCTGAAAAGGGCAGTTTTATCTTAACATTGCCCCGTCTTGAAAAGGAAGTTTGCCGATTAACAGACCCACACTGAACATCGGAATGGGTGGATACCCTTCCGTTTTGGTAGGTTCGGTTTCGGTCTGTCATTTTAAAATCAATGAGCAGACTTACTCACGGCCCAGGCTAAAACATTGCTGTTTTTAAAGTATAAGTGTAGAAAGAAAATAAAGTGTTTAAAAACAAATGAGGTAAAGATTTTACTCAAATTTGACCAAATTTTTTACACAGCTTAAACGTGCTTTTTAATTAACATAAATATGACTTTGCAATGAGAAATAGCCAATTTAAAGCAATGTACATTTACCCAGCTTAAATGTGCTTTTTGATTAACGTAGTTATGACTTTGCGAATGTGAAACAGCCAATCTAAAGCAATAACTTTGAAACTGTTGCTGTGGACCAGCTGCATTAATACTATGCTTTTAGTTTATCATATTCGACTTGTTTTTGTATAGGAGTCGACGATCCGCATAAACTCCCTGGATATTATTATCGAGATGATTCACTGCAGATATGGAAAATCATAGAGGAATTTGTTAAAAACCTCTTAGGACTTTATTACACTTGTGATAAGGTTAATATTACTTTATTCTCTTATGATTGTTTAAAATCTAGGTTTAAGATATTATAAAATTGTTTATTGTAATAGTACACTATTTGGAGTTGGCTACTGTAATTTTTTTGAAATGAAGATTGATGATTCTGCATTTATTACCATGTAATAAGTGTCTCAAAAAGAAACGGTTACTTAAACTTTTCAAATCAAAGTACGAAATGTTTCAGAGCATAAAATTTTAAAAAACGAAAGTTTGACCAATTTTTTGATTTTGCATGTGTGAAACTAATTTGGGGAAAGTCTTTAATAAATGAATTTTTTTTGTTTTTGCAACCAATGCAAGATTACAAGTCGTTTAAGTAAACCACAAATCCTCTTCTAATCTCATTTTCATAACAACCCCTTTTGTTGGTGCGTTTTTCAATTAAAACTGAAAAATTCAGAGAATAGATTAAGCTAGTACTAAATAAGTGAACTTCAATTAATTTAAGGATCCAAATTAACTGCAGTTTACCGTTAGTCCTATCAAAGTTTAATTTAAAAAAAACGAATTAAAGATGGAGGATAAATGTTGTAATAACATTCACCTCACATAAATGTTTTTATTGAGCAGTTAGAGGAAGCCTATGCTTGCTAAACAATTTCATTGCGCTCCTGAGCATTCTATAACATTCGCTTAGTTGGAATACAGTATAGTTAAACCACAAGAATGTTTTGCCTAAAAAATATCTTTTCTAGACTTTCGTTTAAAAATGATTTGGTCTTTGCTTCGCGCTTTAACTTACCTCACTTTGCCAAAATATGTCAATAGAATGTTTTTTTTCATAACGATTGCTTAATATTTACGGGAGAAAATTTTTTCAGTTACGAACTTTAAATTTCAAATGTGAAGAATGATCACAATTGAATATTCTTTTTTTCTTTTCAGCATTTTAAAAACTATTTTCCAATCAAGATATGCAAAATTATGAACTTAAAAATTACATCTTTATTGCGATGGATGTTAAAATAGTGTGCTATAAAATAGGCTCAAAAACGTTTTCCAGATGAAATAAAAATTTGCACGGCAAAATATAACTTTTACGTCAACTTTTTTGGATTTATTTATTGCGGCCAGCAGAAAGACCCATATCCGTATGAGTGCATTTCAAAAATATATGCATTTCAAACTGTGCTATCAAAAATGTATTGTCCCTCAAAAAATTTGAGGAGCAATACATTTTTTCCCAAAATTTTATCGACGATTGCCGGAATCATGATCATGCGATATTTTACAGAGATGCCGAAATGTTACACAGATTTAAAGTGAAAACCTTTTTTTAGTGTTTACCAGGTTTTGTGGCTGAATAGACACAGAAAAACTTTGTCTCTTACTATAATAACTGGGGAAGAGCTAAAAAAGCTTTTCACTTTAAATCTGTGTGACATTTTTCATTTTCATCAAAAAACCTAGCAAAGACCCAAAAATAAGAATATAAAAAAGGTCTTTACTTTAAATCTGTGTAACATTTTTTATTGTCGTCTAAAAAACCAAGTGAAAATAAAAAAAAAAGTTTTTCACTTTAAATTTTAGTTGCATTTGCTCATTAATCTGGATCGTTTTAAATTGATTGAGTTTATCCTTTCTGAATGATTTGTTGTTGCTGCTTGAAATTTTTTGGTCGTGGAAAAAGCAATTGCCCTCTTTCCCCCGAACCGATCACTTTTTTCTTCTGTCGTGCAAAGAAATATTTTTTGGGACGATTATTTTGGCTCCTAGATGCTAAATAGAAATAAAAGATAGTTTCAAGTCAAAAAAGAAACTTAACAAGCATAAAGATATAAATTCTTAAAAAATGTTTTTTGTTGTTAACTGTATAGTAAAAGTAAAATAGCGCAAAAATTCTAAAGAACTATTCGTTCTCACATAATTCGTAAAATGACGACCTCTTTTAAAAAAACTTAGTTAGAGCTTTACAGGATGTGCAAAACGACTACGAATTGCAAGATTGGGTGGAAAATGTGGCTAATGAAGGCCTAAATTGGCAAGGAAACAATAACAATCGCTTTCCTGTTAAAATCGAGTCTCTGGAAAAGCTTGTACGTAAGAAATAAATGAATAGTCGTTTTTTTAAAAGTTACGTTCTACAATACGTTGCTATTTTTCTAATATATATCTAATATTTGAAGAGTCGAATAGCGGTACAAAATTTTAAGATAGCTTTGAAAAGTATATTCATTCCTCGAAGACTTTTCATCTGACACTTATTGGGAGGAATCGTCAGAATCAACTGAGAGCAATTAGATCGTGCTTATATAGGTAAGGAGAATGAGTCTGATTGGTTGAAAAAAAGCAGCCAATCAGGAATAGAAAAGAAAAGAAAAGGAAAGAAAACGAAAGAGCGACTGAATGGTCAAGAGAGACAACCAATCAGAAGTGAAAGTAAAACACCGGTAACGAATAAGTTAATTCATTTCTTAATTCAGTTAATTCATTTGTTTTTATTCCTGATTGGCTGCCTTTTTTAACCAATCAGACTCATTCTCCTTGCCTATAGAAGCACAAAAACCTGGAAACTATGTCTAGTTTTAGTGCTCCCAAATGAAATAAAATTGCATTAAAAAATTAAAAAACATCTGAAATTATTCTTAACAAATAAAAATAACTAGCTAAAACTTTTAATAAAAAATATAAATCAATCAAAAGAAGAAAGTTTTTATCTTGAATTTTTAGATTGAAGTCTGTGTAACAGTAATGTTTACCTGTTCCGCTCAGCACGCTGCTGTCAACTTCGGTCAATTTGAAACTTACAAGTTTGTTCCCAACTCACCAGGATGCATGAGAAAATTACCTCCTAAGAATGACTCGAGTTTTATAGTAAATATTTTTTTGTAACTCGTATTTTAGATTTTGGATAATTTTAAATAAATTTAACTTTTTGTGTTAAAAACTTATTTCAGGTCAACAAAAATAAGGGTGTCTATAAGTCCCTTTACAATTTAAAAAAATTGTTACAAAGGCAGTTAGTGAGATATCTCAAAAAGGTCTGTTTTATTTTAATCAGTGTGTATTAAAGTTTTGATTCAAATTAAAATTTTGTGTTTCAGATATGAGTTTAATAAATGTGTTTAATAAACCCCTATAAAATGACTAATCTTAAAGAAAAGGCAGAATGTGTATCTTGGTTTATTGAAACAAAATCGGATGTTCAGACCCAGAGTAACTATAGAACTAAGTAAGAAAGATCCACCATCACGTTCTTCAATTTATTTATGGCACAAGAAATTTCTGGAGACAGGAACATTGTTGGATACAGGGAGAAGTGGGCGACCAAGAACATCTGAGGAAAAGATCGAGCGTGTAATACAAGCCTTTTACCGTTCTCCAATGAAGTCTATCCGTACTGCAGCCAGAAAATTGAAACTACCATGTTCAACAGTGCACAAGGTCCGACACGAGAATTTAAAATTGTCTGCTCACAAAATTGCAGGCACTTAAGCCAAACGACATGCCAAAACAAAAAAAATTTTCAGTTAAGATGGTGAAACAAATTTCTTAAGCGAGTTTTTTTTAGTGACGAGGCAACTTTTCAGTTTCTGGAAAATTAATCAAACATAATATGAGAATCTGGGAATATAAACAACCCCATGTGATTAGAGAGCTTCAGCGGGATAGTCACATCATTATACCAGGATACACAATGTGAATGTGCCTTTCTTTGTGGACTGGTCATGTTGTAGGAGTTTATTAAACACATTCATTAAACTCATAAAATTTTATCTGTAACACAAAATTTTATTTTGATAAAAACTTTAATAAACACTAATTAAAATAAAACAAAAGTCTTTTGAGATATCTCATCAACTACCTTTGTAATAATTTTTAAATTCTGAAGAGATTTTATAGACATCCTATTTTTTGTATAACGACTATGAAAAAAGAAGATTTGTTTAAATTAACCCAATTTGTTTTTTTTATTATTGAAAAAGTTGTATGGACCTACAGCTGGCGCAAAATGACTTAGGACATAACCGTTTTTCAAGTTAAAACACAATTTTTATTATATTTATCAATTTTTATTAAACAAAAACACAGTGTTTAATATTTTGTCATATTTTCTTTCTTTTTGATGACCATCTGACCCTTTGTTAATGTATTAATGAATCACAATCATAAAAGCAGAGTTGTGAGATTAATGTGATGTAAGGTTTTATAGCATATAATAAAATGGAAATTTTGTTAAAGGTCCTAAGTCATTTTGCGCCAGCTGTAAACCATGGTTTCTCAATGGTAAATATAACTTGACTTGGGGATAAATTTTTTAAGCAAAAAATAGAATTGGCCTAATTTTGTAACTGATTTAATAAGTATGTTGAAAATATGGAGCTAAATTTTTCTTTAAAAGCAGGAGTAGGAAATTTGCGGCGCGCAACATTTTTAATGTCGCCCACGTGTGGTTGGAATGAAGCAAAGCCAGTATTTGTTTTTGGTGACAAAAATCGAGAAATCAAAGATATTCTAAGTAATGACCTTTTTTGGTCGTTTTTTTTCTTCCTCATGAATTTAGGATAAATTTCTTCTCATATCCGAAAGGTGCTAGTCTATAAACTTAATGTGATTCGAGCAAACGTCTATAAAATTTGGGCAAGATTATATTGCTCTCCAAAATTTCCACACTAACTTTTTATTTTTGGATACGACCCTCAAACACAATAAGGTTCCCCACCTCTGTTTGAAAATTTTTAAAGGATAAATGAGCCCAAAAAGTTGAGAGCCTATCACCTAAACCATTATTTGAAGGAAAAATTTGAATTTGCACAAGATTGTAATTTGCTTTTTTTTCTCCAGTGAACTTCTTGCAATAAAATGATCGATTTTTATAAAACTTTTTAAAAAATTGGATAACCACTAATTTAAATCTGTTTTATGTAACAGACTTTACTCAAAAAATTGAAGTTAGTTTTTGTTCCATGTTATTACCAATGCAGATTGGGTATCCTTTTAAAATTGATTTTGATCTGAGATTTAACAAAAATAAAAAACTGCTTTGTAAAACTCGCACTAAAA
The DNA here is from genome assembly GCA_963680785.1 of Diplosoma virens. NCBI lineage: Eukaryota > Metazoa > Chordata > Ascidiacea > Aplousobranchia > Didemnidae > Diplosoma > Diplosoma virens. Next base: position 13,068,787 of record OY796890.1, on the reverse strand, counting down.
AAGGTGAAGCAAGGTGGTCAAAATTGGCTGCAGTTCAACAATGTTTAACATTCTATTCTTGTCCATTTAAATTTTCCCAAACCTTATCGAAAAGTTTCAGGTCACTTGTTAAAACCCTGTTTTTCGAGCAATAGAACTTCGTCATCATAGATTCGAGAGAAGCTGAAAACTACTGTATTTCTAGTCATTACTGATTCTTTCAGACAGTTCGGTTACTGATTCTTAGGGATGAGGACTTACACCGACTGGTAACAGAGTTTATGCAAACTAAAAATTTTTTTGCTTAATTAAAAATTTATAAAGTCAATAAGTAGCAAAAAGGAAGTTTTGTTAGTTTCATTGATCAGTAAAAATCATTTGTTGATTGTTTTGAAATTTTATGACTTTTAGCCTTATTAAATGAGTTATTTTAACTTGTCGTTTAGATTGATGAAGCATATATTATGGAAAGTTTACCAAACGCTTTGCAATCCGTGATTGCTGTTGCAGTAACGTATACCTTGTCATCGTTCTCACCAAATGACGTAAGTGACTGCATGTAACCCAAATGAAATCAGCGCGATATCGCGGCCGCGTCTTTTTACAAAAGGCTGAAAATAACCTTCTGCCAAATTGAAATGACACATTCTTTTCCATTCTATTATTTCTCCCTTTGCACAGAAAAGTTACGCTCGTCTTCTTATAAAGTAGCGATAGAGTCTCTTGCATTGGGCTAAAATGTTAATCGTGCCGTTCTAATGGTACTATTGATCGATTCAATATAATTTCGAAGGAGCTTTTAATGTCGTCATTCTGTTGTGCTCTTCAAAAAGTTACTCTCTTTTATTTTTCTGACTTGACGCTTTAAACAAGTAGCTTTATACCAGTGAGTAAAAATAAAAACTACCAAACAAAATATAATTTCACCCGACAGTAATAACTTGTCATCTCTGAAAAAATCATCATCATCATAATATCAACTGCTATTTCTTCTGACTTGCAAGACAATGTTGGGAAGGGGAAGTAAATTTAGCAATTTCAAGCGATTACCCTGACGTCCTTTTAGAAATACTGAGATAGTGCTGCAAGGTTAAATTCAAATATTTGGTATTTTATTTATTCATAAAGTAATAATCTAACTAAAAGCTGACGGCCCAGATGGTAGGTACTTGGTCCAGATGGTAGGTGCTTTCACGCAGCCTAGGCTGTAGTAAGTCTGTTCATTGATTTTAAAAATGACAGACCGAAACCGAACCTACCAAAACGAAAGGGATCCACCCATTCCGATGTTCAGTGTGGGTCTGCTAATCGGCAAACGTCCTTTTCAAGATGGGGAAATGTTAAGATAAAACTGCCCTTTTTAGGGCATATTGCCAACAAGTTCCGAAGATCCACTATTCTTCAGCTGAACATCGAAGGCCTCACTGCAAGCAAGATGAACGTTCTTCATCACCTCGCTATGCAGTCTGAGGCACTTGTCATCCTACTGCAAGAGACCCACTGCACTGATGCAGAGAAGTTGGTACTTCCAAACTACCAACTAGCTGGGTCTTCTTTAAGCAGGAAGCATGGCCTTGCCACGTTTGTTCACGAGCGACTAAGATACACGCTTTTGGACCAATCTCCACCGATGTCGGAGATCGAGTGGTTGTGTGCGGACGTTGATGGCTATGAAATAGTCAACGTCTACAAACCACCGCCAACGCGATTGCGAACCCTGGATCTTCCAGTGTTTCCTCACCCCTTTCTGTACGCTGGTAATTTTAACTGTCGTCATGCTGACTGGGGTTACGACGACAACAGTCCGGACGGTGAGTGCTTGGCTGGCTGGGCAAGTATTAATTGTCTTGCCCTCCTATATAATGCCAAGGACGCTGCCAGTTTTTACTTCGGCCGCTGGAACACTGGCACCAATCCAGATCTAGCTTTTGCTAGCGTAGGTCCAAACAGTCGCTTACCGGATAGACGTGTCCTTGACAAGTTCCCCAGGTCACAACATCGACCTTCGCTTATTACACCACCAAGGTTTGCTATGGCAGTGCCAAGCATGCCTGTTAAGCGATGAAACTTCCACAAGGCCAAATGGAATCACTACATTGCTTTGACGAATAAATTCGCAAAGACTTTGTTGCCGCCTGATTCACTTGATGTGGATGCGGCTTACCAGGACTTCTGTAACACCATTAAGAAAGCAGCCAAAAAGACTATCCCACGCGGGTATCGAAATAACTACATTCCGTGTTGGAATGCAGAGTGTGAATCCCTCTATAAAACCTTTCTGCAGTCTCCTTAGGGAGACGACTCAAGTTTGGCTGCTAGAGCTCTGCTTGCCAAGCTTGACAGAAAGCGGAGGGATTGATGGTCCGAAGCAGTTCGGAGCATTGACTTCTCACACTCTAGTCGAAAAGCGTGGAGTATTTTGAACAACCTTACTGGTAGGTCACAACACTCTCCTCGTCACTGTCCCGTTTCAGCCGATGCTATTGCATCTCAGCTGGTTAGAAATGGGAAATACGAGGATGTTGACCGCAAGTCATCTCGACTTGTCTTTCAAGAAGTGTCTGACCTTTGGAGGGCCACAACACCAGACGCAGTAAATATCTCTGACAATTTTTCACAGAGAGAATTTACTGCTGCCCTTCAACATTTAAAACCAGGTAAAGCTCCGGGACCTGATTCCATCTGCCCCGAGCTTATACTCCATGCCGGAGCTGCTTTAAAGTCCTGGTTACGTGAATTCCTTTCTTCCTGTTTGCGCCGACTCAAAATTCCCAAGATCTGGAGAAGAGCACTTGTGGTCGTGATCCCAAAACCAGCAAAGTCCGTGAGGGACCCAAAGAGTTATCGACCGATATCTCTGCTCTGTGTCCCCTACAAGATCCTCGAGAGGCTTATCTACGCCCGCGTTGAACCATTAATCGATCCACTGCTCCCTAAAGAGTAGGCTGGGTTTTGACGCTGGAAGTCAACCGTAGATCAAGTTGTTCTGCTAACCCAGAACATTGAGGATTCTTTCGAGGCTAAAAAGAAGGCCGGTGCCGTATTTATCAATCTGACAGCTGCTTATGACACTGTCTGGCACCGTGGCCTTACCTGCAAGCTGCTGAGACTCCGGATAATCACATGGTCAGAATGATCATGGAGGTTGTCCGAAATCGAAGTTTCACCCTTACCACCGGTGACAGCAAGCAAAGCAGGCTACGCCGTCTTAAAAACGGCGTTCCACAGTGATCGGTCTTGTCTCCCCTCCTATTTAACATCTATACGTACGATCTTCCTTCCATGATTTCCAGAAAGTTTGCTTATGCTGATGATTTAGCATTGTTACACTCTTCTGGAAACTGGAAGGACTTGGAGCGGACTTTAAGCCAAGACATGTCTACACTATCAGCGTATCTCCAGACTTGTAGGTTGAAGCTCAGTCACACTAAGACGGTGACGGCAGCCTTTCACTTAAACAACCGAAAGGTCAAACGTGAGCTAAAGGTCTACAACAACGGTAGACTTTTACCGTTCTGTTCAACCCCTACTTACCTTGGGGTAAAACTGGACAGATCGCTCACGTTTCGTCACCATTTAATGGCATTGCGCAAAAAACTATCCTCGCGCGTCACACTGCTGAGGCGACTCGTGGGCTCGGGATGGGATGCTGGTGCTAAAACACTACGCATAGCCACCTTGTCTCTAGTCTACTCAACAGCTGAGTACTGTGCGCCAGTCTGGTGTCGCATTGCTCACACTCGCCTCATTGACAGTGTCTTAAATGACGCCTTGCGCATAGTTACTGGATGCCTGCGTCCCATTCCCACGGACCACCTACCTGTACTCTCAGGCATCCAGCCAGCTGACCTTCGCCGAATGGGAGCGACACTCTCCTTCGTTCATCGTGGATCTCTGAACCCAGATCGTATCTTGTATGATCTTTTAAGTGGGTCCTCAGATACTTGTTAAGTGAGACTAAGATCCAGACGCCCGTTTGTGCCAGTTGCGCGGAATCTTTTGGACAATTTTTCCAGACTTGTCATCCGCGCTTTTGAATGGACAAATCACAAATGGAAAACGGAGTACTGTGAAAATGCTTCCAGGCTCCGTGCTTTTGTGCCCAGGACCGGTGCCAGGCCTGTTGGGATGGGCTTACCCCGAGTAGCTTGGGTTAAGCTCAACCGCCTGCGAACTGGTGTTGGGCGATTCGATTCGTCCATGCACAAATGGGGTCTCGCTCCTTCAACGAATTGCGAGTGTGGCACCTCTGAACAAACCGCAGACCATGTATTAACAGCGTGCCCTATACATCGGGCACCACATGAAGCACGAGGTATGACGGTTTTGGATGACGAAACTCAATGCTGGCTTAATGACATCACTGCCAGCATCTGATCCAGGCAGTGTAGCAGTCTGGGGTAGTAAAAGGATAAACCCTCGGCCCCAGTCCTGTTTGTGTCTGACCTGGAGTGGATACTTCTTCAAACGACGACGACGAACTAAAAGCTTACCGTTGTAAGGAACAAGCAAAAGATAATGGCATGAAGTGATTGGGTCAAGAGCACAACAGCATTGGAAGAGTAAAAATTGAACCCTGGTCCCGTTAAACCAGCGCTTTCATCCCAAAATAATTAAAATGGGGTTGCAAATTTTTAATTCCTGTTACGTTCTCATTAAAACCTTATTATCTTATATTAATCCTTCAAAGCATTGCTTTGGAGTTTTTCGAGTGCGTCTGACACATTTTGGATATCGCTCGCTTGCTGGGACTTACGAGAAAACTAAAAATTTAATTATTTATCTTATCTTTATATTTATCCTCCTGACTCGCAGGAAAGAGACGGAGGCGCTAATACATAGGGTAAGCAATTATCCCGACCTGCTTCCTGAGATGCCAAGATATTGCTGTCCACTTGAAATTTAATAGAGATATGACTAAAATTTAAAACTGCTTGCCAAGACCGCCAAGCAAGGGAAAGTGCCGTAAAATGTCCTTTCCAAGGACACAGCAGAATGGCGCGAGTAGGTTTTAAACCGAGACCGTGTTGATCACGAACACGGCGCTCTAACCACTCGATCACGCTGCCGACCAATCAAAATACATAATAAATTTCTACGCTGTCTGATCAGTTTTTATTTATGCTTTTTGTTTATTTTTTTTATTTATCATTTATTTGGTATTTTATTTATTTATTAAGTATTAATGTAACTAAAAACTTACCTTTGTCACCGACAAGCAAAAGAAAGTAGCATGAAGTGATTGGGTAATCAGTTTTTGTTTCATCAAGCCATAGCACAGCAATCAATCAATAGTTCTTTTTTCTCAAATAGCAAGTATTTAGAAAAAAGCTCATTTTTAAGGTGCAGTGAGCATGCAAATTATAATGATTTTGTTATATCTATTCAATGTATTGTTTGCATGTCCTACAACGTATATCGTTTTTTACTGCTTCTTTTTTTTTCAGTTTTTATTGTGCTTTTGTGCTTTGATTTGTGCTGTTGCGGCTGAGAAATAAAAAAAACATACATACATACATAAATACGTACATACAGTACATACATACATACAGCTGTAGTCGAAAAACTTGTTATATCATTTAATTACATAAGATACCTATTATTAAACTTGATAAATTAGAAAGAAAAAAGTTAGAAAAACAAGATTAAAAAAATGTAAACACTATTTCATAAAATTTTTATTGAAAAATTATTACCTATGAATGAAGCTCACATTTGTCTTAAAAATTTATCTTATTTAATATTAAACAAATGACTTTGCAAACTTTGTTGATAAAATATATACATGTATATATATACCAATTATTTAGTCTGCATGTTATAAGCACAGCAAAGAATTTTAACGTCAAGTTTGCACAAAAGTCTCCAAATAATAACGTTAAAATGAGTGTCAAGAGATAAAAAGATTTCAAAACCTCAAGTTAAATTAACTGTTTTAGGTTTTAATTGGTGAATTTCCTGAATATTACTTCACTGAAGATAAAGCAACCGAACTGCAGAAAGCTTACTCGAAGAAACTCGAAGAACTAGAGGTAGAATTACGCGACAGAAACCAAAAACTGGAACTTTTCAAACAGTACGAGTTCCTTATTCCTGGTCGAATACCCAGAAGCATTGCTATTTGAGATGTTATGCTTCAATTTGCTTGTTTATTTTTGCTTGTAATGATTGCAACAGGATTTATAAATGATGTGCAATTAGCTTATTTTTGTGTACTTAAAAAATGTAGCCAATCGTTTTTTGTGTAATCTTTTTTCGATAATTCACTTGGATTAAAATACATATTCGTAATAAGAGCGTATAGCGTACACATAAATGCGTTTAGCAATTTGTTGAAAGATATGTTGAAAAGTATTCAGGCTACTGATAAAAATTGTTTTTTTTACTTTGTTTCAAAATACGTTGCCAACATTGAGCGAAAAAATGCAGAAAAAAGTTTATTGAAGTAAGTCTTCTGTACGATGAAATCAAAAGTAGGCTCCCAATTATACGATTAATGTAAAATTTAGAACCAGCAGTTTTTTTAACGCGAACACACAATAAATTAAACAAGTAGGCGAAATAACAATTCAGTCTACATATAGAAAGTCTCGTGTGATAAAAGATAATTAATCAATGCCTTTTTAAATTTTTATTTCTATATTTATCCTCCTGACTCACAGGAAAGCGCTGGAGGTGTCATACATAGCGTAACTTTTAAGAAATTACCTTGACCTGCTTCAGGATAAGCCAAGATATTGCTTTCCGATTGAACTTTTTTATTTTGAATTTTTAGTTTTTCCTTTAAAGCAGAAATTTAAAGCTGCTTGCCAAGAATGCTTAGCAGAGAAAATAAAATGCTGTAAAATGTATTTTCCAAGGACACATCAGAATTACACCAGAACAACCCTGTCCTCAATGGAGCAATAAAGAAACACATCTTGCGAAATTTTTCTGATTTTTTTTGCATAAAGTAACCTAAATATTAAGTAATTTGTTCTACTGGATTGAGCCCACGTAAGCATCACGGAGAGGCCCTTGAGAAAGACTAGAAACGGAGTTTGAAAATCAGGAGGAAAAAAAAGTTTTCATACGTGATAAAACGAGCGCAGATCATTCTTCTTTGATTTTTGTTTTTTAGATCTGATTCTAGTTTGCCTCTATGTGGCCCCCAAACCCTTTGCGTTCGTGGAAAAACCCTGCTCAAGTAAGTTTTGTACCGAAACCGTGTTGATCACGTTTTCCACCAATATGGCGTTCTTAACCACTCGACTACCCTGCGGATTAACTTTTTTTTTTATTAAATTACTTATCACATTTTATAAAGTTAGAGGTTTAGTTAAGTAAAAAAATCGATATCACAAAGAATATATTATGGAAACAATAAACTGTAAATTTATGAAAAAAATGTAAATTTTTAATAATTGTACTATTAAGTTTAGTTTTGTAAAATATTCTTTAAAATTTATTTTTGACCTAATATTCTGTTTTATTTAAAATGCAATAAAATTGTACGAACTGTAATGAAATTTCAGGTTTGAATTTCAATATAAGTATGTATTGTATACTATTTTGTCTATTAACTAATATACTCAATTCTTAAACTTCTGTAACATTTTTTTCATAGTTTACAAAGTTTTTTCTAAGATATCTTTGTACTGCATTGAGTCACTCGCACTTTGTTAAAAATAGCAGCTGGCAGCTCAGCAGCAGAAAAAAGTTCTCTTTGCTGACATAAGCACTAGAAAAAATATTAAAATCAAAAAACTTGTCAAAAAGGCAGGACTAATTTCCACTCTAAAAAATGTTATGGTCCCTATGAAGCATAAAAACTTAAAAATCTTAGCTTATACTTTTGTAGTTAAATGCCCAGGACAGTTAATTTTTTTTAAACTATGTGACAAAATTTTCTACCCTTTAGTTTATCAAGAATTTTTTAGGCGTGCAATGTGCATGGGACAAAACCGCCATTTTTTAGCAAAATTAAATTTGATATGGGTTTGTGTATATAAGTAAATAGACTGTAGACCAATGGTTTTCAACCTGGGGGTCGTTTGGCTATTTTCTGGGAGTCGGGGAAGCGTTTGATAAACAGAATTTTTGATTTAAACCATTTTCTTCCTTTTTCGAACGGTGGATGAAGATACATGCACGCCACTTTTATCCAAATCCCTTTTCAATTCCTCACTGGTTTTTCGTGAGTTTATTTTTCTGTTGCGCAAAAGGGTCAAATCATCACGTTTGGTAGTTTTTCTTTTTCTTCCATACCTTCCTTTTCTTTGGACTTCAACATTTCCTTTTCTTTGGACTTCAACATTTTTTGTTTGAAAATGCTGCTCACCGACCCTAAACTGAGGCCCACACTTTTAGTAATTTTTCTTTGAGGCATTGTGGTGTGGTCACGTAGCGTAACAATCTTAGCGCGTTTTCTTGGAGTAATATCCATTACAAACCCGTTCTAAATAGTAGTTTACTGGATCTTTTGTAGAAAGCCCCCGCCATCTATTGCGAGTAATTTTTATCGCCCCATTATCTATAGCAAATAATTTTTTTGGTGAAAATAACCCGGAATCTCCTTACAACACTAGGATAAAATAAAAAAGAAACTTTTAGGGAAGATTCCGGGTTAGTTTCACCAAAAAAAATTATTCGTAATAGATGGCGGGGGCTTTTTACAAAAGATCTATTTTACTCTTTTATTTATGTTGAAAATTATATAAAAATCACCTAAACTTTTTCTAATTAATTTTTCAAATTACCTCTTCAAATGCACTCCTCACTTTTAAGAATAAGAAATAGTATCATCTCAATTATAACTGATTTGTGGCGGAAAATATACACTGTGACTAAACAAAATGCTTTATTCAACAAAAAACTGAATTTTTTGATTAATTTTAGGAGTGTTCAAATTAATTTGCACAAGGGTGTACCAATGATGATGATTGATTTAGCGCTTTAGGACGCAAAAAATATCAATTTGATTTTGGGCTCTGCACTTCAAAACTTGGCGTAAGCGATCAACAAATTAATAAATCATTATAATCTCTTCCCTGTAAAAATAACTAGCATTGAATCAATAATTTGCCGGATCGTAGCAATCAAGAAGTTGACGAACGCGCTGGGAGCGACGTAGTTTGGTTTCACAGGAAGGACTATTCAAAGTTTTGTTTTGAATGGGTTCGGCGTTTACGTACTCAATTGTAAAACTTCCATTTGCTGGCGCTGAGTCGTTAACGAGATTTTTCGCGTCAACTTCCGCAACACAATTTTTTTCTAAAATTTTATCTCTTGATATTGACTTCGCTTGATTTTTTTCTATCTGGGTATCGCACATGCGCGTATAGTGGATTTGCTTCGATCAAGTGCGCTTCATCTGTTGGAGGATGAAATTTTGAGGATCGAACATGATGCTTGGTCAAATCCGGTCCAGGGGTTGCAAGCCGAAACTGCATCGAGGAGTCAGATATAGACCTGCGCTGAAAGATGAAAATTCGCTCGTGAGGAGTTTGGTCACTTGCAGTCCAAAGTCCAGATGAATGTAAAGCATCGCTTAACAACTCTTGCAATGTTGAAGTGGCAAAACATGCGTTTTCAATCCAAGTTTGATCGTTTGCCCCAATGTTTGGTTTAAGCGCTCGACTTGTCTATTTCTGGCAGGGTGGTAGCTTATTGTGCGGCTGTTTGCAATACCTTTATGAAGAAGATGACGTTTAAAATTAGCACTCGTGAAAGCAGTTTCGCTATCTGAGTGAATGTAAGCGGGCATCCCGAACATAGTATAAACTTGATCAGCAGGACCGCTTATGATCGATTTAGCGCTGGTGTCTCTACAGTACAAGGAAACGCTAAAGGGAACCTTGAATATTGGTGAATGATGGTAATTAAAAAACGATTCTGATGGAAAGGAAGCTTGAATACTTATCAATAACGGTAATTAAAAAAATACTCATTCATGATGGTAATAATAAAAAATGTGTTTTTGATGGTAGAGGGTTTTTACAATTGAGACTTAATTGTTCAAACGGACAAGTGGCATTATTTAAGTGCTCAATTCCAGTTAAAAAAGTTAGGGTATAATTTCTGCACACACTGTGCACGAACGCACTACTTGTCGCACTTTATCAAGTAAAAACCGTAAGTTTTATTGTTTGACAAAGTGTGCCCATCTTGTTACTCCTGGGTGACATAATCATGCAAATCTTGTAGTTTCTTTAGATTATGTTATTTTTTATATAATAATGAAGTTAAATTGTAGCTCAGTGCAGAGTATTTTATGATTTGCAGCTTAAAATGCATATGTTCATTGTTTCCCCGCTTTATAGTATGATCTTAGGTTTGTGAGTTAAGTTTTAACGTTTGTCCCGCTTAATGTATGACTGATTATGTGTTAATATGTTAATTTTTTAGAAAACCGTCATTCGTCAATGGCTCGTTGTTGCATCGGAAAAAAATTGTTGAATAAATTTTTGGTGGCTTGCTATTTGTGGTGAACAACGCGTTCTATTCCTCGGCAATCAAGGCCATTCCAGTTCTGTGCTATTCCAGGCGATTCTGTGCGAGTGCCGCGTGGCGTGATAGTGCACAGCGAGCACTATGTTTTGGGGACAAAAATCGAGAAATCGGAGACAAATTCAAAATGTTTCTTTAGAAAACACAAGATTTTGCGACAAGAATTGATTTTGCTCACAGAAGGAAATCGTTAAATTACTTTGGGTTGGAAATTGGGTAGCGAAATAAAAAAGGTTGAAAACCAATGCTGCAGAAATTCTACCAGATAATTCTTCTTCTTCTTCTCCTTTAGGCCTTTCCCTTTAGTCAGGGGTGGCCACAGCGTATCATCATACTCCACATCTTTCTGTCTTCAACATCCGTCTCCTTCGCACCAACTTCCCCCATATCTTCTTTCACTACATCTAAAAATCTTCTCTTTGGTCTTCCTCTTCTCCTCTTTCCCGGTAACTCCATTTCCATCATCTTTCTACTTACATACTCTTGGTCTCTCCTCATGAAATGTCCATACCACCTCAGCCTGTCCTCCCTCATCTTCATTCCACTCCTGATGTGCTCGTTTCTAATCTTGTCTTTTCTCGTCACTCCCATAGCAAACCTCAACATTTTCATCTCTGTGACTTACATCTCTTCTACTTGTTTTTTTGTGACTACCAGTGTCTCAAGTCCATACACCATTGCTGGTCTTACCACTGAACTGTACACTTTTCCTTTTACTCTAGCTGGTAACCTCCTGTCGCAGATTACTCCCGATACTCTTCTCCATCCGTTCCATCCTGCGTGTACTCTCTTCTTTACCTCCCTCTTACAACCACCGCTTTCTTGCACCGTTGATCCCAAATACTGAAATTCCTTTACTCTTGGCACTTTTGCATCCTTCATCTTTACTGTTTCGTCGTCATTTCTTCCATTTATGCAAAGATATTCGTCTTTGACCTACTTACTTTCATCCCTCTTCTTTCCAATGCATACTTCCAGGATTCGAATCTCCGCTCCACTTCTTCCCTGGTCTCTTCACAAATCACAATATCATCAGCAAGCAGGGTTAGAAATTGGGTAGCGAAATGAAAAAGGTTGAAAACCAATGCTGTAGAAATTCTATCAGATAATTAATGAAAGAAAATGTAAATATTAATATGATAAATAAACTCAATTTCTTGTGTTAAACAAATTAAGTTTAAAAGCTTTTGCAAAAGGATAAAGTTTTACCTAAATTAATTTAACAAAAGAGAATTTGAAAATTAATATCATAAATAAACTCTATTTATCGTTTTGAACAAATTAAGTTTAAAAGCTGTGCTTTTGCAAAATCATAAATTTAACCTAAATTTGTCCATGTGTACATGTAGCACATGCGACAGAACTGAAAAAAACATAAGGGAAGATGATGCGGTTTCAAAATGTTTTTTATTAAGTCCACTCTGAATAAGTAGTTTAGAAAAATTTGTGAAAATTTGAATTGTGATTTTTATCAATTTAAAATAGTCAAGATTACATTTTTTTAATAACCTACCCTAAATATTTTTGAAAGCAGTGACGTGCCGTGATGCTTGTGGTTGGTGAGACACTAATTTTTTAAAGTAATGTTATTTTACGTATGTAAATTTTTGTCCAGCCATATGCTTTTGAAATGGTCCTTTTAACCCGTGGCAGGATTTCTTTTGGTGGGTTTCTTTGCCTGCCTGACCCTTTTTGGTCCAGACCCTTTTGCTCTTTGAGTTGTTGTTTCTCAAACCCATGATTATACAACATTCTATGACTATGGCTCGGATGTGTGTATTAATTATCTTCTTTTCGCTTTCCTTTTCTTATTAACATCACATCGCTTTGTTCAAAGGTACAGCAATCATGCACAACTGACGTTGTCGCTGCTTCCTTATTCTCAATCTTTATTACTACATGAACTATGATTAATTTTAAGTTGATTGTGAGTAAAAATGAAAATAAATAAAAAAATTATACTGTAAAAAAAAAGTGTTGTACTAATTTTATTTAATAATAAACAAAACAGTCCTTTACTCAAATAAAAAGAGCAATTTATAGCATTTTATCACACTTAGCTTACTCTCTTTGAATTAAAATAATATTTTTTTATTGTATCTCTTTATTTCTCTTGCTGACTTGCAGAAAAGTGTCGGAGGTGCTAAATACATAGGGCAAGCAATTACCGCGACCAGCTTCCGGAGTTGCCAAGATATTGTTTTGCGGCTGAATTTGTTGTTTTGTTGTTTTTAGTTTTATAGAAATATGAGTAAAATTTGAACTTCTTGCCAAAACCACCAAGAAAAGGTTATGCACACTTAATTATGCACACTTAATTGAAAACAAATAATATTTTTGAAGTTGATAAAATACAGCGTGATCCAAAAGTAGGTGGACAGTAGTGACGTGCCGTAACGCTCTGGTAAGTGAGGCACCAATTTTTTAAAGTAATGTTAGTACTAATTTTAATTAATTACAAAATAGTGCCCTACTTTAATAAAAAAAAAGAAATTTGAAGCATTCTATCATATTTAGCTAATTCTTTTTGAATTCAAAAAAAATTTTTTTATTGTATCTCTACATTTATCTTGCTGACTGGCAGGAAAGTGTTGGAGGCGCTATACATAGGGCAAGCAATTCTGCCGAACTGCTTCCGAAGATGCCAAGATATTGCTGTCCGTTTGAAATTTGTTATTTTGTTTTTTAGTTTTAAAGAGATGACTAAAATTTAGAACTGCTTGTTAAGACCACCAAGCAGGAAAAAAGTGCTGTAAAGTGTCCTTCCCAAGAACACCACAAAATGGCGCGAGTGGATTTTGTACCGAGACCGTTGATCACAAGCACGGCGCTTTAACCACTTGACAACGCTGCCGACAAAAAATATGTTTTGTTTATGAAAAAAATGCAACATTTTTAGTTTCTTTTAACATCAGAATTACGAAATCTATTTATTTAGAGACAAATTAGTTTTTTAGGTTTTAAAGGTATAAAGGAATTTAAATTTCATGAGAACCTACGACTTCGCATGCTTGCTCAAGCTTTCATAATGGAATCCAGGAGGCAAAGGGGCTTGAATTCTTAAATTTTCAGCAGATAATCTACTTTTTTGGCACAACAATAACCTTTTACTAGGAGGTCGCCGAAAAACTTTTGATTGAGCATTGACCCATGACCTCCTAAAGATTTGCTGAGGTCTCCTAAAAATTTTCTTTCGGTGAAGTAAAAACAAAGTTGTAGTATAAAAAAATCAAAATCTTGGAGAGAAGACCAAAAAGTATTTTCTTTGCAATGGAAAGAGGAGACTTTAATTTTTATGCACACTTAATTGGAAGCAAATAATATTCTTGAAATTAACAAAATATATTCATTGTTAAAAATGCATAATTAAAACTGACCCCTGAATTTTTTAAACTTTTTTTAAGAGAGGCGCGCTTTTTGTTAAGAATCACTGGTTAGATTAACTTAAAACTTAGTTCCCGAAGGTCGTCTAAAGATACAGCCGGATATTCCATATTTTCAAACTAATAGTTGAAAGAGCTATTGTCGTTCACAATGGCAAATGTTTCATTAGTTTCAATTGTCTTTAGAATGGAAGTAAAAAATTTTGCAATAAGTTTTTACAAGTTAAGGTAAGGTATGGTTAGTTAGAAATGTATGAATGTAAAATCCTGCCAAAAATTAAGGATCTAACACCGAACTATAAATATACCAAAATTAGATTGAAAGCTTAATGTTGAAAATTTTCTTAGCTTAGATACTAAATCATCTTCCATTTCTAAAAGCTACAAAATAAATTAATTGCTTTGCAGTTGCACAATTCGTGTATTTCGACTTACTGAGACAGATTGATTTTTCTTGTTTTAGCAAATGTCGGGAGTAAGAAAAACTTTTTTTCTCTAAAAGGTCACAATTGCGGCATGTCTAAAATCTCTCATTTCAATCGATATTTTTACCTAAAGAAGCGCTATATTGCTTTATTTTTTTCATTTTTTATCTGAAGGGAGGCAAGCCTTGAAGCTGCCTTACTAACCTGTATTGGTGATTTTGTTGACAAGAACACTTGACGAGGGAGAGCGTCACTTGACCGACAAAAGTGAATTATTCAAAAACGCCACTTGACTGAGACAACAGCTGCACCTGTCTCATATTTCCCCTTTTGCTTCCTTACTATGATATTTTACTATCTGAGCTTGAACATTTTGGTATTAGAGAAATCTTCCTGAAATAGTTTACTACTTATCTGACTGAAAGAACTCAACAAGTTGTATGCAATAGTGTTTCTTTTTCAAACATTAAACAAGTAACTCGTGGAGTGCCTCAAGGTTCTGCAGTATTTTGGGTACTTTGCTTTTCTTACTCTATGTTTCGTAATACAAATCGTCTTTGCTGCAAAGATTAAATTACCGTTGTGAAGAAGTTGCAGCTGGCTAATAGCGAGGGAATTTGATGTTTTTTGACGTTTTTAAGTGATTGATCCATTCGTAACTTGTTTAGAGTTCAGATGTGATGAGGGGTCCGGCTATTAATTCATCGTAAGCGCATCTTTCTAATTGAATGAAACGATGTGACCTCGCTTTGATCAGTGATTTATGTGTAATGCGTGAAAATAGCATTGCCGTTTAGACCACATGGGCCGATTCAGGTTTGATACAAAAAGGGAAGCATCATTTTCGTCAGTCAGTGACCATAACTTCGCTGAAGGAACAGTGATCAAAACTTTGCTGAATGTTTAAGTGAGCATTATTTTGTTAAATAAAGAAATACAATGTTTTGCTGAAGAAGTTTGCTGTGTATTGCTGAGTTGCTGCTTTTTAGTATTTAACCGCAGATAAAAAATAGATTCAATATCCATCTTAATCTACAACTATAGTTTTTCTTGCCGGACGACAGAGATACAAAATTTTAAACACAAAGATATTTGTTATACTTGGGGGGATTTTGCTGACTTTATCCAAGAAGTTCAGCACTACCAGGACGAAGAAAGCAATCGAATTCCAATTAATTTTTTTAGACAACTAAATTTATATTTCTTTATAGCAAAATTGAATTTATAACCACAAATTGGACTTACGATTCTCTTTAACACTGTTTAATGATTTTAGACTTTGGCTTGAAAATAGTGACCATATAATGTTTGTTGATGACGCAAGGGTATTTATCAAAAACAAAACCACTCATTCACTTTTTCACAAAGGCAATAGCAAGCTTGGTTGCATTAATAAATGGTTGATTGCCAACAAATTGTCAGTAAATATATAAAAAACAAAATTTATTAAAGTTAATTATCCAAAAACGCCATTTAGCAAAGTTTTGATCGCTGTTCTTTGAGCGAAGTAAATTATCTAACCACTCTGACTCGACGTCATTGAACACTTTCCTGATGAACACCGACCAAAAATTTTGAAAAATTTCTAAAAGCAAAATACATGTTATTTCTTTCAAAACATTCTATTGCACAACATTCAAACCTGAATTTAGTCCAAAGAAGAAATAAATTGAACATGCCAGCTCTTAAAAATATCTTGGTGTTTACATAAAGGGTAACTAGGATGTATTATGGGAAACACATTGTCAATTTTTCTGAATGATAAAAGAACAACACGAATGAAATGTCAGAAATTTTAAAACAAAAGATAAATGGTTTACTGATTTCAATAGCGCGGATCACGGTGTGACCTGTGGATCAGTGTTTTGCCCTCCCTACTCTAAAAACAAGTAAGTCCGGTAATGGCTTTAGTACGGAGCAAACGGAACGGCCGCACCTGCCCCGCCCTAAAAAGCGTCCAAAAGTGGCCCCACAAGCAAAATATTGCACTATTTCTTAATAGTAGCACCATGACAATGCCACTATTAACAAATAGTGCAATATTTTGCTTCTGAAGGCACTTTTTTTTAAACGCTATGACACCATGACAATGCCGGTCCAAATAGTGGGTGCTTTCTTGCAGCCTGGGCCGTGAGTAAGTCTGTTCATCGGTGTTAAAAATGACAGACCGAAACCAAACCTACCAAAACGGAAGGGTATCCACCCATTCCGATGTTTAGCGTGGGTCTGCTAATCGGTAAACGTCCTTTTCAGGGCACATTACCAACAAGTTCCGAAGACCCACCACTACATTGCCCTGACGAATAAATTCGCAAAGACTTTGTTGCCATCTCATTCACTTGATGTGGATGCGGTTTACCAGGATTTTTGTAACATCATTAAGAAAGCAGCCAAAAAGACTATCCCACGCGGGTATCGAAATAACTACATTGTTGGGATGCAGAGTGTGAATCCCTTTATAAAACCTTTCTGCAGTCTCCTTAGGGAGACAACTCAAGTTTGGCTGCTACAGCTCTGCTTTCCAAGCTTGACAGAAAGCGCAGGGATTGATGGTCCGAGGCAGTTCGGAGCATTGACTTCTCACACTCTAGTCGAAAATCATGGAGTATTTTGAACAACCTTACTGGTAGGTCACGACACTCTCCTCGTCACTGTCCCGTTTCAGCCAATTCTAATGCATCTCAGCTGGTTAGAAATGGGAAATAAGAGGCTGCTGATTGCAAGTCATCTCGACTTGTCTTTCAAGAAGTGTCTGACCTTTGGAGGGCCACAACACCAGATCCAGTAAATATCTCTGGCACTTTCTCACAGAGAGAATTTACTGCTACCATCCAACATTTAAAACCAGGTAAAGCTCCGGGAGCTGATTCCATCTGCCCAGAGTTTATACTCCATGCTGGAACTGCTTTAAAGTCCTGGTTACGTGACTTCCTCTCTTCCTGTTTGTGCCGACTCAAAATTCCCAATATCTGGAGGAGAGCGCTTATAGTCGCGATCCCAAGACCAACAAAACCTGTGGGTGACCCAAACAGTTATCGACTGATATCTCTGCTCTGTGTTCATTACAAGATCCTCGAGAGGCTTGTCTATGCCCGCATTGAGCCATTAATTGATCTACTGGTCCCTAAAGAGTAGGCTGGGTTTTGACGCGGGAAGTCAACCGTAGATCAAATTGAGCTGTTAACCCAGAACATCGAGGATTCTTTCGAGGCTAAAAAGAAGGCCGGTGCGGTATTTATCAATCTGACAGCTGCTTATGACACTGTCTGGCACCGTGGCCTTACCTGCAAGCTGCTGAGACTACTTCCGGATAATCACATAGTCAGAATGATTATGGAGCTTGTCTGAAATCGAAGTTTTACTCTTACTACCGGTGACAGCAAGTAAAGCAGGCTAAAAACGGCGTTCCTCAGTGATCGGTCTTGGGTCCCTTCCTATTTAACTTCTATACGTACGATCTTCCTTCCATGATTTCCAGAAAGTTTGCTTGTGCTGATGATTTAGCATTGTTGCACTCTTCTGGAAACTGGAAGGACTTGAAGCGGACTTTAAGCCAAGACATGTCCACACTTTCATCGTATCTATAGACTTGTAGGTTGAAGCTCAGTCACACTAAGACGGTGACGGCAGCCTTTCACTTAAACAACCGAGAGGCCAAACATGAGCTAAAGGTCTACAACAATGGTAGACTTTTACCGTTCTGTCCAACCCCTATTTATCTTGGGTAAAACTGGACAGATCAATCACGTTTCGTCACCATTTAGTGGCATTGCGCAAAAAACTATCCTCGCGCGTCACACTGTTGAAGCGACTCGTGGGCTCGGGATGGAATGCTGGTGCTAAAACACTACGCATAGCCACCTTATCTCTAGTCTACTCAACAGCTGAGTACTGCGCACCAGTCTGTTGTCTCAGTGCTCACACTCGCCTCATTGACAGTGTCTTGAACGACGCCTTACACATAGTCACTGGATGCCTGCGTCCCACTCCAACGGACCACCTACCTGTACTCTCAGGCATCTCAGGCATCTAGCCAGCTGAGCTTCGCCGACTGGAATTGACACTCTCCTTGGCTCATCGTGGATCTCTGGACCCTGATCATATCTTGCATGGTCTTTTAAGTGGGTTCTCAGATACTCGCCAAGCGAGACTAAGATCCAGACGCCCATTTGTGCCAGCTGCGCGGAATCTCTTGGACAACCTTGCCAGACTTGGCATCCGCGCTTCTGAATGGACAAATCACAAATGGAAAACGGAGTACTGTGAAAATGCTTCCAGGCTCCGTGTTTTTGTGCCCGGGACCGTTGCCAGGCCTATTTACCCCGAGAAGCTTGGGGTAAACTCAACCGCGCCTGCGGACTGGTGTTGGGCGATTCCATTCGTCCATGCACAAATTGGGTCTAGCTCCGTCATCGAATTGCGAGTGTGGAAATTTTGAACAAACCGCAGACTATGTTTTAACAGCGTGTCCTATACATTGGGCACCACATGAAGCACTAGGTCTGACGGTTTTGGATGACGAAACTCGATGCTGCCTCAACAACATCACTGCCAGCATCTGATCCAGGCAGTGCAGCAGCCTGGGGTAATAAAAAGATAAACCTTCGGCCGCACTCTTGTTTGTGTCTGACCTGGAGTAGATACCTCTTCAAACGATAAAGATAACAATTCGCCTTTTCTGCACCTTAAGTTAATCCGGAAGTAGGGATCATATACTTGATTAAAGGTGAAGACTTTTTTCTTCTTTAGAGACTACCACGGTTTTGGCAAGAAAATGAAGATTTTGGACATTAATTTAAAGCAATCACCATTTTTTTTGGAGATCACAAAGTTTTAAGGACGAAAAAAAGCTTGATATACTGAAAAATAGTCCTTTTTTTTCTTGCACCAGGCCCCTACTTTTGAGGCCATGAATGAGTAAGTCGATAACGTGATTTTCCCTGTAATGGTTACTTTTTCCACATCAAATTGGTGGATAAGGAGCCAGTCCGCTCAAAACCCTACCCGTTGCCGTATGCACTGAGGCAGGAACTGAAGAACAAAATAACAGAGATGTTGGCATGGGAATCATTAGGAAGTCGTTATGGGCGTATGCGTCACCGGTGGTTATTGCAAGAAAAAGGATGGTTTAAAACATATTTGCGTTAATTCCAGAAAATAAAATAAATTTACGATTTCGGATCTGCAGCCATTGAAAACTTGGAGGATCTTTTCCAGCAGCTAGAAAAGTCAAGGTTTTTCTTCAAAATCAACTTGAGTAAAAAATCCTGGCAGATACCTGAGGCGGAAGAAGATGTGTCCAAGACCGCGTTTAGAAATTTTCTCGAATGCCCTGATTTGATTCAAAATTTTAAATAATTTAGCATAGATTCGAACGCGCGTTTCGTCTGCGTATTTCTATCAAGAGCGCGTCTCCTCGGGTTGTTTTTCTCAACCGGCCTAATTAAAACGTGCAATTTTCTTGCGCCGACAACCCGGAGACAAACTGTTCATTGATTACCCTTATACTGTAGACTCGCTGAGATACGCCCTGCAAGTTATTTTTGAAGTCAGATAATAGTAATTGAATCTTACTAGTGGTCGAATCGATTGTTTAATCTTTTTCTTGATATTGCAGAATTGTTAATAGTCATTATTTATTTATTCATTTGTTCTAATCAAATTTTGGTGCGTTGGAAAATTTCCGTAAGTTGGTAATTTTAAATTCTTTATTGTTATGTTTTTTAATTTTGCGTCTTTGTTCTAGAATTACAAAAAAGAAATAGCGTTCAATATATATCTCAAACCAAACCTCGATTGAACGTTCACGTCAATTGGACAACGCAGCTCAGTTATTAAAAAAAAAAGATTAGTTCAAATCATGCCCTTTGACATGAAAAACTCCGTTGCGACACTTGTGCGTGAAAAGAGGGAAGTTCTTTCAGCTATGTCTGGTGTTAAAGGCTACATAGATAGACGACTTGATTGTGTTTTCTAGCAATGAAGACACATCCAGAAACTTTGGAAAAGTGTTTGGGGTGGCTAATGAAATTAACCTCACTGTCCGGCCCTCAAAGTGTATTTTTGGGGTGTCGTCTGTTAAATTGTTGGGACATGATGTCAGATATAACTGGATAACAGCAAATGATGATAAACTGATCAAAATTACGCGTGCCAAGCGGCCAGTGGTAAAAAAGGTAGTACAATCTTTTACAGGTTGCTCGTTTTACTATCAAAATAATATTTCTTTCTTTGCTGATCGGCACCATTCACGGACTTGACAAGAAAAATACAGCCGATCTTTGTTATATTGTTTGAAGCCCAGGAGAAGGATTTTAATCCATTATGAGAAGCTTCAAGAAGCGGCCAGTTTTAAAAGTACTCGATCACTCAAAAGAATTTACCCTACTTATGGATGCTTCCAACAGCGGGATCGGGGCCATGATGACGCAAAAATATGAAGGGAAACTTCACCCCGTAGCATACTCAAGTAAAAAGTTAACTAATGCGGAAACGAAGTTGAAAGCCTTGAAAGAATGCTTATCGAATTTTGGAAATTCACCCTTGAAAGAATGCTTAGCGATAATTCGGGGTGTAGAAAAATTTTGTCTGTTTTTAGCCGGTAAAAAGTTGCAAATAGACCACAAACCACTCAGTTTTTCAGTACGGCTTGTTACAAAAAACCATCGCATACTCAGATGGTTTTTATCCCTACAAGAGTATGACTTTATCGTGAAAGACAGTGCCAGCAAGAATAACGTTATGGCTGATTACCCTAGTCGTATGATTGTATGAAGGTTTTTTTGTGTAAGATTATTTTTTGAATTCTGTGTGTATTGTTAAAAATATTATTGCATAATATATTTCTTTACGGGGGGCGTATGTCACACTTCATTTATAATTCCAATCTTAACCTTATAATTTTATAGTTAATTTTCAGTCTTTTAAAGTAACTTTTAAGCTTTTGATGGTGACATCATCTTTTCATTGTTGCGTGTGATTTCGCATTTGGTGCACCAACCTCCACTTAATTTGTTTTCTCTGCGAGTTGTTCTTACAAATGATTATAAGGAATCGTTTTTACTGTTTTATTCAAAACATATTGACAGTCATTTCGACATTTTTTAGCGGCAATAGTGAGTTAATTTTTTCCTAGAGTATTTAAAAAACAATGGTAATTTCTATTGTTGTTAACCAAGTTCGATTTTATAAGTTACCTAATGTGTTTACTACTTGGTCATGTGATTGTGTTTGCAACGTCATAAAGTGCTTTTTCCAAATACTAAATCTAGTATGATAACTATTCTAAAAAATTGTCTCTATTCTAGTACCTTCAATTTTTATCTGGTAAAATTAGCTGATTTATTAATATATTTCAGTTGAGTGCAGTTGAAAAATGTTTGTGTTATTGTCACCTGCGTGGGTATTGTTTAAATGTTTAGTAGTCAAGGATCAATGTTGACGCTTTAGAAGTTAATTCTATCGTAAAATGAAATTGTTTGGAGAAACTATTAAGTTTGATATTAGCGATCGGGGTGCTAATCTATTCTTATAGCTAGTTAGTAGAAAGTTGTTGTGTGATTAAATTGTTTGCTGTTTTTGGCGCTGTGAACCTCTTTGAAGTTTTGTGAAGCTTGAGAGTCAAGTGCTAAGAGAATTGATCAAGCTCGTTTAATTTGGTGAAAAATATATTCTTTATAGTTAGAAATTGTGGTTTCTATTTCTATTTGTAGAAAAAAGTTTTTCTTGCTAATTCCCTGTACTCAACCAGAACTAATTATTTAAAAAATTTCCCTGACATGTCCGGGATTTTAATTTTCAAATCTTCGTCAGGGAGAAATATGAAAATGTGTTAATATATTTAATGCACTCGAATGATATTTTTTAGAGAAAAACATGATTTTGTGACAAAAATTGAGAAATCTGAACTGATTCCAAGTGAAGACTTTTTTTTTGGTTTTTATCCTAGAATTTTTTTTTTTCATTCATTCAGTGTTTTTATTCTCGATCATTATTAAACAGTTTAACACAAAAATTATAAACATTAAAAAGATCAAGAAAAGGAAGAAGCAGCACAACGTCAGACGTTAAAACATGCATATGATAAACATAAAGTAAAAGTACAAGATAGTATAAAGCATGGCTGCAACACCTTAATCATATAAAGATATAAGAAGTGAAAAAAGAAAAAAAACAAAATAAATAAATAAATATGTAACAATAATATAATCAAACAAACTGAACGATTAAATAACCAATGCATGACTAGGCTGCGTAATGATGATGGGTGGCACAGCTAGCCAAGATGGGAATTTAGCTCAACTGAGCAAGGTGAGTAAAGAAAAACCACCCAAAAAAGAAACCTCACCAGGTCCGGAAACCTTTTCTAAATGCAACTGGTGACTATAATAGAATAGTAAATATTGCAGAAAGTGTATACGAAAAAATTACGGAATTATACAGCTAATAATAAACAAATATTAACGATAATAGAGATAACATAACATAAAAAAAAAAAAAAACTATTATGCTAGTCAAAGTTGATGGAAAAACATATTTTAATAATATAACAATTATAAACAACAACCCAAAAAAAAAATAAAACTTTTACAACAGAATTCATGCACTACAAAAAAATATTAGATAAAATTTTAAACAAACCAGCATAAGAGATTAACAAAATCTGAGACAATTTTTTTGTCCTATCCACAAAGTACTAGAAAATGATGATTCGAGCAAATGTCACAAAATTTGAGCAAAACTTCATTGTCCTCCCAAATTTTTTTGGCTGGTACGCCTATGTCTATCAGGGGTTGCGCCTATTCAGATACGGTACCCTACGTTAATACATAGCAAAACCAATTACCCCGACCTTCTTCCGGAGATGCCAAGATATTGTTGTTCGTTTAAAATTTTTTATTTGTTTTTTTAGTTTTATAGAGATATGACCTAAATTCAGAACTGCTTGCCAAGATCGCCAAGCAGGGAAAAGAGCCGTAAATTGTCTTTCCCAAGGACACAACAGAATGGCGCAAGTAGGTTTTGAACGGAGACCATGTTAATCACAATCACGGCGCTCGTAACCATTTGAATCTCGATTATTTTTAAAAAGCGAGTAATAAACAGTTTAACAAAAACACAGCTAATGCGAGTTTACATTTGTCTACGCCAAGCGTACGTTTGTTCATTGAAATTGACATACCGAGCGTAATATATTGAAGGAAGAATTTAACAAAAATAAACATACCTACGCTGACCGTACTATGCCTCCTGTAGATTAAGACTTAAGTTGTGTAGCCAACTCAGGGACGAAGCGTGACGATCGAAAGTTTCGCAAAGTATATTTATTACTCGTTATAGATGATAAAATGAACTGAATATTCATCAACAAAAAAATAGGGCCGGTGATGGTCTACTTAGCGAGTAGTGCAAGAGGAAGGACTAGAGCAGTGATGGCGAACTTCTTCAAAACGAATTAAAAAGTAGCAGTTTATTTAAAAATACAATTAAATGGGCCATTAGCTAAAATAAGTACGAAAAAAGTTGGAAACGTTTTGTTTTTTAGCTTTCGGACAAGTGAGAATTTTTCTTAATCTTCACTTTTAAATTGATGTATTTTTATTGATTTTGCTTCTTAGAAGGACCAAAACTAAGTTTTCAGTTATATAGAAAATGCTTATGACGAAAGATAACACAGTTTAATTTTTTTGGAAAATCAATTTGAGTCGTCATAATGTCAAAAATTTCGGAACAGCAGATAGGTCGTTGTACCTCAAAGGTCGAGTCACAGTGCATAGGATTAAATAATATTTTTTTGAAATTGTTGGTGTCACAGCAAAATAAAGATAATCAGTTCATTCTATACATCGTCGAAGAAGGGAAAAACGATTATCAGCAATTTAATTAGAATCTAACTGTATTTTTGGTTCAGTTTACAATTTTTTTTTGAGTCTCTGAATATTTTATGCCAAGACTGGGAGCCTTTGTTCAATCGCATTCCTCATCCCCAATTCAAAAAATTGGTGTGGATTTCAATATAGCCTACTTTTTATTAAATAACCTTATATGGAACGAAAATTTTTTCTTGAGTTTTGTGTCACGACTATGGCCCGATTTTCGTCGGCATTGTTTGGAAGGGTATTCACTCCGGGTATGACACAAACAGGATTGTGGTGGAGAGTTTATTATTTTACTACTGCGACTGCTCTACTACGCGGATCAGATGGTGGCAGCGATGATGCTGAGCCAGCACTTGTTAAGACGTAGTCTGTTATTTAGTGGCGCCGCACTCGCAATTTGGTGAAGAGCCCGATAAACTCAATAGAATCAAAGTTTTTTCAGGGCTTTGTTACATCATGCTCAACATTAGTTTCCCTTGATCAGGAGTCTTTTTTCTGAGTTATATAGATCGCCTAAAGTCCAAATTTTGAATAAACTCAAATTTGTCAAAATTTTACCTCATCAAATTTTACATGAAAATACTCATTTTTTACTTACTTTTTGAAACTTTTCGAACAGCTACAAAAACTATAAATATTTTGATTTTGCAAATTATATCAGATTTTTAGAATTTATCTTTAAGGATGCGACCCCTTAATTAGCGTCTCTATTTGAATTTTTTCCTCCTCTTTATGATTTTTGCATCAGCAATAGAAGTTTCACTTGTTTTGCAACAATCCACCAACTTTGCGCTACTCCTGAAGACTTTCATGCCCCGAGACAATTTACTTGCTCGGTTTTCAATTTAAAAATGCTTGATCTATATGATAAAAATCATTACCCTACTGTTGATTAAACGATAGTTGATCGAAATAACATTTGATCCAAACGACACTTGATCGAATAACGAAAAACAAAATTTACAATTTTAAATCTGTCCCGGTTTCGTCAATTTTTCGTCCCAAAAACACAGTAATCTCTAAAAAAAGATCTTCCATTTGAATCGGTTTCTGATTTTTCCAAGAGGGTCTCCAAGGGTGGGACTATAGCACAATTTCCCTCTCCCCCTAAATACGCACTAACTACAATGTAAAAAAATGCAAAAAATAGCAGCAAAAGTCATCTAACAAAAAATAGCCATGACAAAAGATATACTAGCTGCCCCCTAAAATGCTTTGTTCATTGATCTTGTTATGGAAGCCTGACCTTGACTTTAGCAAAAATTATAAAAAATAAAAACAAACTGTCTTCTTCCTGATGGCCTCTGCGTTTTATGAATCTAATTTACAATAACAAAAAGATTGTTTAATCGAAAAACATACACAAATAATTTTTTTATCAATTGTAGTTTCGATCAACTGTCCTTCCGATCAAATGTCGTTTCAATTAAATGTCGTTTCGATTAAATGTTGCTTCGATCAAGTGTTGTTTCGATCAATTGTCGTTTCAATCAAATGTTGTTTCGATCAAGTGTCGTTTGATCAATTGTCGTAGTACCGATAAAATTGTCTACCAATTTAAAATTAGGGGAAAAAAGTATTTTAGTTTTTATTTTTTACTCTATATTTATTTTCCTGACTCACAGCAAAACGTCATAAGTTTTATGTCTAGGGTAACTGTCAAGCAATTAACCTGACCTGCTTCCAGAGATGCCGAGATATGACTGTTCGGTTGAAACAATTTATTTTGGTTTTCTTAATATTTTTATAAGAGATAAGACTGAAATTTAGAACTAGCCCTATTTGCTGATACCGCCAAGCAGAGGAAAGTGTTGTTAAATGTTTTTCCAAGCAAACAAGAGAATGATTCGTGTAGATTTCTAAACCGAAACTGTATCGATTGCGAGCGTCATCAATACAGCGCTCTCAACCACTCAACCACGGTGTTGTTCTTAATTATGCGACCAAGTAATTGTCCCCATGTGAGTGAAAAAATGTTGTTTTATGCGTGCTTGCTATGGTAGAATGTGCTAATTGTATCTTCTGTAATTTACTCTGTGCATTTCCAATCGTGTGCATTCCTGCATTGCCTCTAGTTTAAATGTGTGCTGCACTCTTTTTGCTTTCGAGTTAACAACAAATATTTTCGCAATAAGAGAATAAAGCAACTAAGTCGACATGGTGTCAGAAGTACATGTATTACCAGCGTAGAGTTTAATATCAACAGACTAAAGAGATATTATAGTAAAATTCAAGGTAGATTAATGTCGTTCTCCATCCAAGCAGCAGAAACCTCTAATTTAAATAACCCAGAGCAGTGGCCTAACTGAATTAGACGTTTTGAACGATATTGCCTGGCATCTAAACTATCAGAAGAGGAAAAAATTAAGTAAATACTTTACTGTACCTGCTAGGAGATAAAGCGGATAATATATTGTCGTCATTTCAACTTAATGATGAGCAATCTTCGAATTACAATATAGTGAGGATCAGATTCGACAAATATTTTTCAGTCAGAAAAAATGTTATTCATGAACGAGCTGTCTTTAATAAACTGCTTTAGATGCCAAATGAACCTGTTCATGAGGTTATTTTATCATTGCATTTTTTGGTAGAGCATTAAAAGAGAAGATGATACGAGATTGTTTGGTTGTGGATCTTGCAGATGTGACCTTATCCAAACGGTTGCAGATGGACACTAATTTAAAATTGCAAAGAGCTATCGAAAGCGCAAGAAATTCGGAGCTTGTAAAAAGGCAACAGGGCACAATCAGAAACACTGTAAAGAGCTACGAGATCAAAGTTGTGAGACGTAAAACAAGCCGCTCATCTAAATACAAAGATTGCCCATGGTGCGGGGATTATAGAGCTTGTAAGAGGAGCAGGTGCCCAGCTAACTACAGTCGTTGTTTTAAATGTGGCAAGCCCGGTCATTTCAAAACAGCTTGCCGTACTAGAGCAGTTAAATCTATTGAAAAGGCTCCAAACATATTTAGTATTGCTACTGGCAACATTACGTCGAATAGCCTGATCCAAAAAATTCGTAATAAACTTGTATCAGATCACCCGATTAATTGTTTTTAAAATGACACAAGCACGCCTTCACAAGCACGGATCGGTCATGATTTGCAACCATACTTCCACGTGCGCAATGATATTTCGTTCCAAAGAGGGCTTTTATTAAAATGCGATTGAATTGTTAACCCAATGATAATACAAAAAGAAATTCTAAACAACATACATTTAAGACATTAAGACATCACTAAATGTCGTGCTAGAGCGCGAAGTCTGTGGTGGCCGGGTTTGAGTAGGGATATTGAATCTTTTGTGAATCGCTGTAATGTATGTGTTAAATATTAATGTTAAATATTAATCCTACTGAGCCGTTGTTGCAATCACGTCCTTGGCAAAAAGTGGCGTGTAATGTATTTTATTTCAACAATTGCGTTTATTTACTGGTAAATAGTTAAATGTTTTTCGCGATGAGTAGAATTAGCGTTATTAAACCGTGGCTCAACCACCAATAACATAATACCACATTTAAAATCAATGTTTGCTAAGTTTGGCATTCCTGAGGAGGTTATGTCTGATGGAGGTACACAGTTTTCATCCTTTGCTTTTCAAAATTTTGTTAAGCATTATGGATGTCGTCATACATTAAGTAGTCCGAGATATGCTCAAAGTAATGGGGAAGTGGAAAGAGCTGTGCAAACCGTAAAGAATCTTTTGAAAAAAATTGCATGATCCATATCTCGCTCTTTTAATATACCGAACATCACCGTTAAGGTCTGGTTACAGTCCAGCCGAATTTCTAATAGGTAGTTTGTCCGAACGATTAGTTTTATCTCTTTCCACTGCCAATGCTTTCTAATTAATCGTAAAGCATTCTTTTCAGTTAGCGTGTGTGACGTAATACAGGGGTCGGCAACCCCCGGCACGCGTGCCAATCATGGCAAGCGAGGTGATTTTATACGGCACGAGCGTCGTGAACATTTTTCCAAAAACACGTTTTAAAATGTTAAAATAATAAAAAAAATTACCTTCGGCGCGAAACACGTGGTTATATTTGCTGTGTTTTATTTTATCGTTTCGTCATTATCATTTTTTCATTATTGTTACGTCATTATTGTTCGCTTGCATGCTTTCCTTGTGTAATTTGTTGAGTGCCGGTATTTGCGTTTTATTCCGTTTTTAACCGTGAAGTTAAACGCGATGTCTGCAGCCAAGAGGTCAAAATCAGATGTGAGACAACTTCAAGAGTCGTGGACAACAGATTTTGGCTTTGTCCGTCGTAATGACAGAGCTGTATGTGCACTCTGCTGTAAAAATGTCGTTTGCCGTACCTCAAGTATTAAAGGTCGTTTTGAAACTAAACACAAAAAATTATTCAAAGATGATTTTGAGAAGAATGAAGCTCTTAAAAAGGGCAGTTTCTCGTTACGAAAAACAAAGTAGCATTTTTAAAAAAGCCATTCGCAGTACAAATCAAACTACGGAAAGTAGCTACAAGGTTGCAGAATGCATCGCCAAGCGCGGGAATCCTTTTACCGATGTTGATTTTATTAAAGAAGTATTTGTATGTCATTCTCTCAAGGATTAAAAAATGTCATTTTCTCAAGGATTAAAAATCTGCCAGTGTCTGCTCGAACGGTGCAACGACGTGTTGAAGACATGGCTGTTGACGTAAAAATGCAACGGGCAGTTGCGTTGCAGTCGGTCAATACTTTTAGTGTAGCTCTTGATGAAAGCATGGATATCAACGTTTAGCAATCATCGCGCGATATTGTTCTGACGACAATGCGCAGGAAGAGTTGTGCTGTCTAAGCCCTATGTATGGCTCTACAAAAAAAGCAGACATACATGAGAAATTTATTAATCATTTTGAAAAAAGACAAATTGATATTAAGAAAATATTTGCTCTTACGACAGATAATACCGCTGCCATGATTGGAGTTTCACTGCATAATTTATCAGGAAAGCCTTTGTGGTAAGATTCCTAATTCAAATCTTGCTAGCGTGATAGCAACCATAACTAAAATTGTTAACTTAATTGTTGCCCGTTCTGCAACTACTCACCGGCAATTTTGTTCTTTTTTTAACGAGGTGGAGAGCGCACATTGTGATCTTCCTTTGCATTGCACTTCCAGATGGCTGAGTTGCGGTAAAGTTCTTGTCAGATTTGTTAAATGTCTGGATAAAATAAAGATTTTTTTGTCGAATCAAGGAAAACGCTACCCAGAATTGAATGACGAAAAATGGCTTGTGGATTTATTGTTTCTTACAGATATCACTACACACTTAAACGAATTAAATCTTCGTTTGCAAGGTGCTGGTCATACAGTCTTAGATCTTTTTGAGACATGGAAATCTTTTGTAGCTAAACTCGATGTCTATATTCAAGATGTTCAAAGTTCCACTTCCCGTTATTTTAAAAAATCTTTAAAATTTTCGTGTGATCACGAAGTTAACTCTTCTGTAATTGGTCGCTATATGAGTAAACTGAAGACACAATTTTGCAATGGATTTCAAGACTTCCGACGTTTTGGTAAAGTGTTTTCTTTTCTAATCAAACCAAATAGCCATGACGACTTCAATTTACCTTTTTATTTGATTGGATGAATGTTGGCGACTTTCATATGCAGTTGATTGATTTGAGGTCCTTGGTATTGTAGACGAGCAAGTTTGCTGAATTTTGTCAGGCTATCGAAACTGTAAATCGTAAGAATCGTTCAAAGTTGATATTGTAGTGTTGGGCATCATTGCCGGACACTTTTGGTGATTATAAAGACGTAGCAAAAGCCTTGCTTTCTGTATTCGGGTCAACGTACTTGTGCGAACAAATTTTTTCGCACATGAGGTTTGTCTTGAGCCCTCATCGCAGTCGTCTCACGGCTGATGACTCCGAAGCTTGTATTCAGCTAAAAGTCACAAATTACAAGCCAAATATTAAAGCTCTGAGTGAGAAAAAACAAGGACAGGGATCCCACTAAAATAGAATGTTATTGTAAATATTTTTGTATATATACTGTATAATAAAAATAACTTCAATAAATTTATTAATACTTCAATAATTTCTCGTAGTTACATACATTTAAACAAATAACTTTAGGTAGTGCAAACTATTGAAACAATTTTACGAATCTGTATTTTCCTCAGGTCTGATTATACAGTGTGATCAGAAAGCCACTGTGCACCTAATATCATCCAGATTTAGGTCAATATAAACAGGCATATTTTGATTTTGATTTGTACAGCCATTAAACAAGAGGAAATTCATCGAGTGTTTGAGAATTTGAAGCGTGAAATCGACCTTTGCATTGGTGAACTTGGTGGACATTTTCAGCAGTTATTGTGAGTCTCGAATAAATTCTTTATTAATTACCAACTGTCGTTGTTTTAAACAATAAACTGGTTATTTTAAACTTGTAGTCATCAATTTCTAAAGGACAGAATGTTGTTTATACATTGGGATTACAGGTGCACAGTGACTTTCTGATCACACATATAACGCAATTTTTCATCGGCACGCAAACGTATATTTTGACATTGAATTTTACAAATTGGCACATTGGAAAGAAAACGTTGCCGACCCCTGACGTAATACGGCAGGGGTGGCCAATTTCAGATTGTTCGAGATCGACTACAAAATTTCTTACAAGCTCGCGATCGACCGGTCAATGATGCGTTGCAAAAAAGCCAAAACTTTCCTTTGACTTTTTCGATACTCTACCTCATATCTTTAATGCATATTACTGCTGTCAACAGAAATAAATTATTGATAAAAATCGTTTATTATAAAAATTGGTCACTTCGGTTTAATAAATAAACCAGCAAGTTAATTATGAATGAATAAAACACAAAACGAATGATACACAGTTCATTTAGTGAGATGTTTGAGTCATCATATTGTTGACCAGCTTTTCATAATCAGAAGTATATCAGCTTATTTTACACACCCGTCCCGTCAAAGACAACTTCAAACAATCGGCCAAGTGGGAATCGGTTAGTACAGAACGTTGTTTAGTTTTAATAGCATTCATAAATGAAAACGCGGATTCACATAAATACGTTGATTCAAAACAAGAATGGATATATTCCGCACATTTTTTCAAGTGGCTGTATTTCAAACCAACGAACCTCCATAAGTCTGATTCGGTTGCCCGAGCCTTGAGAAACACGTCTACTTTCAGTGCTAACATTTCCATTTCAAGGTCACCTCTTTCCAACGCAAATACGTCACTTATTTGTTGAGAAACAGATGACACGTTTAAATCCGACTTGAATGGGTATGATACGAATTCAACTATTTCTTCTATCTTTCGAAAATCACTGAACCGATCTTCAAATTCATCTGAAATCAAATTTATTTCATGAATATACAGTATTTCTCATGGTCCCAAATACCACCAGAATGCTTTTCCAAATGGTGTTTAAGGTTTGGGAAAAATTTGAACTGCTTTTCTTTTAGATCGGAGATCAGTGCAGGAATTTGAATTTTAAAGGCACTAATAGCACTGATCATTTCACTAATTGGTTTGTCCTTTCCTTGCAACTGTAGATTTAAGGCCGCTAATCTGCCAGTGATATCATCCAGGAAAGCCAGTTTGCTCAGCCAATCTAAATTGTTCAACTTGGCGTCGTTATCACCTCTGTTTTGAAGAAAAACACGAATTTCCTCCAATAGATCACGGAATCTTTGAAGAAATTTGCCGCTACTTAACCACCTCACATCCGTGTGTAAAATAAGCTGCTTTCCCTCAAATTCCTGCGTGAAAAGGCGTCGTTGAAGGGCTTTTGCTCTTATGGAGTTTGAAATTTTGAATGCGACATCCATTATCTCTTTTGTGTTTAGTCGCTTGCTGCATAGAACTTGCTGGTGGATTATAAAGTGGTACTGCAAAAAATCTGGAAAATCATCGTCTCTTCGGCACAAGGCAACAAAGCCGTTTACACTGCCTACCATTGACTTTGCTCCATCTGTTGTAATTGCAACCAACTTCCATAAAGACAATCCTATTTCTGTGCAATACTTTTTAAATGAAGTGTAAATATCTGTCCCCCTCGTCCTTTCTTTCAAAGTTATAACACCAAACACTTCCTCTTTAACTGTCCAATCATTAAATACCATTCTAATAAACACAACAATTTGAGCCGCATCTCTGATATCCGTCGACTTATCAAGCTGTAATGAAAAACAATCGCATTTGGTAAAATCATTTCTAAGTTGGTCTGCCACATTTTCACTCATCTTTTCTATTCTCCTCATCACAGTGTTTCTTGATAATTGTAGGTCTTTAATTGCATTTTTAATTTCACTCTTATTATGAATATTCTGAAAAAGACTATCTGAAATTTCTAGAAAACATTCCTTCAGCAATTCTCCATCTGAAAATGCCTTGCCTTTCTTTGCTAAGAAACAACTGGCTTCGAATGAGGCTAAAGTAGTTGCCTTTGACGATGTGCAAAATAGTTTTAGGCTTCTTTGCTGTCCACGTAGATTACTTTTAGTTTCATTAAATTTTATCTTTCTCACTTCACTTCTGAGGGGAAAATCGTCGTTATAGTTTGCATGGCGTGTCATAAAATGTCTTTCAATATTTCCTTTTTTAGGCAAAGCAAGAGCTAAATTACAAATAAGACAGGTACAGTTGTTGTTTACCATTAGGCAGAAGTAAGCCAGCTCACATTCTTCATTAAGGGGGTACGTTTTCATCCTCTTTACAGCACTCATTGTAAAAATTAGACTAGGCTACGACTGAAATACAAAAAACACACCGTAACTGAAGCAATGAATTAACACTTTGTTACTGTTAGGGCTAATCGGCAAACATTCTTTCCATTTTTACTTCTAACACGTGACAAATGATATCTATCATATACGACGATACGTCACAAATGATATTTTGGCGATCTATCACTTGATAGCTCGCGATCGACCACTTGATAGCTCGCGATCGACCGGTCGATCGCGATCGACTTGTTGGCCACCCCTGTAATACGGTAATAGACAATTTGCACTCGTCTTGTTTCATTTCTTCTGTAACAGCAAATAACAACCCTTTCAATACGTTCGCTGATATCTACCGCTTTTCGAGCTAAATTTTCATTTTTTATAACTGCACAGAGTATCAAAAATCTCAGAAATTTGTTGGTCTAGTAGTTTAACTACAAAAAGTAATTTGGAAGTTCATCGTGGCGTATTTAAATTAAAATATGATAAATTAATAAAAGAAATTAAAAAAATTCTATTTGAATAAGTTAGACTGGACTGATTGGCTGTTCTATTTGAATAAGAGCAGCTATTTTCAAGAATCAAGTTTTTGTGGCTGTCGAAGTTTCTACTTGCGTCAGGAAGAATATGTTATTATGCAGTGGAGTTCCTATTTTACCTGCTACGCTCGAACCGAATTGGTCATTTCTTTGCAATTTTCGAAAAAAAGAAAAAGAGATAAAGCAGCGGGAAAAGTTTAATTACGATCATAACGCCATAACGCACGTAATTTGCTGCAGTTGAAAAATGATTCGCATCTGTTTATTGAAGATGATTATTATGAAAATGTGAGAGGACGGGTTCCTAAAATCAACTGATTAGCCCAGGTCTTGTGTTGTTGATATTCTGATCGTGGTTCGGTTGTTCGAAATCGAAATTTGTAAAACCGTGTATTGAAAAAAGTGCCCATCTCTTTGTTAAAATTTAAACTGAGCAAAATGGTAATGCAGAAAACAATAAGGATGAAGCGTCAAGTTATGTTACTCGTTTTAGCCGTGTGTCGAAACCACCTCTGCGTTGGAATTACGGCAGATTTTAAAATGCGTATTTGCTTGTTATAATTATATGTTTCAGCGTTTACTGTAAAGGGGAATGCAGTAGAACGTACTAATTGTGTCTTGTGTAATTTATTCTGTGCATTTCCAATCGTGTGCATTCCTCCATCGCCTCTAGTTTATATGTCTGCTGCGTGCTTTTCGGTTTCGAGTTAACTACAAATACGCGCGCAATACGAGAATAAGCAACTAAGCCGACCCTTGCTATAAAAACATTTACTTCAAACCAGAATTGCTGATGCATGGAAATATTTTTGTGAATATATGAGTTGAAGTTTTTATACGACTTTATTTTTAGGCGGAAAAACGTTTTTTACGTTCATAATCATGGATTACTAATACCCTGTATAAAGTGAGGGTTTTTGCTTACTAATGACAAAAAAAATATACTTTTTCTTTTTTAAACTGATGTTAAATTACTGCTCAGTATGCTACTGAAATTTGCGATTTTCCATAAAGCATTGAAGTGACCTCACCTTTCTAGCGAACGTGTTCGCTGATCAGTGATAATCATTATGCGTTTGCATCATAAAAATCTTTTCTTTGCGGCTTGTAACAAAACAGTGATCAGACTTAGGAGTGCTAATTGCCAAATATGATCAGATGGCGTCTATGACACCTTTGCGATTACAAACGAAGTATTTCCTTTTTTCATAACTTAATAGGCCCATTCCTGCTAACACCATTGATAAATAGATATAGACTGAGTCGTACTCGTCGCTTTACCGAAATGAATCGAAAAACTGAAAGCAGAAGGTTTCATTTGCCATGTTACAGTAGCTGATTTGTTGCGTAATTTTCTGTAGAGCAAAAAGCACATAACTAAAATTTCAACACTATAACTAAAAACTACTGCAGCCGCTGCATCTGTTTTTAATAGCTTTAAAATTGTTTTATGTAAAATAATCGGCCTCAAATTCTACTTAGCTTTTTATCTATTTTTGGCAACTTCAAGAAATCAATTTTTTGGTGAAGCAAATTAATTCATAATTACGCCCAGTAATATATACAATTTTCAAAGTAAGAACTTACTTGAAGTCGGCTTGGGTTTTACTAATCGACTTGTTTTAACCAAGCAAAACTGACCCAAGTACATTATCATATTGTTCATGTCAATTGAGCAGGCTATTCTTAGGCCATAGCAGTTATGTTTATTCAATACTTTCGGACAACTGCTTCGACTGTGTAAATAATTATTTTATTTGAAATGCCACGTAAAAATTACAACTTGTCCCTTTCAAAGTAATCTCCTTGAGCTCGAATGCACTTTTCTAATCTCTGCCGCCATGCTTCCATGCACTTCTGGAAAAATTCTATTGGGATCGCTCGTAGTTCCTTCGTTACGGCTGTTGTTATGGCTTTTGAGTCTTGAAAACGGGTTCCTTTAATGATTTATAGTCGGCAGCGTGGTCGAGTGGTAAAAGCACCGGACTGATGATCAGCATGGTCTTGGTTCAAAACCCACTTGTGCCATTCTGTTGTGTCCTTGGGAAAGACACTTTACGGCACTTTCCCCTGCTTGGTGGTCTTGACAAGCAGTTCTAAATTGCAGTCATATCTCTACTAAATTACTAGCGGACAGCAATATCTTGGCATCTCCGGAAGCAGGTCGGGGTAATTGCGTACCCTATGTATAGCGCCTCCGTCGCTTTCCTGCGAGTCAGGAGGATAAATATAGAGATAAAAAAAAAAAAAAACTCCCTTGAGATCAAAGATTTTTAAAATGAAATTTGCTCCCCCTTGGAGCGGGCGTAAAAAGTCTCCAGGAGAGGCGCAAAGCTAATGGATTATGGTAAAACTTGTAAAACTTCAATTGCTCATTCAGAAACCAAAAGAGAAGGAGAGAGAAAAGTTCTAATTAAGAGTGACGCAAATTGGGAGGTCACATCTTTAAAAGGTTCCGAATACCTTTTATAATTTGTAGAAATATTAATAGCTGTTTGAAATATTGCAAGAAAAACCAATAAATGATTTTTTGAATACA
This sequence comes from Diplosoma virens, assembly GCA_963680785.1. Classification (NCBI taxonomy): domain Eukaryota; kingdom Metazoa; phylum Chordata; class Ascidiacea; order Aplousobranchia; family Didemnidae; genus Diplosoma; species Diplosoma virens. The sequence goes on along the minus strand of OY796890.1, from coordinate 13,032,846 downwards.
TAATTTGATAATTTGATATATAATTTCTCAAATTTTTATATTATTTTGACCTATAAACCCACTTAAAAACTCCTGAGCAACAAAAACTTACGTTGGGGTAAAGTTTAACAGATAGTAGACCCCTGAAAAAATTTTCATTTATTGACTTTAGTGGGCCCTAATCATGATGTAAAATTTTTAAATAGCTCTATGTGTAGCCCTGCGAGTTAGTTCATCATTTTTCATAATTATTTTAATTATTAAATTTTTCTTCAATTTTTTTGTTTTTCGTTCAAAATTTCCTGAACTTCTTTTAAAATTTTTTTGTGTTTTGGAGCATTATGGCTGGAATGTTTAAATAATTTAATGCTAAAGTTCTCAGCAAATTGATTTGAACATTTGTTTTGTAAACTTTAGCAACTCACGGAATCAAACTGGCTCGGAAACTGTGATTGTATCCGATCGGAAGTTTTCAACAATCACGTGATTGAAACAGTGCCGCACGTAAAGATTTGTTAAAGGAGTAGAGGAGAGAGAGAGAATGGAATGGTTGTCTTCAAAGTCAGTTGAAGACTAAAAAAGTCTTCATTCGCGATCGATAACAAAAATTTATTTTTTTTCGCCAATTGTCAAATGTAAACTAAAAAAACTTTGTTTTATTTGTAATTTGAAGTAAAAAGTTTTTATTTAAGCTTCTGCAGGACTTTCAAATACTGTCTTCACAAAAACATTTTCCAGGTCTTTATGTCATTTCAATAAAAAAATTTTGTATGGTTTGTGCCCCAAAACTCCCTCCCGTATGTAAGTCAGAAAACTTCTTGACACATTTGTATTTAGAAGAAATAAATTGTAACAAAAGAAGCTGAAAAATGGGTAATTTTTTTAACTCGTGCTATAATCAAGACAGAAGTAACGAAACAAAAAAAGTTCCTTACCTTATCACAATTAAGGTAAGTGGCGCTTAATTTAGGTCAAGGTCATTTAGATTAGTTTGGTCCAAGTTTTTTTTAATCGTGCTTTTATACAAGAACACTTTTTGTACAGCATTCAAATAGATCAATGATGAATTAAAAAACTATTCGATACCAAACAAACAAATAAAAAAAAACGAATAAAAATACTTTGATCGAAAATTGTGTTTAGAAGTATATGCCTACCGGTAAATAAAAAGAAATATGGCTTGAACAGGCTACTGTCTGAAACTGCTCAATAAAGTTAGATTCGGGCAAAAAAATTGAAATAAATAAGATTAAAATTTTTTAAATTGTTTAGCGGGCCAGAGTTTCTTTCACACCCTGTTTAAATAAATTTTATTAATTAAGTAATCTTGAATGAAAGAACAGTAGCTTCGTAAAAATTATTTTTGAGTATTATCATCATGTTCGTAAAAATTATTTTTGAGTATTATCATCATGTTTTCTATTTAATCTCCTGACTAGCTAAACAACGTCGGAAACGTTAAACTAAGGGAAATCGTCAAGCGATTAAGGCATTTCCTATCTGTTTTCGGAGATGCCAATATATGGCTGTCCGGTAGAAAATTTTTATTTGTTTTTTAGTTTTTATTTATGGCTAAAATTTAGAGCTACTTGTTGAAAACGCCAAGGAAAGTAATGTTGCGTTAAGTGTCTTTTGCAAGAGCATAACAGAATGATGATGGTAGGATTAAAACCTCAATCTCGTCGAGAGGATTTGCTTTCAATATGGCACTCCTATTTTCTTGACCAGGCTGCCAACTCTCGGCGTTCGTCTCACTAAAAGCTTTTTTGGCGAAATAAAGTTTGAACTTTGTTTTTTTCTGTTTTATCTTTATATTTATTCTGTTGATTTGCAGGAAAGTGTCGGAGGTGCTATACAAAAAATTACTGCCGAGCTGTTACCCAAACCTGCTTCCAGAGATTGCAAGATATTGCTGTCCAGTTGAAATATTTATTTTTTTTTTAGTTTTTATTTAGAAACGTAATCAGTATTTAGAGGTGCTTCCATACAGTTACAGCAATACAGTTACAGTGACAGTTACAGCATATAACCTACCCACTCTATCTCTAATTAGCAGTTGATAGACATGATTTATCGGTCCTTAACTTATCGAAAGATAGAGGTAATTGCAAACACCACGGTTATGAACGAAGTGATCCAGTTTACGCTAAACCTAACAAATGGTCACTATTAAATGAATTTACGCATGTTTTTATTAAATACTCGTACAATTGAGATAGCAAACAATTTTGGGAAAATGAAGTTTTCTAGGTACAGCAGTAGAAGGACATGAGTTTGATGCTTAGTGATTTCCGCTGTGTCCTTGCGAAAAGCACTTCACAGCGAATTCCAAAACTAATAAAAGGATGCAATCAATATTGCAACACGTATTTGACATGCCTTTCTTTTATAATTTTCGGTCCTAACTACACAATAACCAAGCTATCTTAGATGCCAGCTTCAAACTCAATGTATTTTTAACCTAGTTCGAGGTCTAAATCAGAAAAAATTTCCTGGTCCAAGTTCGAGTTCATTTTCAGTTGGAGATCATTTTCAGTTTATCGAGTTCAAGTTCGAGTTCAATTAATCAACTTCGATATTTTCCTACCTATAAATTGAAGAAAAAAAAGATCTAAATTTTTGATGACTCACTCGCTCAAATATGCATGTTTTTTCAATCTTTCGCTCATCATTCGCTCAAATATGGGAGTTAAGTGAAAATCTCTTTTTTTTGGTATCCATGCAGTCAAACCTGATCGACTTTTTTTGATTTTGATTTCGATTTCGGAAAATCTTATTTATTAAGTTGAAATTTGAGTTTAGCAAAAAAGACCGAGTTCTTCGTCTGGGAATTCGAGTTTGCAACCCTGCGTAGATTTTCAATTCAATTCAATTTTATTTGCAATCAAGGTATTACGTTTCGAAATTATTATTGACAAAGTGATTCCGAAACAGGAAACAGCAGCTAAAGGATATACGTTATTACACGCACTACGTCAATTGTACGCAATCGTCGCAACTTTAAATTAAAGTAGCTAAATTAATTTTAAAACAAATAAATAAATAAAGAAAAGAAACAATTAAGATAAATTTTTAAAAGAATCAAAAGTGTATACACTTTGTTTATAAACGCAAAAAGTAGTAATAATACTGTATAACAATGAAATATACTCATCCAACCCATCTAAAGAGAATGTTGCGTAATCATGGGTGGAAGAAACAACTAACTCTATGACCAAAGGGTCAAGACCCAAAAGGCGTTTGGACGGCAAAGAAACCCACCAAAAAAAAATCCTGCTGTAGGTCAAAAGGACCATTTCAAATGAATTTCGCCGGCAAAAAACAACTATATTTAAACTACAAAAGCAATAGAAGAATTGTGTGCGTCTCACAAAAAAATTAATCGGATTTTTATCGCGTTCGGCAAATTTCTTCATTGATTTATCAGCCTGATTTTCTTCTGGATTGTCTCGAGCTCATACTTTGTTTCTTCATGATATTATTTCAAGTTTCCTGAAAAAAAAAAAAACAGCAAAAGTTTTTCTAAAAGTTTGTTAAATTCGTTTTAATAAAAGCTTATTTTCCTATAAGATACTTTAAAAATCCTTTACGAAAGCTATTATAAAGACCCTTTCTTTGATGGTCACACTTTGTAAAATGGTTAAGACTCAAGGCAAATCATGTGTTAAATATAACTTAAACGACAGCCGTCAAACGGTGCTAAATGTAACACAATCAATCTAGCTATCGTTAAGTAGACCTAATTGCTGTTTCCTATAACGGTTCTCTCATAACTCAATTGCAATAAAATCGCACCAGAGCAACTCAAGAACAATTTATCATTATATTTTAAAAACAGTGAAAAAGTTAAGACAATTAAATTTGTTTATTCTTAAAAATTTATTGCAATAAATGGTTCTTTTTTATATGATCAATTGGTATTAACTTGATGGCTGTTTTCTGTTTTAAGCGAAGTCACCGTTGCAAGTAACCAGCGTAAACCTATTCAAAATTTTGCCGTGTTTTGCTTTCCCAAGAGCAAAAATCCAACAAGTAGAATAAGCATCGAACTTGCGTCCTTCTGCTCGCTAGTCATGGTCAATCACATTAAGATATCCTGCCGATAAGTTTGCAGCATAGTGGGGTAGGTGCAAGCGTCGTTTTAAGCGCGATCGTAATAGAAATGATCTCAGTTTAATTTCTATTTTTTTCTTTCTGTTATGTCCCTTTGGGAAAACACTTAATGGCTTTTTTTTGGCTGGCTCTCAGTCAACAGCACCGTATAAAGTTAATAAATTTAAAGATATTTAAAAGTGGTTCTGCGCAACCAAGGCTCTGAACTAGAACTGGTAAAATAAATAATCGAGTTTGAAATCATTTAATTAGTAATTTCTAAAGAAAATGAATAATAATTTGGACCTTCTGTAACAAAGATATTATTGACAAAAGTAAAAATTGAGATTAAAATTAAATAATGAAATTCTCTGTTGTTTTATTTTACAGTCATTCATAAGTGTATGTTGAAATCCTGAGAGCCGTTTTATTGCGTTGTTCTACTGAACTAGAGCTAAATTAAATTAATTAATTAATAAACTCGAAACTCGAACTTTAACTTTAACTCGGACCATAGTCGTACCAGCCGGGGGTAGGGGACAATTGCTTCCCCAAGTCTCAAAATTTTGGACAAAATCAAAAATTTTCGGGCAGCGATAGAAAATATTTAGGCAAAATCAGAAATTTTTGGGCAGTGACAAGGAATTATTTTTCTGCCCCCGAAACGAACTATTCCTACAGGACAAAGCTCTCAGATGCAGAAAAATGATCAAGATTTGAGGTAAAACCTATTTTTTAGAGATCACTACTTTTTTAGGACAAAAGTCTAAAAATCAGATAGAGGTTCAAAGTGGAAAACTTTTTTTGAACTTGACCATAAATTTGAATTCAAATTTTTTCTTAAGTCCGTAATAGAGGTGGGAGTCGAGACACAGTGCTTCTAGATCGAAACGAGACAAGATTATGGGGTAGCAAAACCGAGACGAGACTTTAAAGTATCGAGACCGAGACGAGACACGAGACTTTACATAAGTTGTTTTGGTTTGTGCCAGGGTTGCGGAGTTAGAGTCCGAGTCGCCTGTTTTTGGTTGGACTGGGAACCGAAGTAGTTTTTTATATATGCTGAAGCTGGAATCGCATTCTTAGATGTGCTGGAGCCGGTTTGGGATTCGTATTTTTATTTAGTAACTTTAACTCCAACTTTTTGGTTATAGTCATATTGCTGGAAGCCATAGTCATATTTATCATCTGAATGATTCAAAAATAAGCAACAAATATACGGCGAGTATTTGGATAGGTCAGCTTTTGGACTTTAATTTAAAGTGTAAATTAAAGACAATTTTATCTTTATATAGAGGACCAAATTTGGCTTTTTACTTGCAAAATTAAACTTAAGTTTCGGTTTGGGAATTGTTTTGAAAACTTCAACTAAAGATTAAAAAAAATTTTTATTAGAAAAAATACGTCAAAATGTGCGTAATTGCTTATTGGTTTTGAAAGTCAAGTAACGAATAAAAAAAAGTCTTCATTTGATTTCAGCCCTCCCTAAAACGTCAAGATTCTTTAAGAATTGTGAGCACTGGTCTAAAGCTGCCGCTTGTAATCTCTTATCATTCCCTATACTTATAATATGTATTAACTTAAAAAAAAAGGGCTTTGGTCAGCGATTGAATGTAACCAGAGTAAGAATAAAATTTTTTCAATTTTAATCTACTCGTAATTGCAGACAAGAAAAGATATTGTAAGAAGGTAACTCTGCAATTACTAAAAGGGGGTGTCGCTTCTTGTTTGCTGGATCCTCCCTGGTTACAAAGTGTGACTTATAACCAGGGTTATGGAGTCAAAATAATTTTTTCCGTTTTCCGTATATAAAGTAAAAAATTTTCCGACTCCGGCTCCAGCTCTTTAAAAGTTTACGATTTAAACTTTGACTCTAGAACATCTGAAAAAACAACTCCGACTTCATTCCTAAACGTGTTACTCAAGCGGTTCCGATTTCACAACCATGGAGGCCTGATCGTGGAGTGCTCAAAGCGCTTTAAAGCGTCCTGATTATGATCGACATGATATCGATTCAAAACCAATCGAGCCATTCTGTTATGTCCTCAGGAAAAACACTTTTATGGCACTTCCTCTGCTTGACGATCTTGGCAAACAGTCCTAAATTTTATTCATATCTCTACAAACTAAAAAACAAACTAAAAAATTTCTATCGGACAGCAATATCTTGGCATCTTTGGGAGCAGGTCGAGGCTATTGCTTAATTGCTTGCCTATGTACAGCGCCTCCGTCGCATTTCTGCGACTCAAGAGGATAAATATAGAGATAAAATGTAAAAGTATAAAATATTTTAGCGTAAGTTGTAGTCTCCAAATACAATAAGGAATCCGATTCCCAACTTTACCGAATCTAAAAAACCGACTCCTATTTGTGATTCCGATTTTATCAAATCTAAAAAAAAGTACTCCGACTCCGATCTAAAACATGCGACTTCATAAACTCCGACTCCACAATCCTGCTTATAACTATATTCTTGAGTCGGGGTTGCCATAGCCGCATATTTAGGAGAAGTTAGACTCCTTTTCTGCATGTGCTGGAGTTTGAGTTCGAGTCCTATTAGATATCGTGGAATCTGAATTAGAAAACTTTGAATTAGTGGAGTTAAAGAATAATTTCTCTGACTCTAAAACCTAGATTTAAAAAATTAGTTTAAAAAATATATAAACTCCTTTCCACATAAAAATTCTTCCTCACAAATCACAAGAAAGCTTTCCAAGTCAAATATTGACCCTCATCTTGTCCTCGTCGTCGTCGTCGTCGTCGTTTGGGAAAGCATCCACTCCAGGTCAGACACAAACAGGACTAGGGCCGAGGGTTTATCTTTTTACTACCCCAGGCTGCTGTACTGCCTGGATCAGATGCTGGCAGTGATGTCATTAAGCCAGCATCGAGTTTCGTCATCCAAAACCGTCAGACCTCGTGTTCCATGTGGTGCCCGATGTATAAGGCACGCTGTTAATACATGGTCTGCGGTTTGTTCAGCGGCGTCGCACTCTCAATTCGTTGAAGGAGCGAGATCCCATCTGTGCATGGACAAATAGAATCGCCCAACACCAGTCCGCAGGCGGTTGAGCTTAGCCCAAGCTTCTCGGGACAAGCCCATCTCAACAGGCCTGGCACCGGTCCCGGACACAAAAGCAGGAAGTCTGGAAGCATTTTCACAGTACTCCGTTTTCCATTTGTGATCTGTCCATTTAGAAGCACGGATGCCAAGTCTGGCAAGGTTGTCCAAAAGATTCCGCGCAGCTGGCACAAACGGGCGTCTGGATCTTAGTCTCACTTGGCGAGTATCTGAGGACCCACTAAAAACACCATATATGATATGATCAGGGTCCAGAGATCCACGGTGAGCCAAGGAGAGCCCTGTCGTTCCTAGTCGGCGAAGCTCAGCTGGCTGGATGCCTGAGAGTACAGGTAGGTGGTCCGTTGGAGTGGGACGCAGGCATCCAGTAACTATGCGCAAGGCGTCGTTCAAGACACTGTCGATGAGGCGAGTGTGAGCACTGGGACACCAGACTGGTGCGCAGTACTCAGCTGTTGAGTAGACTAGAGATAAGGTGGCTATGCGTAGTGTTTTAGCACCAGCACCCCATCCCAAGCCTACTAGTCGCTTCAACAGTGTGAGGTGCGAGGATATTTTTTTGCGCAATGCCACTAAATGGTGACGAAACGTAATCGATCTGTCCAGTTTTACCCCAAGATAAATAGGGGTTGGACAGAACGGTAAAAGTCTACCGTTGTTGTAGACTTTTAGCTCACGTTTGGCCTCTCGGTTATTTAAATGAAAGGCTGCCGTCACCGTCTTAGTGTGACTGAGCTTCAGCCTACAAGTCTGGAGATACAATGAAAGTGTAGACATGTCTTGGCTTAAAGTCTCCTCCAAGTCCTTCCAGTTTCCAGAAGAGTGCAACAATGCTAAGTCATCAGCATAAGCAAACTCTTTGGAAATCATGGAAGGAAGATCGTACGTATAGATGTTAAATAGGAGGGGAGACAAGACCGATCACTGAGGAACGCCGTTTTTAAGACGGCGTAGCCTGCTTTGCTTGCTGTCACCAGTGGTAAGGGTGAAACTTCGATTTCGGACAACCTCCATGATCATTTTGACCATGTGCTTATCCGGAAGTAGTCTCAGCAGCTTGAAGGTAAGGCCACGGTGCCAGGCAGTGTCATAAGCAGATGTCAGATCGATAAATACAGCACCGGCCTTCTTTTTAGCCTCGAATGAATCCTCGATGTTCTGGGTTAGCAAAACAACTTAATCTACGGTTGACTTCCGGCGTTGAAACACAGACTGCTCTTTAGGAAGCAGTGGATTGACTAATGGTTCAACGCGGGCGTAGATAAGCCTCTCGAGGATCTTGTAAGGGACACAGAGCAGAGATATCGGTCGATAACTCTTTGGGTCCCCCACGGGAATCATTGGTTTTGGGATCACGACTACAAGCACTCTTCTCCAGATCTTGGGAATTTTGAGTCGGCGCAAACATGAAGAAAGGAAATCACGTAACCAGGACTTTAAAGCAGCTCCAGTATGGACTGCTCTCACCTAATAAGCTTCCATTACATGACCCTCACCTAATAAACTTTCATTACCAAGTTCTTGCTTTGCCAGTGCTATAGGCCTGCCAGTTAAACAATAGAGTTTTTGCAGAGTTGAGTGGAGTGAGTTTATCGCTTTAAAGAAAAATTTCAAAAAGACTTTGTTGCTGCTGAATTCATCTGATGTGGAAGCGACTTACCAGGACTTTTTTAAACCCATCAGAAAGCAGCCAAAAAGACTATTTTACGAGGACACCAAAAACAGCCGTATTGGTATGCAGAGTGTGAAACTCTCTATAGAACTTTACTGCAGTGCCTCAAAATGAAATACAACTCAATTTGGAGTGCTATGGTTTCAATGACCAGACTTAATGGAAAATTGGGAGATCGATGGTTTGGATCAGAGCATCCTTTCACAGTGTTTCGAAAAAATATAGAGCATGTTAAAATAATCTTATAGGTTGGACACAACACTCTCTCGTCGGGACAGGGACAACAACACTTTCCATATCGTTTAGAAACAGGAGATATCAGTCTGTTGTCAACTCGACTTCTTTACCAAAAGGTGCTTGATTTTTAGAAGGCACGAACACTAGAATCAGTGACCATCTCGAAGAACTCACGTTTTATCACAACTTTGTGTCATTGCGCAAAAAATATCTTCCCACGTCGCGCTGTTGCCCTGTATTCGGTCCACTCGAGAGCTAAGTACTTTGCAACGCACTTGCTTGCCTCATAAATAATGTCTTGAACGACGCCTTAAATATTTGGATACCTGAGTCCCACTCCAACAGACCAGTTATTGATTCTTTCATGCATCAAGACAGCTGAACTTTGCCAACTAAAAGTGGAATTCTTCTTGTCCAACATTGAAACGTTGGATATTAACTATCTACTACAGGTAATTTACCCACCTTGCTTCAGATGCTAGAAATATATCGAGTTGTAGACAGACAGCACCAAGAATGCCATCTGTGACATTGTGCATCAAGCACGCCAAACTGGAGTTCACTATTCGACCATGGTTTTGAGTTTTAAATTCTCTTCAGGGACAATCTACTTAACCCGGTTTTGTCGCAGAGTTGGTCATATTTAAAGAGAAAAATTTAAGATTTGTGGGCTTCTTCCAGGTGCATTGCTAAACTGATAGACGTGGAAAAACCTGGGTAAGCAGATTGTCCCTGATGAAAGTTGAAAACTCGAAATTATGATCGGGCAGTGAGCTCGAGTTCAGCGTGCGTGATGCACAATGCCAGATATGATACTCTTTAATGTCATCTGTCCTATAGCTCGATATATTTTTTTTTTAATTTTATTTTGTAATATGACTGAAATTTAAAGCAAAAAATGCCGTAAAGTATCTTTCCACAGAGACAAAACAAAACCAAGCGAAAAAGATTTGAACCGCAATTGCATCAATTGCTTATTGCTCACACATGCAACTTATTATAATGTCATAGAACAATATCTATTACAATTAAAAGGATCGCGATATAGCCTCTTTTTGAAGTACCAAATTTTGTTATTAAAAATATGAAATGCAAGACGTTTAAATGTAAGTTTAGTAAGAACTGTTTTATAATTTCTCGAGAAACTTTCACGGTGTCCAGGCGTTTTGATTGCCATGCATAAAGATTACTCGTAAGGCTGCTGAGTTGGAGTCGAAGTCGTATGAAATCGCAGTCGCATGGAGTCAGAGGTTTTAAGAAGGAGTCGGAGTCGGACTTTTAAGAGTACAAAGAGTCTGAGTCGGAATATTTTATCCGACTCCGAACCCTAATGTCCAATTTTTTTTAGAGAACACTACTTTTCAGGGACGAAATCAAGAAATTCAAGACAGATTTCAATTAGGGAGGAATTTTTCTGTTAACGAACGTCCCAATTCATGACTTCGAAAATATGGTCACCCTAATTTTAAACAAATCGTATTTTGCATAATGCTATTGCCCTTATTGGGGAGTCGGAGTTGGAGTCGGAATCGGAATGCTTGAAATTCTAGAAGCTGGAGTCGAAGTCGGATCTTAAATCTTCCGACTCCATAATTCTGATAAAGATTGCCATGATTCAATTTTACTGTGACTAATAGAAATTTACTCGTATAAAGGACCATGACTATGAATGGCTAAACCCAGCCAACAATGCTATGCAGGGCCCGTGCAGGCCGCGGGCACTATCGATCGATTTGGCCGCGGGCGCTGTAGTGGCCCCGCATGGGCAAACCGCACAGGTTTAATTAGGTTTTCAATTTTAAGCCGTAATAAAAAATTAAAACATGCAAATAAGCTAACCTTTTTAATTATTTAAAAAAAGGAACAATTTCTATAAATAGTTTTAACCACATGAAACTCGTGCGGTAAGCCCATGCGGGGCCACTGCAGTGCCCGCGGCTAAATCGGTACGGGTCCTGTACGGGCAGCCCTTGCAGACCCCACAAAGGCCCTGCATAGCATTGTTGACTGGGAAAAAAGGTATAAGAATCTATTTTTACTAAAAATCATGACATATTTACAACACCTCTGAGCTTTGCCCACATCGCTGCAATGTCTCGACTTGGATTCGAGACATAATGGCCCGAGACCGAGACCGAGGCGAGACTTTGGGGTTACGAGACCGAGACTTCCAAAAATGTGTCTTGAAGTATCCATCTCTGGTCCATAAATATGCCTAGAAGATCGGCTAGAAGATCATGATTAAGGCAAACGTTAATAAAATTCGGGCAAAACTGTATTGCAACCCAGCATTTTTTCAACTGGTACGACTATGACTTATACTAACAAGTTTTTTGTGAACTCAAACAAGAACTTAAAGTCAAATAAAAATTCTTTAAATTTTGCAGTACTGTGCGCAGTTAAAATTTTTTATTATGCAAAACGTGGACCGATGCTTGACCTTTCAAAAATAAGACAAAGATAAACCTGCTTATTTCGCAGTTAAAGGTCTTGTAAATGAAAGAAATAAATAGTTTTCCTTATTAAAGTAAATGTTTTTGTTCTTGTTTTATTAAATGTGTTTCAGACATCTGGAGCTTATAAGGATGCAGGTACCAGAAGTTCCATTGAATTGGAGTTCATTGGAAAAAATGACGACTCAACAGGGTTTCTTAGCTTACATCATTTTCTTTATGATTACAAAAAAGGTCAAATTGATCATTTTCAAATCATGGCAAAAGATGTTGGTTTCCCAAATTTGATTCGCATAAGTAAGCAACAATTTTTTGTATAAAATACGAGTATACAGTGTCGGCGAATAGTTTAAGACCAGTAAAAAAAATGGTCTTAAACTTTTCAATCAATTCCACCAAAAAGTATAGGGATCACAATATTTTGAAGATTTTTAAAGAAAAGGGCGATCAAGAAACACATCTTTTAGAGATGATTCAGGTATAACACGATTGTGCTTGGAAAACCCAAGAGTTTCTTCAGGATACGTAAATTAAAAGAGAATTGAATTTAGAGGCGGCAGAAAGAAACACAAGGAACACATTCCAAAAAGACGTAAAATTTAAGACTACTTTTTGATGGTATTGTTCACAGCAGTCTTTGATAAGTAAAGTTTTCAAGCAATAAAATTTCTTGAGCGACCTAAATTTATTTTTTGTCTATTATCACTAGCCATTAATTTATTTTTTCCCATTTATAAAAATATATTAATTAAAAAATTGAAATTACATCAGTAGAATGCTTAAAAATCTCAAAAATTCAAAAAATAATTATTCAGCAAAAAACTCTTCCTCTCTCAAAGATAGATGAGTCAATGCAAATTAAAACAAGAGTCATACCCAAAGAATCCCTGCGATAACTTTAAAATCTGTATCTGGTACCCAGTGGTGGATATTCCAATTTAGGGGCCCGAGGCAAGATTTTTCAAAAATTGATGTTGTCTGAGAAAAAAAAGAGGTCTGATCTTGGCTTGCATAGTTTTTTTCCGAAACTCATAGTCTCCTCTAAAAAAAAAGGTCTTCACTTCGATTTCATCTCTGATTTCCCTATTTTTCTCCCAAAATCAGGGTGTTCTCTAAAAAAAAAAAAAAAAAAGTCTTCACTCGGAATTGTTCTCTGAACAAACATCTGCAACGGATTCAAACTGTATGTGCTATTTTCGAGGGGGCCCAAAAAAATGGGGAGGCCTGAGGCGACTGCCTCATTCGCCTCACCCAATATCCACTACTGCTGGTACCATTATTATTCAGCAGACAAAATTCATCGACAAAAAGTTTAAGACCAGTTAAGAAAAGTGGTCTTAAACTTTTTGCCGACACGGTAAAAGATATTTAAAAACTTTCGTAAATTTTTTTGGTGATTGCTTTTAATTTTCATTATAACCGAAAAATGTTGTTTTCCCAATAACCAAAAAATTTGTGAGTAAATTAAAATAATGATTTATTCTAGTAATCATACAGTCTGTCCTAACCAGGAATAACATCATCAGAAGTATCTTATTCAAATATGATGAATAAAATAGTCCTGATCTTCCCATTCATTGGTGAAATAGTTTTTTAGGTTTACATTAAATAAATTTGTGCTTATATTAAAGATAATAATAACAATAATGAAAATTATACTGCTTAACATATGCTGAAATCAGATAGGGACCACAGCTGCTCTAAGTAGTCGCAAAGATATAATGTGACATTAAACTCTTAACATTAAAGATAATACAAGTACATACCACTAAAACAAAATATAAACCTAAAGACAAAAAAACTTTTTGTACACATTTTTAACACCTAGTTAAACCAAAATTAAAAATCACAAAACGATATACAAAACACGGTTAAACTTCAAAAGCAAGTTTGAACAGACAGTTGTTAAGTTTTTTTTTTTTTAATGTTTCTAAATTTTTCTCCAATCGAATATTAGTAACATTAGTTTGCTACGTAATAAACTTGATAAAAAAAATTCTACTTTAACTTTATTATCGAATGCTTTTTGAAGCACTGATATAAACTCTGTCTAAATATTTAAGCAATGTTTATATTCGTTTAGAATCTATTTACTTAATTTACACTTTCTATTATTAGATTGCACAAAATACCCGTCTAAATACTTATTTATTTTATCCAGTATTATTTACTCTGAGTCTATGTTTTTAACAATCTTTTTATAGAACTGAATGATCCTCTTTTTTGGAAAGACAATTGGTTTTGTAATTATATAATAATTGGGATATTAGGAGATCTTAAAAGAATCAGGTTTCCAATATATGATTGGGTGACTGACGGAATGGAAATTGCTCCGGGAGAAGGCAAGTTTATGTTAATATATAAATTAATTCAATTTACTTAAGGACTTAGAGTGAAAGTTATATTTTACTGATTTGGTTTAAAAGACCTACGGTCCTACGTTAAAATGGTCTGAAACAATAGCAGTAGAAACTGCTCGTGATGAACCTGATTCTGGTTCTACTAAGTGTAATTTTTTGATACAGGCCGTATAGGGAATGAGGTTTTGTAAATTGTTCGAGCCTTGTTTAATCGTAGTCAAAAAGAGTGCCAATTGTCAACTTTTTTTAAAGATAGATTTTATTTTGTTTTCTTAAAATGCTGCACATTTCAACCAAGAGATCCAGAAAACTTTATTTTGTCTACATCTCTTTTGTAAATACTCAGCGAAGACTTTAAAAAAAGATTCTCCCGAGCCTAAAAACAAGAATTTTTAAACAATCAGAATGCGACTTGGCACCTTATCTCGCACACGCCTGCACGCTCCATCAGAGTGCTACATCCTTGACAAATTCTGGTGCACACCAGTTCATTATACACCCGGTTGGAAGGACTGGTCAAGAAGTTACAGAAATGTGTTTGAATTGGATTTTCATTTCTTGATCCAACAACCTTCGAATCCGAATTGAAATTACCTGCTAAGATGGTCGAGTTGGTTTGAGTTGGGGTTTATGACCATTATCATAATCACGTGTTTTTACATTCAAATAGTTTTGAAGATGAAAACCTTTTTTCGTTCTTCAGTTGATTTTAAACAATTTTTCTATCTCCAACGTGAAGTAAAGACAACAAAAATTTACGGATTAATACTACATGGGCTGTGACTAGGTTTTTTGTGAGCAATGGTCAGCAATAAGAAATTTAAATATCGTTTCTCGAGTAATTTGGACCTAGACCCAAGTCAAATTCAAGTCATTAGTTGATTTAAAAACTCGAGCCATTCCATTCCCGAAAAATGGACTTTTTTATCGAGTCGTTGACGCGTAACCTCTAAAACGTCTTTTAATTAAACTTTTTTACACGCTGTAAATAAAAATATTGTTGCTATTAGTTTTTTAAACTGTTCAAGGTAATGTTAAACACACTTCATAACGGCTTTAGCATTTTTTCATATCGTTTAATGTTAGTAGTATATTCTTCTTAACTTTTGTCGCAGGTGTCGTAAATTTGCCTCATACCACAAATTTGTATTTTATTTGGTACTGAAACAATTTTTTCCCCAAAAGTCTATTGTTGCTAGTTTTAGACACTTCTTCTTTTTCGGGCAACATTTGTCACTAAAAAGTTTTTTTTGTAAAGCACTATAGTGAGTTTCAATGTTAGGAATAAAACTGCGAAGTCATGTCAAAGCTGGCAGTATTTTCTTTGGTGTGTGATATGACAAAATAATTTTCTTTTTGAGTAAGTGTCTATATGTTGTAAAACATCAGCTAAAGCAATGCAGTCTCAATTGTCGCTACTGATTTTTTTGTTGCTGAATGGAAATTCAGTTTGATGCAAATACGCGACACTCGTCAATAAGGTATCATGGTCCGTACTTCATCATAACAGTAAAAAATTAGTGTTGTAAAAATTTTGATAGATACACCTTACAGAAGAGATGCTTTGTCATTGGAACTTACATAATATTGCTATGAAAATAATGGCACATAGGATTGACTATTTGCTAGTATGTTGACCAATATGCCTCCATTTTTCATCAACTAATCTTGCATATTTGCGCTAATTGACATAGCGCTTGCTGTTTCTCTTATTTTTATGATCTCATAATAAATTTGTTACCCTAATGCATTACTTATTATAGGTAAGGCTTATACTATGACACTTGCAGAAGATGTGGTAGGCTAAGTTATCAGAAAAATGATGCTATAAGAGCACAGTACAAAAGCTAATGTATCACAAGAAAAAGCAGACAGGATTTATTTTATTGTGTTGTGTGCTATATGCATAGCTACTTACCCCTGCAGAGAGGCTTTGACAAGACGTAATACAAAAGGTTTTGTTAACAATTTTGAAATGTACGAGGATTTTTGTTAATAATATCGTATATTGGAAAAGTTTATTTTATTTCTCATCATCATATTTTGTTTCTCATCATCAAGCTGCAAAATAGTCATGCAGCTCGTTTAGATAGGGAGAGATATACAAATTATTTACTTTATTTTGACTATTGGTTCTGATCACTACAGCTGTTTGTGAAATTCGCCAAAAATGGGATCTATGCGGTTGCTGTAGTGCAATCAAATAGACTCCAAGGGTGTTCTTTTAGCAGTGGTGCATCTTCGAAACAAGAAAGAAGTTTATGTAAGAAAAAAGACTACACATTTGGTGGTACAGAATTTGAAGATTGCTTGAAGTAAAAGATTTTTCTTCCCAAAGCTTTTCATCTGACACTCTTCAGGGGAAATCGTCAGAATGAAGCAGAATTGAAACCGAACTAATTTATAAAGGAAGAAAGTAGAGTTCTCATCGGCTGAAAAAGTCAACCAATGAGAGAAAAGATTAAGAAATTTTCAAAGAGTATACGAATTCTTTTTGCTTACACAGAAGGGGATTGAGAGATTTAATGAAAGTCGCTTCAAGAGCAGAAAGGTGAAAGGAAGAGCGACCTCGAGCGAGAATAGAAAATTTTTCGTTGCTGTAATGGAGGGCACATTGGGCGTTGTCAAGAAGATGTTGACCAATGGAGGATTCGTGAAATTGTTGTGGGCGTATGTTGTTCTTGCAAGAGCGGGAAAGACTTTGGCGGTTGGCCGAGGTACGAGGATTGGTAATGGATTTAGGAACGTGTTGTTTAATTCGCTCTTCTAGCCGTTGAGACGTGCGACCAACGTACCGACTATCGCAGTGGCATAAAAACTGGTAAATAACATTGCTGTGATGATGGGAAGGTAACACGTCTTTCTTAATCGCTGGAAGGAGCTGTCGGGCGTTGAAAATAACACGTGATTCGACGGAGAAAAAGCAGCGTTTCACAGCAGACGTAATCTGCTTTTCGAACTTTATCGAGACGTTTCCAATCCATGGGATGTGTAGGTAGACAGGGCACTTTTTTACTGTGTGGACCGGGTTTGAATTTATTTGTTGAAGTTTTCGCTTGAAAGCCGAATTGATTACACGTTCCGGGTAGCCATTTTCCAAAAGAATTGAACGAATTTTGCCAAGCTCTTGGTCCAGTTTGCTTTTAGAACAAATCATAAAAGCTCTGTGAACGAGAGTACCAATTAGATTGATTTTCCGTTTCTGGGGACTAAAAGAGTTCCAACGTAGATATTGGCCAGTGAAGGTAGGTTTCCTGTATACTGAAGTTAGAAATTCTGAATTATGCCTTTCTACTAACACGTCAAGGAAAGGGAGAGAGTGATTAGATTTCTTTTCATAGGTGAAGCGAAGTGAGGGATGGAGAGAGTTGAGCTGGATGAAGAAATTGTTGCAGTCTTCTTCATTGTTGAATACGGCGAAAGTATCATCAACGTACCGGAAGTACACCAACGGTCTTTTGGCGATGTTGAAAAGTTTCGCTTCTTGGTAGCCAACAAAAATGTTTGCTAAAGCTGGACCAAGCGGTGAGCCCATAGCGACGCCGTCGATTTGTCGATGCATGTTGTTATTGAAGCTAAATTCCACAGAGGAGGTGGCTAGCTGCATTAATTCGACAAAGATGTTGCGTGGAAAGGATGGCGCCATTGAGTCGTCATTGTAAAGGGCATCAGCGCAGATTTCTATGGTTTCAGCAAGCGGAACATTAGTGAAGAGACTGGAAATATCAAAGGAACAAAGAAAGACAGAGGAAGGAGAAAAGGTAAATTTTCTGACTTCTTTTACAAAAGTGAAAGAATCAGACAAACAATTAGAGGAAAGGTTTTGGAGAACAGGTTGAAGAAGAGAAGTAAGCCATTTAGCTAGCTGATGTTGGGCCGATCCGGTCATAGACAAAATCGGACGTAAGGGTACGTCCTTTTTGTGTATTGGACGACCGCGCATGTACGGAAGACCATACATGCGCGGTCGCTGAGAGCCAGTGGGTCGGATTGCTTCATAAACTTGCTTAGAAATTAGGTACTCTTTCCTGAGCTGAAGTAACCGTCGTTGTATCCGTGATTCAATTTTAGCAGTGTTGTCGTTGTTCGTGACTGGTCCAAGATCAAGAAATTTGGTCGTGTCATTAAGAATCGTCTTCATCTTGTCGTTGTAATCGTTGATGTTAAGGATGACAACGCCAGCACCTTTATCAGGCTTTGTTATAAGAATTTCTTCATTCATCCGAAGGGACTTGATGGCCTGAAAACACTCTTTTGTCATGAGAAAATCACCCAAGTCAATGGGGCTTCCACAATAAGCGTGAGCTAAGTCACTCAACCTGGCCTTTAAAGCAGCAAGCTGCTCTTCAGACAGAGGTTTGTGATAGACGAGTTGAGCGTAGAGTACTTCAAAGTCAGCTAGTATTTCTTCACGTTTGACACTAGTGGGCGGTAAACAAAAAGAAAGTCCATGGGACAATACAAACCGTTCAGTGTCTGATAGTTTGTAATCGGACAAGTTTACGATTACATTAAAAAAAAAAAGACTACCATTGACGTTGTTCCAGTCAGAGTGGTCAATTTGTGCGATAACATAATTGTAGGATTGGCCAGTATTTTTGTGAAAGCTAATCCGGTTGGTCAGAGTGAACGACAGGACAAAAAAAGGCAGGGTGGTCGAGTGGTTTAAGCGCCAGCTTGTGATCGACATGATCTCGGTTCAAAACCTACTTACGCCATTCTGTTGTATTCTTGGGAAAGACACTTAACAGCACTTTCTCCTGCTTGATGGTCTTGGCAAGCAGTTCTAAATTTTAGTCATATCTTTATTAAAATTTCCATCGGACAGCAATATCTTGGTATCTCCAGAAGCAGGTCAGGTAATTGTTTACCCTATGTATAGCGTCTCCGTCGCTTTGTTGCAAATCAGAAGGATAAAACAATATCAGAGATATAATAAAAATAACAAATAAATAAATGTCGGCAGCGTGGTCGAGTGTATAAAGCGCCGTGTTTATGATCAATATGGTCTCGGTTCAAAACCCAATTGCTCTATCCTGTTGCGTCCTTGGGAAAGACACTTTACGCCACTTTGCCCTGCTTGGTGATCTTGGTATGGACATGCTAATTTCAATAAAAAAAAAAAATTCGCTTCTCTTTAAAATCAAACTCGATAATAACAAGATTGATTTCACGTTAACAACTTTATTGATCTCTTTTTAAAAGGCGGATGGTTTGAAACTTATTTGGAAGAAATTTTCGGGATAGCAACCCACAATTATAATCTAAAAATTTACAATGTAACTTTCAAAGAGACAACTCCCAAATCCATGTTATAGGAGATATATAAAACATTCAAGGAATCCTAGGACATTACAACTAGAGACAATATTGACCTATCCATTCAAGTTAACAGCCCCCCAGGTTATAGACAACTAATAACATTATACCTTATGCCCTTTGATATTAATGTTAAACATTTAAAAATAGTTACCAAAACCTGGGAAAATTTAAAACATTTTGAATTCGGAAAACACAAAAAGTGCCCAATTATCCACAACCCATATCTACAGATTTATCTTAAAAACTTTAATAGAAAAGAAACACCAGATCAAATAACTTTTAGAAACAGATTTATTGCCGTAAATATTGATGGAGAACCTACAAAAATAAGATGCAATTACTGTAAAGGCACAAACCACCAGATAGAAGATTGCCCAATGAAAATTCCAGTAAACAGTCAAACAAAAGAAAATCAATTCCAAACAATTTGACGCAAGTTAAACAATCTCACGCTTAATCCGTCTCATCCACCCCCAAAACATTCAAACTCCCTTCCTCTACCCATTGACGAAGATGAAAATAACCAAACATAACATAGAAAGAACAACTCAAAACTTTCCCTCCCTAAACCAAAACAACACAATCCCACATAACAAAAAAACACAAAATCCTAATGTTAATTCCTCTTTCCTAAATATCAGTCAAGAAGAAGTAATAAAATCTTTTGACAATATGCAATATGCAAAGATCCCCAACCAACAATAACCAAAGAAAATAATCCCCAAATTCCCTCTTACCCCAATGATTCCGAAATTCAAAAAAGAGAATTCTCTCCCTCATCACAATCGTCAAGTATCTCAATAGATGTAAAACCAACAAAAAGAAGAGCCAATTCAAAAGAAAAACGAAGGAAAAATAGTCTGTAATTGTTTTGTTTTTTTTTGTTTTCTGTGCTAATTAAATAGAAATCGTAAATAAGTGTTATAAAAATGTATTGCAAATATATGTATTTTATTTTTCTTTGTTTTCTCGCGAAAGATTATGACAGCCAAGGTAAGTCCTTTAAAATTCTTTTTTAAATGTTCTTTCTTTTATTGTATCTATTGCAAATCATCATTCATACAATTGCTTTATTTGCTGCACAACTTCAACAAAGAACTTTTACCACACCCAATACTCACGTGATACCAAACCGATGAAAACAAAACCATATTTGGTCATCGCACAACAGCAAACTACGTCTTCTTTCCACGTAACTTCTTCACACGCAAGCATCTCGTTCGCACTTTTTTTTCACACACACATTCTTCACATGTTCCTAATACACGCGTTCGATTCTTATGTCTTACAATTTTTTTTCACCTTTTATATTTATCATTTATTCATATCTATTTATTTTCATTTATTTATTTATTTATTTTTTCTATTTCTTTTCACAAAAATAAAATTCTTAGATAATACAAATAAATTATGCTTCTTTAAATATAAACGGTTTCGATAAATCCTCAGACAAACTTGCACATTTTATCTCTCACCACAATATACACTCCACTTGCATTCAAGAAACTCACACAATACAACACCAAGAATTATCACACTTCTCACACAAACACAACCTTTTAGTTTACCCCAACACTGATCACTTTTTAACACCATTAATATCACATAGACAAGGAACACTCATAATTATTAATACTAAACATATTCACCTAAGCTCGCAAATGATCACATCTCACCTAATTCTCCCTAATTATATTCAATCAATTTCTTTTACCTTAACCAATATAAATTATACCCTCATAAACTGTTACCTTACCTCTGGAAAAACTTCTACCCAAACCTCTAATCGTATCGAAGCCATTAAAACCCTAACTTCTTACCTTCATAAGTTAGAATACAAAAGCAATAACGTAATAATAGCCGGCGACTTTAATTTAGCTATAAATCCAATCGACAGAACTGGACACTACACCCCTAACACAAATGATAAAATCCTATTTCAAAATATACTCTCAAATTTTGACCTTATCGACTCATACCTCTACTTATACCCTAACTCCAGAACTTTCTTTTTTCCCATTCCCATCCTACATCTGGACTGGACTGGATCTATATTTATTCATCCCTAATACCCAAAATAACTCACTCCTCTTATCACAACAATGCTCCTCTTCTCACTCTCAAAATACCCTCCAAGACAAAATTTAAATCTTCACACTGAAAACTAAACAGTTCCATCCTTGCTTCTTCTTCACACTTCTTTATATCAAACCTTTTATTAAAAACCTCTCCTCTCCCCTAAACCTATTCAACAACCCCTACAATGGTGGGATCTAATTAAACTAAAAATCAAACGGCGACTAATCTTTTATTCGAAATTAAATTACAACAAAATGGTAAAAAAACAAATCACATTACAGGAAAATTTAATTAAGGCAAAACATTTTAAAAAACATGAAGAAATCTCAAATATCACAAATCAATTAGAACAAATACAATATAACAAACAATTAGGAACACAAATTAGATCCCGCCCACCCCCATTCTCAAGTATTGATAATTTCTCTCTTCTTGCTTCTGTTGCTGAAAATTTAATCCAATCCTAATCCCTTCTTTCTATTGATTCAAACATCTCCTCCTCTTCATCTATAAAACAAAATGTTTCAAATAACTTCTCCTCCTACCTATCTTTCTTTAAAAATCTATGGAATCCAATAACTACTCCTCCTGACCCTTTAATCTATCTTGATAAAATTTTTACCTCTAATTTTGATGACGTACTTCAAATTCTCCTTCATCCTCTTTTGTTCAGCTATCCAAACCCTTAATCAAAACTCTGCTCCTGGTCTTAATGGATTCAACCCAAGCCTTTATACTTCTTTCCCTTCGTTAATCCCAATCTTATGACAAACCTTCAACAACACCTATCTTCAAAAAAATTTACTTGCTCCCAATCTCGCGCTCTTATTAAATTAATCCCTAAAACACCCAACCCTACTTCTGTTAAAGACTGGCACCCTATATCCCTTCTTAACACTGACTATAAAATTCTATCTGCTGTTATCTCTTCCAGACTCAAACCCATTCTTAACTCTATCATTTTCCTAGAACAACAATGTGGTCTCCCAAACAGACAGATCTTCAATAACCACCTAAATATCTTTTCTGCTACAACTATACAAACGACTTCATCCAACCTTTAGCTATACTTCAAATCGACTATTATAAAGCCTTCGATACAATATCTCACGAATTTATTCTTTCCACCGCCTCAAAACTAGGAATCCCAGTTACTCTTCTAAACGGGATTCAAATCTTTCTTTCTGACTTAATAACCCAACTCAATCTTAATGTCTATCTTTCCGATCCTATTTCTGTTAACTGCGGCATTCGTCAAGGGTGCCCACTTAGCATGCTCTTATTTTTAATTGGCTTTGAACCACTTTCCAAAAAAATACTAGCTTCATCTAAAATTCAAAGAATCTCCATTGGTACCTCTTCTCTTAAAGTCAGTCATTATGCCGATGACCTGACCTTTTTTATATCATCTCTCCAATTATTTTCTGCAATTCGTGAAATAATCAAAGAATTTTCCTCTTATTCCGGTCTTAAAATTAATCATTCTAAAACCTCTATAGTATAATTTTTAATTCCCCAACATTATTCATCTTTTCGTTCTACTTTTCCCCAAGGTAAAACTCTTACCTCCACTAAAATCCTTGGAATAACTTTTTCTTTTCATAAAGAAGGTCTGTCGAAAAATTGGGACAACCTAATTCGTTTACTACCTCATTTTTCGCTTGCAACTTTAAACCCTAAAGATTCCCTTTTCTCAAAGACTATTTCCTTAAACCAACATTTTCTACCCAAAATCCTCTTTCTTTCCAGAATCATTCTTCCAAACCCTAAACAGATCAAATCCCTAACCACTCTTCTCTTTAAATTTTTATGGAACTTCTCCCCTTTTGAACCCATTAAAAGATCTTCCCTCTACCTGCCTAAACCAGACAGTGGTATTGCTCTCCCTAACATAGGACTCAAAACCTCTACAGCATTCTTATGAAAATTTTTTTACTTTCTTAAAATCCCTAACCCTCATTCTTATTTTTGGATGTCTTATGCAATTTATAATATTGGTACAAAAATCTTACACATAAAACCTGAACTCTATTCTAACTCCCAACCCCACCGTCCTAACCCCAATCCTCTTTGGTCAAAAACCTTTTCTCTATTCACAAAAATCTCTATTCCTCCTCAAAACATTGATCATCTAACCTTTTAATCATTATATCAAGCCTTATTTCAACCTGACCATAATCCTATCCCTCTTCTAAATACTACTATCCCGCATACATGGTTACGACTCACCATTGCAAAACCCCGCCCTTCCCTTTTCTCAAACCTGGAAAAAGAAATATCCTTCAAGACAGCCTATAAAAGTATATCTGGGGATGTTTCTTTTCCAAACACAACTTCAAACCTCCAAACCCTAACAATTTTCTTTGCAAAATCTGCTTCTCTCTTTCTGATCATCCTCACCACCTTTTCTTCTACTTCCCTTTTACCCGTAATCTAATTTTAGATCTAGAACCCCTTCTCACTTATATATTTAAAAAACCCACTTCTCCTACACAAGACACAATTCTCTTCAACTACACAAACACAAAAGGTACATCACACATCATAATATCTAAACTGGCCTCTCTAATCAGACTTTCCCTATGTAACCTAAGAAATTATAATTCTCTCCTTAATAACCCCATCCCTACCTCTTCCCTAATCGACGAAAAATATAAAATTAAAACAAAATTTAAATCCTTTCTCGAACAAAACTTTCCTGATTATTTACAGTAAATTCTTACTTCCTTTAATTTATCGTTGAACGTTTATCGTTTTATTTTAATCTTTCCGTATTAGTAATTTGACATGTTTTTTTCCTCATACTTTTCAAGGCTGTCATATCATTCAACTGCAAAAATTAACTTGTCTTTTTAAGTTTAATTTTGGTTAGTAAATTTATTATTATTTGCTAATTATCTCATATATTATCATTTTAATATTTCAATTGATCGTGTAAAAATATCTTTTTGTAGTTGTTAAATGCATTGTAAATATTTATGCCGCTCTTTCCTTACTGTTCATTGTACCCTATATGTTATTTTCTTTTTGTAATATAATTAATTACCTATTTCACACATGTCAATATTATAACCGTAATTTTATCGTTTCCGTTTAGCAATGTATTTTCTTTAATCTATTCTGTGTCTATCGTATTTAACATGTCATAAAATATCCTAATTACCATCAAATTATTATTACCTCATCGTATTGACCCTTTTTTTTTATCCAGTAATCGTTCGCTGCAATACCCTAAATATACAGGTCTGTTTTTAATTTTATTTGGTTGTTATGTTTTGTTTTGATTGTATGCGTGTTTATAACTATAATTAAATGTCATGAGTCACACAAAAAAAATCCCGAAGGAATGCTTAAGAAAAAACAGTCTTTTTAAAGACGACCAAAAATTGAAAGAATTAATGGTTTCATCAATACCATTGGTTATTTTTGAGCATGTTACTATATTGGATTCCAAGCGAAACAATCAAACAGCTATAAAAAAAACTAAACAAAATGCGATGCAAAATGTGACTAGTTAAATCAAATTAATTGTTAGTATTTGTTTTACGGCACTTAAGTTAGAAGCTTTATATACCATTTTTATGATACCCAAAAGTTTCAAAAATGAACAAAAAAATGCACTAAAGTTGACTGAATTTTTTTAATTACACTATCTTTCGTAAACTATTTGTTTACTTTATCTGGTGTAACGTAACAAAAATAAAAATGCAATCTAAACAAAAATTACACAAACGGCATTAAGCATAATATATGGAGACAAATAGTGACGTAACAAATTAAAAAAATATGTTCAAAAAGACGTAGTTTGTTGGAAGGCGCCAGTAAGTTAAATTACAATAACTTTTAAAAGTAAACGTACGAGAAAATGGCATACGAATTTAAAGGTGAAGGTGTGACACGAAGCTTTGAGACCGAGACGAGATTTTGGTGTAGCAAAACCGAGACGAGACACGAGACTGTACATAAGTTATTTTAGTTTAAACCAGGGTTATTGAGTCAGAGTCGGAAGTCAAAGTCGCATGTTTTTGGTTGGAGTCGGAACTAAAGTGGTTTTTTAAATATACTGAAGCTGGAATCGCTTTTTTAGATGAGCTGGAGTTGGTATGGAATTCGTATTTTTCTTTGACACTCCGAATCCAATTTTTGGTTTATTGCTGGAAACGATAGTCATATTCATCATCCGAATGATTCAAAAATAAGCAAGCAAAAACTACGGCGAATACTTGGATAGGTCACCTTTTGGACTTTAATTTGAAATGCAAACTAAAAACAATTTTAGCTTTATATTAAATACCAAGTTTGGCTTTTCATTTGCAAAATAAAACTCAATTTTTGGTTTGGGGGCTGTTTTGAAAAATTTAACAAAAATTAAAAAATGATTTTTATTTGAAAAAATCCGTTAAAATGTGCTTTATGGCTTATCGCTTTTGAAAGTCAAGTGACAAATAAACAGAAAGTTTTCATTCGAATTCAGACCTTCTTAAAATGTCGGAATTTTTTCAAGAATTGTGGGCACTGGTCTAAAGCTACCGTTTGCAATCTCTTTTTCAATACTTATAATATGTATGAACTTAACAGAAAAAAGTGCTTTGGTTCAGCGATTGAGTGTAACCAGAGGAAGAATAAAAACTTTTCAATTTTAATCTGCTCTTAATTGCTGACAATAAAAGGCATTATAAAATGCTAACTTTGCAATAGTAATTACAATTACTAAAAATTATTTTTTATGTTGTATTTTTAAAAATTTTAAGGGGGTGTCGCTCCTTATCTACTGAATCCTTCCTGGTTGCTAAGTATGACTTACAACCAGGGAAAAAATTTTCCGACTCCGACTCGGCTCTTTAAAATTTTACGATTAGAACTTCGACAATAAAAGATCTAAAAAACGACTCCAACTTCATTCTAAAACCTACAACTCTGGTGATTTTGATTTCACAATCTTGGAAGCCTAATTGTCGAGTAGTTAAAGCGCATTAAAGTGCCATGATTGTGATCGACATGGCCTCGGTCAAAACCAACTCGCGCATTCTGTTGTGTCCTTGGGAAGTACACTTTACGGCACTTTCTCCTGCATGATGGTCTTGGCCAGCAGTACTAAATTTCAGTCACATCTCTATGAAACTAAAAAACAAAACAAAATTTTTATCGGACAGCAATATCTTGGCATCTTCGGAACAGGTCGGGGAAATTGCTTGCCTTACATAAAGCGCTTCCGCCGCTTTTCTGCAAATCAGGAGAATAAATATAGAGATAAAATAAAAAAATGTAAAATAATTTAGCGTAAATCGAAGTCTTCAAAAGTAATAAGCGCTCCTATTCCCAACTTTACCGAATCTGAAAAATTATGCTATTCTTACGCCGAGACTTACGCCATTCTTTACGCTCTGGAATGGTGTATTTCTCACTCCTCATTATGTGCCTTCAAATGCGTCACCTTATTATCTGACTCTCAATCTGTCCTGATTACTCTCTCTACTCTCTTGCCCTAATTAATACCCAATTCCCTCATTGACACCCAATCTCTTCTCAGCTCTTTATCCGACTCTAAGGTAGTCCATCTTCAATGGATACCTGTTCATTCTTCTCTTCCAGGCAACGACATAGCTGATTCTCTTGCTAAAGTGGGTGCCATTCATGATCCACTCTCCTTTCATACCACTCTCCCTCTCACCTCTTATTTCCTCCCAACGTCAATCCCTCTACACCAGTTGGAGACGTGGTATCCAATCTGGTTTCTTTCAACATTAAACCCTCCTGTATCTTCTGAGGAGTTTACCCTTTCTCGCTGCGCTCGATGTGCCCACTCTCTTTTACGCTGCAACGGACACAGCATTCTTCTTGCTACATACCTCCACAGGATTGTCAAGCCAAAACTTCTTCATGCAGCAACTGTGGTTCTGAATTATAGGACCTCTTCTATCTCGTGCTAGACGGCCCCTGTACTTGACTCTCTACGTCTGGCCATCTTCTGCCACTTCCTTACTATCCTAGACCTCTGGTCTCGTTTGTGGGAGTTTCCTGCTTATTGGGACTCCGCGTTGTTGATTTGTGCCCTCATCCCTAAGAATGGGTCGGGTAAGCTTTATTGACCAGGCCTAATAAAAAATTGAGAAATCGATGGTTTCGATCGGAACATCCACTTTCACACTCTCGTCGTAAAGTATGGAGTATGTAAAAATAATCTTATTGGTAGGTCACAACACTCCCCTTGTTGAGACAACACTCCCCTCATTGTTTAGAAACGGAAGATTTGAGGTTGTTGACTGCAAGTAAACTCGACTTCTTATCCAAAAGGTGTCTGATTCTCTAAGAAATATTTTTTTATACAG
Organism: Diplosoma virens; assembly: GCA_963680785.1. Classification (NCBI taxonomy): domain Eukaryota; kingdom Metazoa; phylum Chordata; class Ascidiacea; order Aplousobranchia; family Didemnidae; genus Diplosoma; species Diplosoma virens. The sequence continues at coordinate 13,005,241 of OY796890.1, read as the reverse complement.
AGAATTTCCTACTGTCCTGTAATACTTAAAAACAGGTAAACATAAAATTACGGGCCCTGATTCTATGTTTCATTACCAATGCGGGCGTTATTTTTAATTCCTAGTTACGTGACTTCTTTTTTTTTGCATGCACTCATTCAAATTTTTTTTAAATCTGAGAAGAGCGCTTTGTAGTCGTGATTTCAAAACCAATAAAGCTTGCCAGACCATGGTTTCGAGCTTTAAACTCTTATCAGGAACAGTCTGTTTACCAAGGTTTTGTCTCGTACAAAGAAAAAAATCTAAGATTTGTGAGATTTTACCAGATGCATTGCTACACTGATAGAAGCGGCAAAACCTGGGTAAGTAGAATGTCGCTGATGACAGTTTTAAAACTCGAAGCCATGGTCTGGCAGCAAGCTCGGCTTTGGCGTCCGTAATGCACAATGTCACAGATGGCACTCTTTAGTGCCATTTGTCCTATAACTCGACATATATATTTTAAGTTTTATGTTGTATATGACTATGCAAAAACAGTGCCGTAAAGTATCCTTCAACAAGGAGACAACAGAGCTAAGTAAATAGGCATTGAACCGCAATCGTGTCAATTGCTTAATGCTCACACATGAAAAGTAGTATAATGTGATAGAACAATATTGACCACAATTGAAAGCGTAGTGATATAGCCGCATTTTGAGATACAAAATATTTTTATTAAAAATTTGAAATGCAAGAGGTTTAAATGTTGATAAAAACAGTTATTTAATTTCTCGAGCACTTCATACGGCGTCTAGGCTTTTTGATTGCCATGCATAAAGATAGCTATGGTTCAATTCTACCGTGACTAATGGCAAATTTAAAGAGAGCCATGATTCCAAATGGCTAAAAAACGTACAAACAACTAGTTTTACCAAAAATCATAACCTATTTACAACACCTGTAAACTTTGCTCACATCGCTGCAATGCCTCGACCTGGATTCGAGATGCAGTGGTCCGAGACCGAGACGAGACTTGGGGTTACACGACCGAGACGAAAGCGAGACTTCAAAAACGTGTCTCGAGACGTCTCGATGTCTCTGATACAAACGAACAAAAAACCATACGAAATAAAATAAAGGAAAAATAACTTAGACTTACGCTTAAACAAATTGATATACGTAATAAGACATGAAAGAGTAATCCAAATTTATACCTTAATTAACGGAATCAAACTAAAAAAATTTTTCTTCGACTTGCCGTTATTTTGTTGCAGCTTTAACTATTTTGATAACTGTTAATCTGAGATTTTCCAACGTGCCATTCGGTTTATTAGCACTTTAACTGCCAGCGCGATTTTGAAATTTTTCACCCCAGACAAAAATGTTTTTTTTGCGTATTTGGTTCAAGTTTGCCTTATAAACATACTAGATACCAAACACCTTTTTTCTCTAACCAACAATGCTTTGACAAAGCCCTGAAACGAATTATCACTGTTACCAAAAATTTGGCGCCAACACTATTTGAAAATGCCGTGTTACCATTTATTAGTGACACGGCAGTCAAAGCGTTAAAATGTTTGGTTACGGCAGGGAAGAGCAAAAACGACCCGCCAAGCATTCATTGTGAACAGTGTAAAAAGCAAAGTAAAAACTTTTTCTGGCCTTTTCCTTCAAGAATGGTAAAACAAATCAAATAAACAAAGTTTGAGGCACAACATCTAGTTGTGAAACTAGTGCGGCCGCGATCGAAATCATCTTCTGAATTATTTGGACCTCGAGCTAAAACGTATGCCCACCTCTGGTCTACGGGTTTGTTTCTATCGTGCTTAATGTCGTTCCTGTATGCAGAGAGCTATTGTTTTCGTCGTCGTCGTCGTCGTTTGGAAAGGCATCCACTCCGTCTAAAGGGCGTCTGGATCTTAGTCTCACTTGGCGAGTATCTGAGGATCCACTTAAGAGACCAGCTATTGTTTTATTAAACTACTTGTTTGTCAGATACAAGTTGCTTTTAGACAAAGATGACACAAATTTACATAATTAAAATTAAATGAATTGCAAATGTAATATCAAGAAACTTTTTGAGAGACTTTGTTGGGACCTGTTGTAGTTGAATTGATATTTATGCTTGGACAAAGATGGCATTTAAAAAATATAGAAAGGTCCCCGTGGTAAAAGTTTTATTTGGTAAAGAGACCAAGGTAATTAAAAGTGTAAAGTTTGGAAGTAGAAGATATGATTATAAAACAAAGGAGTAGAGAAAGATAAAGGTTTTTATTTTGCAATTGTGCAGGTTTTTGTCAATTTTGTGAATTGCTTTAAAATGTGAATAATAATAAAAAAGGATTAAAGGTAGACGATCTTATCCTGATTTTGTTTGGTATTTAAAACGGACTTCTCGGGAAATACACATGGCCTCAATTATTTTTTTCCTGATTATTCTACTGTAGGTTTATAGCCAAGAAACAAATATCCATTTAATCTTATATAACTAAAATTATACATAAGCTTAAGAGTAAGTTCTTTTTCTTTTTTTATTTCGTACGGTTTTATGTTCCTGTTATTGTAATTTAATTTACTGCCGCATTACAATAAATTAAATCTTTTTGAACATATTTTTCCATTTTGTTATGTTTAATGCCGTCAGCGTAAGTTTTGTTTAAATTGCATTTTTCACTTTATTACGTTGCACCAGACAAAGTAAGCACTAATTTACGTAAGCTAGTGTAATTAAAAAAACTCAGTTAACTGTAGTGCATTTTTTTATTCATTTCAGATTGATTTCAATAGTTGATATAGCTTTTCATTTTGATTTTATTGATAACCCACAAGTTTATTACTAGCCAATGTTGATATTTTTACGTTTTATTAAGTAAAAATGGCGTTTTGGACTTGAATGTTTTGAAATGCATTTCTCTTGTATACCTAAGGCTAACGTCGTCGTCGTCGTCGTTTGAAGGGTATCCACTACAGGTCAGACACAAACAGGACCGGCGCCGAAGGTTTATTCTTTTACTACACCAGACTGCTGCACTGCCTGAATCAGATCCTGGCAGTGGTGTTATTAACCCAGCATCGAGTTTCGCCATCCAAAACCGTCAGACCTCGTGTTCCATGTGGTGCCCGATGTATAGGGCACGCTGTTAATACATGGTCTGCGGTTTGTTCAGAGGTGCCACACTCGCAATTCCGTGAAGGAGCGAGTTCATTTGTGAACGGACAAATGGAATCGCCCAACACCAGTCCGCAGGCGGTTGAGCTTAGCCCAAGCTACTCGGGACAAGCTCATCTCAACAGGCCTGGCACCGATCTCGGGCACAAAAGCACCGAGCCTGGAAGCATTTTCACAATACTTCGTTTTCCATTTGTGATTTGTCCATTCAGAAGCGTGAATGCCAAGTCTGGCAAGGTTGTCCAAAAGATTCCGCGCAGCTGGCACAAACGGGCGTCTGGATCTTAGTCTCACTTGGCGAGTATCTGAGAACCCACTTAAAAGACCATACAAGATATGATCGGGGTCTAGAGATCCACGGTAAGCCAAGGAGAGTGTCGTTCCCAGTCGGCGAAGCTCAGCTGGCTGGATGACTGAGAGTACAGGTAGGTGGTCCGTGGGAGTGGGACGCAGGCATCCAGTGACTATGCGCAAGGCGTCGTTCAAGACACTGTCGATGAGGCGAGTGTGAGCACTGGGACACCAGACTGGCGCACAGTACTCAGCTGTTGAGTAGACTAGAGACAACACAAGACAAGTCAGCTGACAAACCTAAGGCTAACATCAATATAAAATTAATATATTAAAAAATTATATTTAGACTTGATGACATACTAGGTGGAAATATGTTTTTTTCAGTCATTGTCGTCTGTTTGTTGAGAGAAATGGACAAAAATATTTTACTTTTATTGCCATAAGTGGCCCATTATTTATTTGGTTCAATTAAAGTTTCCAACAGTTTGCAAAAACTTACTTTTGATTTTAACATATTTTAGCATCTTTTGACTTTTTCCTCATCATGCGTCGTGAAACGCAACTTCGAGAATTGATTTTAATTCATGTTTTCAGCAACTCTCCCTCAAAAAATTTCAAACGAGGCCGTCAAATCTGCGAGAAAAGAGGAAATTCAAAAAAGTAAAAAAATGTTTGAATGGATTTCACCCCCTAAAGAAGGAGAAGTTGGGTTTGGCTTGCCCCGCTATGTCAAGGCTCAGAAGTACAATGAACTCCCTTTAATTTTGAAACGTGATCAAGTTAGAGAGGAAAACTTTCTATTCAAGGGTCTAGAAGCTGGTATAAACTTGGTTGTGACTTATCTAGAAGGTAATTGAGTTCAATGTTTTTTTAAAATAGAGACTTCACGTTAGGTTTCATTTTGAATTCAAAATGTCATATTAATTGTTTCATAATATACAGTATATAAGCTTTATTGAGCTCGCCTAGTAAAAAATTAATAAATTCAATAAAATGCGACCTTGATCAGCGTCCAAAATGTCGTGATTTTACAAATCAGGTTTGACTTTTTATAAAATCCTTAGCTTTATGCTTAAGATCAGCTTATGAATATTAACAACAGTTTGCTATCATCTCATTTTTTAACCGTGTGTAAAGTAGATAATGAAAGATCTTTTAACTTGCAGGCAATTTATAGCTTCACAAACGATGAACAATTGCTTTGTCTATGAAAGTAAAGTAAAATCAAAGCCAGTAAAGAAAAATGCTTTTTTGCAGTAGAACAACGTGTTATTTTTGCATCTGGCCCAATTCTTCCTGCGATAAAAAAATACGCGTTGCCTGCTTTTGCTTTTAAGCAATGTATTTTATAATTTTTGGCAGGGTTGCGGAGTCGGAGTCAGAGTCGGAGTCGGTCGGAGTCGGAGGTTTTAGGAAGGAGTTGGAGTCGGTCGGTGTCGGAGGTTTTAGGAAGGAGTCGGAGTCGGACTGTTAAGAGGACTAGGAGTCGGAGTCGGAATATTTTATCCGACTCTGACTCCTCATGTCCAATTTCTATACATATTAGTGATGTTAACCGCGCAACTTGCGCGGCCGCGCGCGGGAGTGGAGTGCAGTGCAGTAATTTTTTTAAGAGAACCGCGTATCGCGCGACACAGCGTGCGACTCATAAAATGTTTACATTTTAATTTGTAAGCAAATAGTGTTTTGGGTAATGCTGTGCTTGGGCGGCCGATTTAGTTGCTTTCCTTTCTTTAATCCAATGACAGGAAGCAAATGCCAGGTGCATAATCAATTACTACCCTAAGCAGCCTCTTTCTATAGTACAGTGGTACCTTGACATACGAGTTTAGTTTGTTCCGTGACCGAGCTCGTACCTCAATTTGCTCGTAATGCAAAGCGAATTTTTCCATTCAAATTATTGTAAATGCCATTAATCCGTTTCAGCCTCCAAAACGCCTTCCCATTTGTTATTTTTGACGTGTCTTCAAATAAATAGTTCCTCCAACACAAGCAAGTTTTTGAACGTCTGTTTTCATCACTAAGGCTAATCAGAACAAACCAAAGGGCTGCAATAAAGAAGAAACTCACAGAATCAATTTTGTTTTTACGAGCAAATTATTAAATTAAAATTTTTGAAAATTAAAACTTACTCTTCTTGCTCTATTCTTTCAAAAAAATATCAACCAAAAGTTTAGAACCAAGATGAATTTTTTAATAATCTCCTAATATGAATGTCAATAAACGGCAGGGAGCCTGCATGTTCAGTCTCGTACAAAATTACAATAATTAAAATATTCATGAGATAGAAACTACAGACCCCCTTTTATTTTGTTTACAAAATCCAACAAAATTCACATATATATTCTTACTATCAATATATAACCATGAATTACTGTGAAGAAGATGACTCCATGCCATCAAACTAATGGCTGAAGTTTTTTTGAGAAAAATAAGGATGAGCTTATTATTGGTATGAAAATGTCAACATTTTTCTCTGGAGTTTGTTTATATGCAGTGGGTGATTCAGGAAAATTCTAAAATTATCGCATTTTATAAAAATTCTTACAATTATAAAATTTTCATATTTACGTTTAACCTCATTATCTACTGATAAAAACGAAACTAACCCACCTAAAACAAGAAGCACCAGATTCGAGTTTTGCTCTTGTTAAAGCTCGTCAGTGATGCAAACCTCATTGAGTTTCAAACCGACTAGATGTAGTCCTACACGCAGGAGACAACACTCAGGGTCTAGTCCTACACCCAGGTCCTACACAAGTCGTTAATTGTATTAACATTAAGGTTTGTCGTGGGTTCGATTTACCATGGAAAAAATAATAACTGTAAAATAGACAAGAGATAACATCATAATTATCCAGAAAATACTTTGATGTTCAGAAAATCTAATAAGCATTAAGTATAGAATACATATTTAGTTTTGAGTTGTGTATGCCATTTCGAGTTAGTTTTCTAAATGTGATTTGTATTAATGTTTCATTCAAGCACAGTACGAATTATAGTTAATGGGTTGTATATATAATATAATTATATGTATATACATATTTATTAAAACATAAAAAAAAACAAAAAACATGTTTTATTAAAATAGTCCCAACAGACCGTTTCGCCTGTGAGGCTCATTGGGGAACACAACAATTAAAAAAAGCAATATTATTTACGTTGAAAGAAATAAAATAAGCAAAAATTAAAAGTTAAAATAAATTTTTATGTTTCAGATGAAAACTTGCATCTTAGAAAAATAGCGCTACCAAAAGTTTGGGTTTAAACAATTATTTTACTCAAGTTAGTGATTGATTATTAAATAATTACTTTTGTTACGAGATATTAAAAGAAAACATGCTGTAATGTTGCGCATACTCGTAGATGTATTAAACTTGGCCAAGCTGCCGAAAAGATTAAAGTGTAGAAAAGTTTATGGATCATTAGTTAAGAGCAAGTGTTATGTAAAAATTTTTTTATACTGTATAAAACATTAGTATGGATCATTAGTAGTAAGGGATGCGTCATTTGCCGTCAACTGTGCCGGAGATGTGCCGGATCTGTGCCGGAGCTGTGTCGGAGCTGTGCAGGATCTGTGTCGGAGCTGTGCTGGGGCTGTGTCGGATCTGGCGGGGCATCCTAACCCTAGCTCTAACCCTAACCCTAGCTCCCACGAGTTCGATTCCCAGGCAGAGCGACGAAGTCGCGTTGAAACATAATTTTTGCTGAGCCACGAAGTTGCGAGTTTGATTCTCACCTAGAGCGATGAAGTCGCTATGAAACATAACTTATGCTGAGCAACAAAGTTGCGAGTTTGATTCTAACTCAAAGCGACGCAGTCGCGTTGAAACCTAACTTATGCCGCGCAACTAAGTTGCGAGTTTGATTCTCCCCAGAGCGACGAAGTCGCGTTGAAACCTAAATTGTGCTGAAAAATGTCGGTAATCTTGTCAAAGCTGTTGTTGTTCTAAACTTTCAACTGTCTTTCTATTGCAAGAACACGCCAGTAATCTTTCAGCTGTCTTTAACAAGGTTGGAGCAGCTGTCCTTCTATTGCAAGAACACGTCTGGCATAAGACTCTGACTTCTGACTACGACTCCACTCTAAAATGTGCAACTTCGATGAGTCCAATAGCTCCGACACAGCTCCGGCACAGTTGACGGCAAATGACGCATCCTTTACTATTATTATTTGTTAAGAGAGTGTTATAAAAACATTTTTTTATAAAAAGATTCTTTTATAACACTTTCTTTTAACTAATGATCCATAAACTTTTTTACGCTTTACCGGTAATCTTTTCGGCAGCTTGGTCAAGTTTAAGAATACATCTATGCCCAACATTACAGCATGTTTTCTTTTAATATCTCGAAACAAAAGTAATTATTTGCTAATCAATCACTTACTTTAGTAAAATAATTGTTTAAACCCAAACTTTTGGCGGCGTTATTTTTCTAAGATGCGAGTTTTCATCTGAAGCGTAAAAATTTATTTTAACTGTGTCCCCTGATGAGCCTTACACGTGAAACAGTCTGTTGGGACTATTTTAATAAAATATTTTTTTTAATATTTGTGTTTTGATATTCAGGAATAATCGTTCTGACAATTGAAGCCATTGAGCACTCTTCTGATGAGCACCAATAATGTGCAGTTATACATGTATATACACTCATATATATAATTTTTTCAAATATCTTTTTATGTATTTAAAAAATCTGATTTATTTTGTGCAACTGTCGACTCGAAAGGATGATTTTTGCTTAGTTAAATTTAATTTAAGATAAATACTTTGCCCATACTAGGGAGTCGGAGTCGGCATTTAAGAAATTCTAGAAGTCGGAGTCGGAATCGGAGTCAGATCTTAATCTTTCGACTCCGCAACCCGGATTTTTGGTGCTACTATGATAGTCGGTACGTAGGCCGCACATCTCAACGATTATATAACAGAATTCTTCAACACGGCCCAAAGTGTATTTGAACTGGTGAAGTTCCGAATTCGCAAAACATCTCCATTTGTTTTGGCAAATCTTCAACCCCAGTTATGTTTAGTGAATCTACAATTGGTCAACACCTTTTAGATAATCCTATGTGCGCCCCAAATTACAGTGATAAAAAAATTTTGAATTTTTTTATTTGGCCTTCGTCTTTTCATTTATCTACTTTAGAAGCCGTATACATCAAATTATCCAAGTCAAATTTATGCTGCCAAAAAGTGTTTGTTTACAATTTGAAAATTTTGGGCTAATTACGCGTTTTGACGCCTTTCTCAAACATCCAACCATCTTCTTTCAGTTTTATTAGAAAATCAATTGAATGTTTTTTTTTCATTTCGACGTTTATCTCTTGACGAGTATCGAACAAAAAGCTTAGAATAAGTTTTCTGTTGACTAAATTTTTTGAAAGTATACCGAAGATTTAAAACTTATTGGAACAGTGATATACAAGTACATAATAAATAGAACAGTCCTAAGTTTAGCAAATCGATAAAAATTAAACCATATTTCACATTTAGTGATGGACAAAGTAGAAGCATTTTTCCAAAATTCGCAATTTAGCACGGAATATATCGATTCAAAATTGTACCGGCGTTTACGTATTTTTACTCATTCAAGTTTGTTTAAATCTCTTCGGTCAGGTTCATATTCGAGAAAACTAGGAAAATAAATGAATTAATACAAATGTTAATGATATAGTTTGTCGACTGATTTATATACCAATAATTTATTCTAATATATATACACTAACTGTTGGTTTCTAGAAAAAACAGTCAAATCATTGACAAACTTCCATGATTTTACTTATCTATACAAATCTGTCAAACTACCCATGGACGATCCAGTCTATCTTGATCAGTAAGTTGTATTTTATTGCAATATGTGTTAGCTATAACAATAAGGTTATGACCTTATGATATCAAAAATTTCCGAACTATAAACTCATTTTTGAGATTTAATAAATAAAGGAAAATTTTGTTTAATTTATTTATGATTATATTTAGGGTACATATTATATATTTTTTGATGGAGCCACATTCCAGTGTTCCTGATGCCGGTCCCAAATCGGGATAAATGGGGAGGGTTGCGGCAGGAATGGCATCTGGCGTAAAAGTTTTGTTAATCATACAAATACATTATGATCATGAATCCATACCGGTTCGATCGCGGCCCGGGTTAACAATGACCGCCTCAGGTGTCGCACGGCAGGGCACCTGTAAAAATTATGCTTCTGCTGAACATAGTAAAAACAAGAGGAGAAAGAGAGTAGGAAGGCGAGTGAAGAGACAGCAGGAAGTGTGGAAAGGGAGACGCTCACTCGTAAGGGTGGATACCTTAAATATTGGAACAATGAATGGAAGGGGGAGAGAGCTGGCAGACTTGATGAAGCGAAGGAATGTAAATACGAGTATACTGTGCCTACAGGAAACAAAGTGGAAAGGGAATAAAGCGAGGAACATTAGAGGTGGCTGCAAACTATTTTACAACGGAGCAGATGGAAGAAAAAATGGGATAGGAATTGTGGTGAGGGAGGAGCTGGTCAAAAGTGTCTTGGAGGTGAAGAGGGTATCATACAGGCTGATGGCCATAAAAATGGAGGTAAAAGGGTCGATCCTAAACATAGTAAGCGCATATTCTGCACAGGTTAACAACAGCATGGAGGAGAAAAATGATTTTTGCGAAGATCTAGATGGGTTGATAGAAAATGTATCAAAACAGGAGAGGATAGTTCTAGGTGTTGACCTAAATGGACATGTGAGCAAAGGAAACATAGGGGATGAGGAAATAATGAGGAGGTACGGTGCTGGAACGAGAAATAAAAAAGGATCGATGGTTGTAAATTTTGCGAAGAGGATGGATTTGGCAATTGTTAACATTTATTTCAAGAAGAAAGATGAACACAGGGTGACGTTTAAAAGTGGCGAAGAAAGTACCCAAGTAGATTAGGTGATGTGCAGAAGGAGGAACCTGAAGGAAATGTGCAATTGTAAGGTAATAGTGAATGAGTGTGTCGCAAAGCACCACCGTATGATGGTATGCAAAAAGGCTCTCATGGTGAAAAAGAAAAAAGCAGAGAAAGTAAATCAAAAATAAAATAGTGGAAACTGAAGGAGACAAGCTGTCAAGAAGCGTTTAGACAAGAAGTGACCAGAATTCTGGGAGGTAAGAATGGGTTACCTGAAGAGTGGGATAAAACAGCAAAAATGCTAAGAAAAACAGCTGAAACCGTGCTGGGAGTGACATTTGGGAAACGAAAAGGAGATAGGGAGACATGGTAGTGGAATGAGGAAGTTCAGGAGAGCATAAAAGAAAAGAAAGAGGCGAAGAAAACATGGCACGAAAAAAGAGATAAAAAAAGTAAAAAGATGTATAAAGAAAAGAAGAGTAAGGCAAAGAAGGCAGTTGCGAGGACGTTCGAATGAAAATTTTTATGCTAGATTGGAAACAAAAGAAGGTGAAAAGGAATTGTACAGATTGGCTAGACAGAGAGACGGAGCAGGGAAAGATGTACAGCACGTAAGGGTTATAAAGGATGAAAACGGTAATGTGATGGTAAATTCGGAGGCTGTGTTAAGGAGATGGAAGGAGTATTTTGAGAAACTGATGAACGAGGAAAATTACAGAGAGCTTAGAACAGAGGAAGCAAAAGTGGTTAACGAAGAGATAAATTGCGTCAGTGGAGAAGAAGTGAAGAATGCACTGAGAAGAATGAAAAAAGGTAAAGCGGTTGGGCCAGATGAGTTGCCAGTAGAAGTTTAGAAGTGCATAAGAGAGATGGGATAAAGTTTTTGACCAAACTGTTTAACAGACTATTAGTGGGTGAACGGATGCCAGAAGAATGGAGGACTGTCCTTATCCCAATCTATAAGACCAAAGGAGATGCACAGTGCTGTCGAAAATACAAAGGAATAAAGCTAATGAGCCACACAATGAAGGTATGGGAAAGAATTATTGAAGCCAGGCTAAGGGATAGTGTAGAGATCAGGAAACAGCAATATGGATGTATGCCAGGAAAGGGAACCACTAATGCCATGTTTGCCTTAAGAATGTTAATGGAAAAGTAGAGGGAAGGTCAAAGAGAGCTTCATTGTGTATTCGTGCACCTGGAGAAAGCTTACAACAGGGTTCCGAGAGAAGAGTTGTGATACTGTATGAGAAAATCAGGAATAGCGGAAAAGTATGGGCGACTTGTACAAGATATGTACGAGGGAAGCAAAACAGTGGTGAGGTGTGCAGTAGGAACTACAGAAAGTTTCAAGGTCAAGGTCGGACTGCACCAGGAATCAACGTTAAGTCCGTTTCTGTTTGCAGTGATTATGGACATGCTAACGGATAAAGTAAGGAGAAAACCACCGTGGACGATGCTGTTTGCTGATGATATTGTGATTTGCGAAGAGACCAGGGAAGAAGTCGAGCAGAGAATAGAATCCTGGAGGTTTGCATTAGAAAGAAAAGGGATGAAAGTAAGTACGTCAAAAACCGAATATCTGTGCGTAAATGGAGGAAATGACAAAGAAACAGTGAAAATGGAGGATACAAAAGTGCCAAGAGTAAATAAATTTAAGTATTTAGGGTCAATAGTGCAAGAAAGTGGTAATTGTGAGAGGGAGGTAAAGAAGAGAGTGCAGGCAGGATGGAACGGATGGTAAAAAGTATTGGGGGTAATCTGGGACAGGAGGATACCAGCTAGAGTAAAAGGAAAAGTGTACAGTTCAGTGGTGAGACCAGCAATGATGTATGGACTTGAGACGGTGGCAGTCACAAAGAAACAAGTGGAAGAGATGGAAGTTGCAGAGATGAAAATGTTGAGGTTTGCTATGGGAGTGACAAGAAAAGATAAGATTAGAAACGAGACATCAGGGGTACAGTTAAGGTAGAACAGTTAGGAATGAAGATGAGGGAAGGCAGGCTGAGGTGGTATGGGCATGTCATGAGGAGAGACCAGGAGTACGTAGGAAGAAGGGTAATGGAAATGGAGTTATCGGAAAGAGGAAAAGAGGGAGCCCGAAGAGTGGCTAACTCTGAATGAAGAGAAAGGCCGAAAAAACAAGAAGAAGATTATATATTTTTTGCTTTTATCTCCCTTTAGCTCTAACTAGTTTTTAAAAACACATTTTTGCTTTGCCACTGTTACGTAAGAATTAATTCAAAACAACTAAATATTTTTCATTGAAATTGGTCGAAATTAAATACAGACAGGTAGAGAAGATATTCAGCACAATCCCGCTACAGCAGTAGTTTCCATCCTGGAGGTGCACCTCCCCATGGGCGGTAGAATTAGATTTTAATGGAGGTGAGCAAAGACTTGTACAAAAATTATCGCATTTCCATCAAAACCTGAATTATTGCATAATACATATTACATTTTGGTTTGTCGATCATCGTATTAAACAGAAGTGTTGCATCATAAGCATTTTTTGGCAGATTAGCTACTATAGAGAGACAAAAAATAACGTCTTTATAAGATGCAAGTCAGGACTATTCGATTACTTTTTTAAAACTATTTTCATGTACAATTATTGGCAAAGCAAAGGGTTTATTAGTTATTAGAACTGGAACAGTGGCAGAGGGTGAATATTTTTTCCAAGATGTGCGCTCACACTCGAACAAGTCAATTGATAATTAATTAACTAAAAAAAACGGTAAAAGATGATGTTGGAATGGTTAAAATCCCGGAACATGTTCAATAAAGTATGTTTTAAAATATATTGACTTTTCTTTTTATTCAAAAGTTTCACATTGAAGGTTATAAGTACCGTACTTTGATTTTATTATTATTTGTGTTCTTGAATGTAACCTTAATTTTGTCTTGCCATTATTATTTTGTTAACACTAAGAAAAATTATAAAATACAGTAATAATCATTTAGTTAAAACAATTATAAAAAAATTTCTCATTGGTTTTGTGTTAATGATTGCAAACGTCGGGGAGGTAAAAACACTTTCAGATTGAACAGGTGAGGTTGTATGTTGAAAAGGTTGGGAACCACTGCATCACAGCCATACGACTGCACAGTTACGCTTTACAAACAGTGCCTGTTAACAGACAGTATCCATTCGTTTTCGAAAAGAAAATTTAGTAAATTAATTTCCGAAATATTGCGCTTGTTGTTCAATTCGGTCACTTACCAAATTTTTCATTTTAAATCTAAGCAATTTTGAAACACACAGCAACACATTTTTTTGTTGTAATTAGAAATACAAAGCAATAGCCAATAGATAAAAGAAACATTATTTAGGTTAGATAGTTATATACAAGTATATAGTTTATATACAAAAAGCTGCGTGCTAATCAGAAAAGAGAAAGCTGCCTGATCTATTTTTTGTTTTGTTTTATCTTCCAGATTAGCAATAAATAAAAACAAAGGAAATGAGAGGTAACAATAAATATCAATATAAGTTCTGCAACAAACATTTGAAGCTTAGCTCAATAGTTGTTCTAAAACTAATCCAATAAACAAACCTGTACTAATGTTTTAACCAGGGTTGTACAGTCAGGAAAATTTTTTCCGACTTCAACTACGACTCTAGCTACTCAAATTTTCACGAGCCAAGTTATTTAAAGTTTTACGACTCCAACTCCGACCTAGAACATTTATAAAAAGACTCTGACTTCTGACTACGACTCCACTCTAAAATGTGCAACTTCGGTGAATCCAATTCCAGCAAATTTAAAAACGGCTTCGACTCCCGCTCCACCTGTCTTAAAAAGCGTCTCTGACTCTAACTCCACAAACCTGGTTTTAACACTTGAAATCAGATTTATGAATGCCTATAATCTAGGATAACCATCCAAATTTAAGGACAGCTAATTCCAAAGTAAAAAAAAACACTTGGGAGCTGTAGTTGAAAGGTTTAACAAGTAAAAACTAAAAAAGTTATGATTAATTAATTGATGCTTAAATGTCAAAAACTTTACCTGGGAATCCAAAAAAATTAGTTAAAGTAGGTAACCCGAATATCTGCGCTAAAGTAAAGCTGTGTCTATTTTTTTTTATTCCGACTCGAGAAATAGTTTGCCGCGAAATTGAAGTTCTTAATACAGTTAGCTTTGGCTAAGTTTAAATCGATTCCTTAGAAAACTTTTCTCCGCAGATAGGAACCACTGTTTCTAACTATAAAGAATACATTTACAAAATTCACAAAACTTGATCGATTCATAAAAACTTGACTTCCAAGCTTCATCTAACTCTAAAACGTCTCCAGCACCACAATCGCAAAACATCACTTTTGTGTCAACAACTTTTGTGCTAGCGAGCTATAAGAATGAATTAGCGTCCCGATGACTAACATTAATTGTAATATTTTGTCCGCTACAAAAATTTAACTTACTCTATCTCTCTACTATATAAAATAACTGCAGTCACACAGAAACAAGAACACGAACGATTCAACTGCAAAGCAATAACTCAAATCGGAATGATTGTTTGGACTGGACTTTAGGCTAGAATTTGACTGGATTAAAATGAAAAGAAAACGAGCACTTACATAAGATTATATCATAATGAAATTTAAAACTGCTGAAAAAGACAGATAATTAACTATGGGTTTCTGTAATTAAAATTATATTGCAATGAAATGTTGCATACGCCCCCCGTAAAGAAAAATATTTTGCAATAATATTTTTAACAACACACATTGAATTTTAAAAAAATAATCTTACACCACGAATCACAAAACACACAACAAGACACTTTACACAATTATATGACTGAAGTAGTTTTTCTTCCCAGCAAGGTCTTTTACCACAAAGTCAGCATTCTCAGTACGGTTCGTAACAAAAACGACCGCATACTTGTATTGATAAAGACCACTTGAGTGTGCGATCGTTTTTGTAACAAGCTGTACTGAGGGAACTGAGTTGTTTGTGGTCCGTTTGCAGAATAAACTTTGTTCCAGCTAGGAAAAGGTAAAATTTTCCAATACCCTAGGTTATTGCCAAACACTCCTACTCAAGCGTGGAGCACTTTGTCTCCGCATTCGTCAACTTTTTACTTGCGTTTGCCACGGGTGGAATTTTCCTTTATGTTCTTGCATTAACAAGGTCCCGATTCCAATGTTAGAAGCGTTCGTGCGTAGACCAAATTCTGTTGATTGATCAAGCAGTTTCGGTATGGGTCGCTTCCGGAGAGCTTCCCACAACTATTGAAAGGTTTCTTCTGTGTCTCAGCTTGCTCGACAAAGTTCGGCTGGTCTTTCCTTGTCAAGTCCGCCTGTGGTGCCGCAAAGAAAGGAATATGGTCTCGGTAGCAACAGAGCAACCCACAAAATGATTAACTTTTTTCTTCGTGACTGGCCGCATCGCCCGCGCTATTTCGTCCAGATTGTCGTCATTCGGCGTTATCCACTCATATACGACATCATGTCCCAGAAATTCAACTGACGACGCTGGTAGTATATAATGTTTTTTTGCGCCTGTCAGGTGGAAGTGGAAGGTGAAAATGGTTTGGGTAGAGGGTTGTCATCCAACTTTAATTTTAACTCTAGCCCTAACCCTGACCTAATCTAACCTAACCTAACCCTGACGCTAGCTCTAACCAAGGCAGTTGTTGACAGCAAAGCTATAAATTAGCTAACTGATACCCATACTGACGCTCCAAAACTACAGTTCGATGGCCGAGCAGTGCTGTTAGCTTCACTTAACCTTTTCAAAAGCTTTTGCAAAGTCTTCAAATGCGTCTTCCAATCGCTGAAAAACAAAATCAAGCTGTCAATGTATCTCTGAACGCCAAACGTACTTGAAAGCACCTCTTTCATTTCACGAGCAAGTGTTGCACCGGTGTTTTTAATACAGAAGGGCATTTGTAGAAACTCGTATGCCTCATCCAGTGTCACAAACGTAGTCTTGGATACATCTTTTTCCGCCACGGGTATCTGCCAGTAACCTTTACTAAAATCAATTTTTGGAAAAATTGTGACTTTCCCAGGTTCTGGAAAAGATCCTCCAAAATCTTTATCGGCTCCAGATCCGAAATCGTTAGTTTGTTCAACTTCCTGTAATCTATGCAGATAAGGATTGAACTATTTATCTTCTTAGCAATGACCACTGATAATGCGTATGGCGATGACGACTTTTAAATGATCCCCATGTCCAACATCTCTTTTACTTTATCCATCTGCTTCTGGCTCAGTGCATATGGCAAAGGTTAAAGTTTTGAGCGGAGTGGCTCCTCATCCACCAAGTTGATTGTTGTATTTAATATTTGATGTCTTGCCCAGCACATCAAAAAAAACTTTATCATGGCCTTCTAGCAAAACTTGCAACTGTCTGCTTTGACTGTTATTCAACTCGGTCCCCAACTTAATGTCACTTGCTCTTTCTTTTTGCCTATACATGCTCAACCCTAACAGTGATTCCTCATTGATGCTTATTGGTTTCTAGCATGACCAAAATCTTGTTGCCTTTACAAAACAATCGGTCTGTTGTCTTCTTGTCGTAGTTTTTTCCTTATTCTTCTTTAGCAAGTTTTATGGTTTTTTCCAATCTTTCTTGTCTTCCAATCTTTCAGCTCTAAAAAATATTGAAAACTGATCTTGACGACAACAAATTCATTCTCGCGTGTTCAAAGCTCTTTCAAAATTGTCATGGATCCTTGCACAGTACGACCACACAAGAGCTTAAAATGCAAAAAACCAGTAGACGCTTGGAGAACCATTCTATATGCAAATAAAAGTACATTTATGACTCTACAGTATACCACTGCTAGGCTATTTAATTTACTGTCGCCTCAACATCTATTTCAGCGTGTCGTTAAATGCCTCGATCATATTATTGCAAATTGGATGATAAAGAGTCGTTGTCAGCCTCCTGATCGACAGCAACTTCGACATTTCTTGCGTGCAATCTGATGCAAACTGGGTTCCAAGATCACTCAGCACTTCTTGTGGTATTCCAACTCGACTGTACAGATCCAAAAGCGCTTCTACCACTGTTTCAGTGTTGATAATCTTAAGAGGGACGGCCTCTGAATAACAGGTTGCATAATTAACCAGAGTCAGTACGTAACTGTGCCTCTTGCCACTTGCTGACGTAATTGGGCTAATCAAGTCAATTGCCACACGCTTAAAAGGCAAATCCATCAGCAGCATTTTGCCTAACAAAACTTTTGCCAGTCTCCCTCTGACATACCTGACACGATCTGCAGAAACTCACTACATCCTGGTGAATCCCTGGCCAATAAAAATGGTTAATCTGATTTTCCGTCTTCTTGACTCCCATGTGACTAGCTAGGATTGTATCATGTGAAACCTTCATCACTTTTTTTTCTCAAGTCTTCCTGTACCAAAATTTACTTGAGCTCCTCCTTTTCTGCACCAACATTCTTGGTAAGGCGGTACAAAATTGTCTTTTGTTTCACGTGACAGTTTTTCTTTTCGTTCTTGACTAGCATTTCTTTTTTTGTGTACACTCAACAGACCAATATATAGGTCTAGGCCAAACAGGATATAATATTTAAAACTTTAAAAATTTCAATCATGAAATTTTTTGTTCTGATTTGCTGACTTCGCGTGATTTTAAGGAAGAAATGCGAAACCTGCACCCTGCAGGATATTTCAATTCGGCCCGAGTGTGGTTGGCAAGAAGCATATAAATTCTTCTACAAAACAGCCTTAGAATAAATGCTCCACAGCGGGTGATCCCCGTCGCATCATATGTGATAATTTTTGCAATGCAAAACGATCAGATTTCGGGCAACTGTCAATAAAATTTGGGCAAAGTCGTATTGCCCCAAAAATTTTATGAGACTCGCACCTAATTTTTAATTTTGGGAAGTGGCCTCCGTATGCAATCAGGTTCCCCACCCCCTGTTTTAAGAATTTATGTAAAATTTTAAAAAATTAAATTACTCACAAACGAGTTTTTAACAGTAAGATTTATCATATATTTCAGCTCGTCCAACTTAATAACTTTAAAAGATAAAAGTTAAATTTTTGTTAAAAACTTGTAGGATTATTAAAATTAAGTTTGGTTTTAAATTAAAAAAATTAAAAATTATAATTTATATCTTTACTTTTCAGGTTTTGGTAGAAACCCAAAAAATGTGTTTTTGCCTTTAAATTGAAGAAAAGATTTTTTTGTTAGTCTTTATTTAAAGTTTAATAACAAATAAGCGCATTTAAATGATCAAAGGCTAAGACAGATAATTCATCCATAAAATTTACTGTTTAAAAAGTTTAGAAGCAATGGTTTATTTATAATATATCAGATTTTTGAAAATATTGGTTTAACGACGAAAAGCTAAGTTGTACATGTATATACGAGTAGATTTTGACAAAAATTCAATAGGTATTAAGACATTTTTTGTTTTAGTCAGACGCAGTCTTGTGAGCCTTGTAAATGAATTAACATTATACTTATCAATTATTTTTCGCGTGATTTAAAAGTATTTTTTACGAATCACTTCAGAGTCAAAACTGCTGAAGCACAAAAAAGAATAAACCTTTTCCAGCCACCTAGTCGACATGGCAACCGTTAATAAGCCGAGCAAACTTTGAATTTATTTAGTTTGTTTTTATAGCCAAATCCGATAACTTATTTTGGTGATTTAATATTGAGTTAGTTGTACAGTATAAAATTAGTTTAAATTTTACAAAGAAATGAAAACTAATTTCTTGCGCTTATTAAGCAGATGCTGTAGTTATTTTTTAAAAAAGTTTTCTGAACATTTTTTACACTGTAGCTCGCGATAATTTTGCTTTTAAAATTCATTTAAGTCCGATGTTCCATAGCTTAAATTAAAACCAAAATTAGGAAACCGACAAAACTATTTTGTAACTGTATTATGGTAAAAAGATTCTGTTATTTTAATTTACAATTATTAATGATTTACGCGTCTCTGTCAACATTTTGTGTAGAAATGAGTATAATAGTTACATTCTTGTTTTAAATTATATGATTGGATCTGGTTAGTTTCTTGCTTGTGTGTATTCTTGTTCGTAATTATATAAACATCACAACGTAATGAATATCAGTTAATTTTTGTTAATATTTCCTAACAGTTTTTTCGTCGTCGTCGTCGTTTGAAGGCTATCCACTCCAGGTCAGACGCAAACAGGACTGGGGCCGAGGATTTATCCTTTTATTACCCCAGACAGCTGAACTGCCTGAATCAGATGCTGGCAGTGGTGTTGTTAAGCCAGCATCGGGTTTCGTTATTCAAAACCGTCAGACCTCGTGCTCCATGTGGTGCCCGGTGCGACAGTTTTTTCCATTTAATTATTTGGAAAAAAGTAAAGATAGCTTATAGGAAATATTTCCTCATTGCCTCTTAATAAAGTATAGTTTCTTGTAGCCTTCATTTTCTACAGTTACAGCCTGGGACAAAAGTTTAAGACCACCTTTGGAAAAAGGCACATTTTAGAAAAAAGCTTCTTAATCACCTAATTGTTTTTTTACTAATTTTGAAGCTTCCTTGTGCCATTTTAGCTTGTATTTTTTTCAGCGGAGCTCTAAGGGAATTGACTCACTCTCTTCCTAATAAAACGTTTATTTCCACTACTAAAAATGCTCAGACGGCCTGTTTTTTGCTGTCCTTGAAAGTACTTTTTTTGTGAAATTTTTGATAGTGTTAGGTACAGCAGTTTTTCTAACTTTCATCTGCCTTGATATTTCACGTTCTGAGACCTTCATTGTGCAACGACCGGTATATTGAATACGTTTTTTAACGTTAACTGCTAGATTTTTTTCCAATTTTCGTGGTTCAAAATTTTGTATTTTTAAGCTAAACATTTAAAAAATTGAACGAAAGTAAAAATTAAAAATTAATGTGTGATAAGGTTTATATCCAAAAACTAAATATGCATTTTGACACAAGAATATTTAGTAGGGGAAAGGCAGGTGAGTTGATACGGCAGGTCAGTTGATACACCTCCTCCCTAGAAGTTTCAAAAACATTTGTTAATAAAATACTGCTTCTTAGCGGTGTAAAAGAAGAAAAAATTATCTTTGGCAACGATGTCGTGTTGATACAGGCGGAAAAACTGATTCAAATTTTGATTTGAAAAATTTTTCTTGGTTTGAGTGAATTTTTTAGTTTATCTTTATGAAAGTTTAAAGACTCGGTGGAATATTTTTAGCAAATGAAAATACTACAGATCTTAAGCATGGTAAATCAAGTTTTGAAAAATATATTGGCTGTTTTTTAACACTCTCTGATAAAGCCAAATTAAGTTGCTTTTTACTAATTTTTGCAGTAGGGTGAGTTGATACACTGGTAAAAGGTCAGTTGATACACCTCACAACAATTACAACCCTTAGATAAATCAGTATTTGGGCCTTTTAAAGCAAGCTATTGTAGAACAATGGACTACTGGATGCGTAGCAATCCCGGCAAAAATGTTACAATATATGAAATTCCTGCACTGGTAAAAAAAGCTCAACTTGCTGCAATGACTCCGAAAAATATTTTGTCTGGATTTGAATGTACGGGCACCTGGCCATTTAATAGGGAAATTTTTACTGAACTAGACTTCTCACCTGCTGCAGTGACTGATCGTCTTCTCAGCACAGATACTGAGATCCAGAGTAATTGTCGTCGTCGTCGTTTGAAGGGTATCCACTCCAGGTCAGACACAAACAGGACTGGGGTCGAGGGTTTATCCTTTTACTACCCCAAACTGCTGTACTGCCTGCATCAGATGCTGGCAGTGATGTCATTGAGCCAGCATCGAGTTTCGTCATCCAAAACCGTCAGACCTCGTGCTCCATGTGGTGCCTAATGTATAGGGCACGCTGTTAGTACATGGTCTGCGGTTTGCTCAGAGGCGCCACACTCGCAATTCGGTGAAGGAGCGAGACCCCAGAGTAATGAATTTATCTAGAGTAATGAATTTCAGCAACAAAGTCAAATTGTAAAACCTTATAGCTCTTCTCAAATATATTCTTCTACATCAAATTTTTCTTAGCATTCTGCTGCTCCAACACCAGAAGTAGATCAATATGTCTCGCCAAGAGAAATCCATGATATTCCAAAAGCAGCACTAAGAAAAGCGACAAACTCCAGAAAAAGGAAGACAACACGAATTCTGACTGCGACGCCCGTGAAAGATAGCATTGCTGTACTAAAAACAGAAACAAAAAAGAAAAATATTTCTCAGACAAAGAAGGCTAAGAAAAAACTTTTTTAGGAAAAAAAAGCAACAAAGTCGCTAATTGAAAGCTCTTCTGAAGAAGAAAATATAGAGATTCACTATGATGATAATTCCGATTTTTCAATGGACAAAAATATTGTTGAAGGAGATTATGTTATTGTGAATGTCAGGGGTAGATCAAGAGTGGTTCAATATATTGCTAGAGTCGATGAAGTGGATGTCAATGAATATGAAGGAGTTTTTTTACAAAAACTTTCTGGATGCATTACACACCATGAAACCATCACATTTATTGTAAATGAAAATGATTGTGCTTCATTTGTGTCAGATGACGTTGTGTTTAAACTGCCACCCCCAAATGTAGTTGGTGGGACTTCTAGAAGAGCTAATCAGCTCCGATTTAATTAAGACTTTACAAAATGGGACTTGAGCTACTGAGCCTAGTTTTGTGTGTATTTACTGTGTATTGGGTTGCTTGTTTCAGTTTTTTCTTGCAATAGCGCAATTTGTTTTTTGGTCTTGCATAATTTACAATT
Organism: Diplosoma virens; assembly: GCA_963680785.1. NCBI lineage: Eukaryota > Metazoa > Chordata > Ascidiacea > Aplousobranchia > Didemnidae > Diplosoma > Diplosoma virens. The sequence continues at coordinate 12,983,219 of OY796890.1, read as the reverse complement.
GTACAACTGCCTGATATTGCAATATCTTGGATGTCTCCTTACCTTAAGTAATACGTTTGCTGTTGTCAATGCGATATACTCATATAAAACACTAAAAACACAAATCTGTAAACAATTACAAAATAATACAGCTGGCAGAGAGAAGCATTTGTTTGTCATGTAATACTATAAAACCCTTATGGTCATTTGCTGAACACATATTTGTAAGTAAGACTCAGGGACCTGTATTATAATGCTTATCTTTGTACTTGCTAAATAAATCTGTAATTATTGGAAAACATAAAATTATCTTAAACTTTCTCCACTCCATTAAAAACATAAAATTACCTTAAACTTCATGGTGTATCAAATGACCTTCTCTGTATCAACTGACCCTCCACAGTGTATCAACAGACCCGCTTGTGCAGGTCAGTTGATACACTTAAGTGAACAATTTTAAATGGCTGTCATTCCTTTTGTCATTGAGCTGCAAATCAGATACTCATCCAATTTATAGGCAAGTATTTACTGCTACTTTGGTGAAAATTTCAGTTACAAATCTAAAATACTTTTCACAAAAATTCAAAATATGTAAAAAGTGTATCAACTCACCTGCCCTTCCCCTATTAGGTGATTAAGAAGCTTTTTTCTAAAATGTGCCTTTTTCCAAAGGTGGTCTTAAACTTTTGTCCCAGGCTGTACTAGCTAAAACTATCAAAATAATAATAATAATTTAATACTGTAATATAATTGTTTTGGTGCCATACTTTCGGTTTTTGAATAATTTGGCTTTTGCATTAAGTACCATTTAAGAGTTTAAATGCTTACATGTTTGCATAGTCCAAATCAACTTAAAAAGTAATAAAAATTAATTTCTTATTACTTAGCTAGCAAATTGTAAAATTTGAACTAATTTTATACTCCTAACTTAAATTCAAATCACCGAAATAAGTTATCCGCTTTAAGAGTGGCTGTTAAAACAAACTAAATAAAGTCACAGCTTGCTCGGCTTAGCAACGGTTACCATGTCCACTAGGTGGCTGGAAAAAGGTCTATTTTGTGATAAACAAAATGTGTAAGTAAAATGTTTTCTTTTTAATGTTCTTTTTTTGTTGAAAAAATGTTTTATTTTAAATAATTAATTTCGGAAACCACCATCAAAAATTTCTAAATTCAAACATGCATAAAAGTGATGTTGCTTTTAAAAGTGAATGGCATTTAAAAATGATGTTTTTAAAAGCAGTTTTTTGCTTGTTTAAATTTTTCTTTAGCAATGCTAAAGTTTGCAAAAGAAAACTAAAAAAACAATCTTTTTGCTACATCAGTAATAATTTTACAGCAAAACACTAAAAACATCAATTACTTGCTGCATTTTATCACCATTAAAATACCATACAAATTTAACTAGCTCAGCTGAAAATCATTGATGATTTTCCTTAATAATAATACTGTAACTATTTAGTAACTTTTTTTATGTCTATATAGTTGGCGTAAGGATGCATCCATGGGCAGACAAACTCTTACAGGAACTAGTCCTTTGATAATATCTATTTGCTCCTCTATTCCGGAATATTTCAAAGTCACTAACGATGACGTTGCAAACTTGCTTGAACCTGGAAAGACTCTGGAAGAGGAGATGCAGGTGTGTAACTTGCTGCCATAGCCGTACCAGACTAAATAATTTTGGGCAATCAATACATTTTTGCCCATTTTTTTCAATTGTTCTTATCTTAATTACGCATTATTCCACGGAGATATCCAAATCTCACGCAGATTTAAAGAAATGATCTTTTTTTTATTTGATTTTTATTTATTTTTTTGGTTATAAATGGAGCAAAAATGGTAGATTGTACCAAGATAAACTTTAAAGGCTAAAAAAAGTCTTCAAAGTTTATCTTGGTACAATCTAAAAAGATTGAAGACTAAAAAAGTTTTCAAATTAAATCTTAATTTTTTTTTCGTTCACTGATCTAATCGTTCTGCATGAGTACCTTTATCTTGCACAAATAGTTTATTATCGGTGTCCGAGAAGATTTTGCCCAATTTTTGCGTTTTGGGGGCAGTGGCTTGTACGGCTATGCTTGCTCCCAAGCAACAACTTCTTTGAGAAGCGATCCCTTGATCTGTTTGACTGTGCTGCTTTTGCTCGAAACTTTACTTTTTTATTTGCGAACCAATTACAGTTAGTTAAAATAAATTATTTTTCTATTTAGTATTTTTTTTTCACTTTTTAATACTTTTTTCTGCAAATGAATAATTCGCAATGAATTAAATGACTTCTAAAAGCAAAAATTAAAAAACCAAAATCCTTCTCTTTTTGAAGCTTTATAGCTTAATTTTATGATGTTACTTTCGCATGTGAAAATATTTGACATCCCTGATTTAATCATAAAATAAAAAAAACTTTTTGTGCCCCAAAAAAATAGCCTATTCAGCAACTCAAAGCAGCAGCGCGACAAATAGTTTAAAAATTTTGTCGAAACTCCAGTTAAAGATCGATGGTTTGTCAATGTTCTAAGCAACAACTTTGCACAAAATTGACAGAAACTGCTGTTGTGTAGGTTTACGACATTATTATTTGGCTTTGTCCTGATCGCCCGTATTGACAAAATTTAAATATTGGTATATCGAAGGTGTCACAGACTTTCTTTGGGAATTCTAAAGGACCAGTTGAGCAAGGTAACTCGAATACCTGCGCTGAAACAAAGCTGTGTCTAATTTTATTTTATTCCGGCTCAAGAAGCAGTTTGCTATGAGTCTGAAGCTTTTATACAATTGGCTTCGGCTAAGTTCTAATTGATTCGTTGAAGACTTTCCTCCGCAAACAAACAGAGACCACTGTCTCTAACTAAAACGAATATATTATAAAAATCACGACTCACGACTAACGAAAATTCTCTTCTGCGCTCTGCCACTGCAAAGAGAAAATCAACGCTGCAGCTTAATTCGTTCAATACAAATAATTCTACCTCCGTGAAACCAATCTCCACACACTAGCGCAAAAATAATTATAACACTTATCAATGCAATACGATCAAAGGGTCCTTCGCCCACACTGTGCGCCCAAACTAACACTCAACCAGATTACGCTACTCTCTCTCATTGTTCTCGTCTTCGTCTTTGTCTTCGTCGTCTTTTTCGCCTTCGTCTTTTTCGTCATAGTCAATCGAGCGAGCGTACATACTGTATGTATAGACCAGTGTTTTTCAACCTTTTTTCGGCTGCGGTACATTCTTTACTTTCGAAAAATGTCACGGCACACTGCTAACATAAAGTTAATAAAATAAAAAATTTCAAAATAAAAAGTTAATTTTGAATTTATGTTTTAACATAATTTAATTAGTGTGAACATTGGGCTTGTTTGGATAAACACAAATGGGATATTTTGGCACGAATAGAGGAAAGGCACACGCGGAGCTCTTGTTCGACGGCTCTCAATCTTTCTCTGTACTTTGTTTTTATAGCAGTCAAGTTTGAGAAGCTAAGCTCACACAAATATGTTGTTGAAAACGGGAGCAACATTAAAACAGCTTTGTTTGACAGAACGGGAAATTCCTTCGCAGCAGTTATCGAGAAACTGTCCAAAGGTACCTCTGCAAAACATAGCTTCAAACTACAATCTTGCCTCAGTTCAGTCAATTTCTCTTGCTCTCGCAACGTCATGTCAAGTCCAACAACTGCGGATGAATTGTATGGGTCCCTCACTCAGTCAAAACATTCCGTGCAAGCTAACAAAAAATAAAACGACAGTTTGTCCTCGAGAGTTTTCAAGTGTTTGCTTATTGTCTTAGAAAGGGCAGCATTATTGGCATTTTGCTGTTTTGGAATAAGTGGAAATATTTCAAGACTGCCAATTTCCACATGTTACTGCCAGAGGTGCAACTTTGACCGAAATCCGTTAATTTTATTAGTACTTGTAAGCAGATTTTCGTTTCGGCCTTGCATTCGTGTATTTAATTCATTCAGATGGTAAAATATATCTGCCAAATATGCCAACTTTGCACACCATTTATCACTTGCAAGCAGCTGTACGTAATCTGACCTTTCGTTAGTTAAAAACTCTTTAAGTTCTTCCCGCAACTCAAACACACTGGCCAGACTTTGCCCCCGACAACCAGCTCACCTCTGTATGGAACAGAAACGTTGCTTGCTCCGCTCCCATTTCCTCACACAACAGAGCAAACAAGCAACTTTTTACAGGTCTCATCTTTACAAAGTTTACCATACTTACCACATCATTTAAGACAAGAACTTAATCTGCTGGTAAAGTTTTGGAAAGAAGTGCTTCGGAATGCAAAAAACAGAGTGTAAAGATAACATTTTGATTTTTTTTTTCACTCTATTGACACTCTATTTGACTCTATTGACAAACCTTTATTTCTGAAGCGAACATTTAACCTGTTAAATTTGTTTTCTTTGCACTAAGTAATTATGAAATCGTTATGTATGTTCGCTTCTCACCTTGTGTTTGTCGGTTTGTGTTTTTAACTTCTTGGTTTTTAAATACGGTGCGCGTTGTGTTCTGCTTTTACCTGAAGAAGTCCGCCCGATGTAACGGACGAAACGTCGTTGAGTTCTGCTTTAATAAATATTACGCCTTTTATATTTGTTGAAGTTTTACTTGCCTCTGATTTTACCAGAAGAACAATGAATTTAAAAAAAAACCTTTATTTCGTCCGAACATAGCTGCGGCCCTCTTCAGTAAAGATACTTATAAAGTTTTCCCACTGAAAATTTCCATTTTCAAGATATTCCGTTGTAATACAAAAAATTTCTTCTCTAGTTGTTTTTACTAGTGTTTTGCAAAATAAGAAGTTTTCCCTGATAGTATCTCCATTCACAAAACGCACGTTCGCCAATAGTTGAGCATTACTTATTGTCACACTTCATTACTAATAATTTTAATTATAACGATGTAGTTTATTCCCGTTAAAAGTAATTCGTAGGTTTATCGTAAAATATTATCGCATGGCCAGTGAAGCGCGACTCTCGTACTATGCGATGTATTGTCTACAGCAGGGCTTCCCAAACTGGGGGTCGCGACCCCGCAAGGGGTCGCGTAACGAACTTTAGGGGTCGCAGAATGTATGCCAATTTCACCAAAAGTACTGCATGAACTATTGTACTTTTAATATGTTTAAAACTGGTGCAATTGTACAAAACATCATTTTGAACTTAGCGGTAGATTTTACGTAAGTAAGCCTAGCTTTAGTGCTGAATTGTTGGACTTTGTTAATTGACAGCGGATGAACGTTTCCACAATCGTTTCACGTGGCACAGCTGAATGCAAAACTTTTGTTTCGTCATTTCGGTTTATGACGCCATAAGAACTCGGCAGACGAGAGGCTAGGTAGCAAGCATTTTTATTGAAAAAACTAAACGTTTTCAAACTGTTTTCTAAATTAAAATTAATTGATTAATAATAAAAAATTAATAGTTAATATTAATCAATTAATATTATTATTATTTAGCTATGAATTAATCTTACTAAGTGAAGTTAATTTTGAATTTTGCTTTACATTACTTTAATCAATGGATAACTGGTTAGAAAAGTTCGACGATAGCAGTAACAACATACTACTGCTGATGTTGAAGCGAGAATTGAGGCAGATACAACACTGACTTGCACATAAAAACTGCAAGTTTAATGAGAAAAACGAGGCTAGTCATACCAAAAAGAGAACTTATAATGAAAGTTTTTTTGCAATATGGCTTCACTTTCATATCGGAAAACGATTAACATCGCCCACTTTGTTTACTTTGCAATAAAGTGTTGGCAAGTGAGAGTTTTAAGCCTGCCAAATTGAAACGACATCTTAACACCAAGCATGATTCTCATCGCAATAAGCCTGTGGAGTTTTTTCATCGTTTACTGCGAACATTGGAAAGACAAAGACAATCATTTGAAAGTGAATTTGTAAATGAAGGAAGTATATAAGAGCATCGTTTGAGGCTTCCTTGTTGATTGCAAAATGTAAGAAACCTTAAAACATCGGCGAAGAACTTATTTTATCAGCAGCAATTAAAATGAGCGCAATTGTTTACGGCAATACGAGATGAAATGCAAAAAATTTGATTATCAAACAATACTGTGGCAAGACGAATTTCGGAAATCAGCAAAGATCAACGCGAGCAACTCATTGTACGAATTAAAGAAAGCCGTAAATTTGCTATTCAGCTTGATGAGTCGACGAACATAACCAATAAGGTATATCTTTTGTCATATGTTAGATACATTTACAATAACGACATTCTCGAGGATTTAATGTTTTGTCAACCATTTCATGGACGTACTACAGGATGGATATTTTTCAGATAGTTGATAATTTTTTCACGAAAGTGGGACTATTTTGGACGGATTGTGTTGGTGTGTGTACTGACGGAGCTGCTGCAATGACAGGACATACAGCTGTGTTTCATGCAAGAGTGCGATCTGCAAGTGATACATCTATTACTTTTACACACTGTATGATTCACCGAGAGGCTCTTGTAGCTAAAAAAATTTCTCCTGATTTAAATGCTTTAGTGCAAGATGCTGTGCAAATTATTAACTTTATTATGAGTCGCGCACTGAATACCCGTATTTTTGCAAATTTATGTCGTGAAATGGAATCGGAGTTTAAGACCCTTTTACTGCGTTGTGAAGTAAGGTGGCTTTCAAAAGCCAAAGCTTTGAAAAGGTTATTAATGTTGAAAAATGAAATTGTGATTTTTTCAATAGAAAAAAATTTAGATTTGGTCCATCATCTTCGCAATAAGAGTTGGCTGTTGAAATTATGCTATTTATCAGATTTGCTTGAAAAACTGAACGAACTTAATTTGTCCCTCCTAGGAGAAAAAACCAATATTTTTACGTTAAAATCTAGAATTGATGAAGCGTTCATCAAAAAATTAAACATTTGGAAACAAAAGGTTGAAAATGGTTCGTTTAAAATGTTCTCATTTACAGAAGAATTTTTGGCTAACAATGATGTGGAATCAAACGTTAGTAAACCTCTTGTAATCGAGCATTTGTCAAATCTGTTAAAACAGTTTCAGAAGTATTTTCTTCCAGAATTGGATAATACCAATTTAGATTGGATCCAAAACCCATTTGCAATGCAAAAACAAAGTACAAAGCACCTCTCTCTTAAATTTCAAGAAGAGCTTGCTGATCTATCTTCTGACTCAAAGTCGCGGCTTGAATTTTCTGGAAAAAAGCTTCACACTTTTTGGCTTAGCGTAAGAGCGGAATATCCATTATTATCTGACTTAGCAGTAAGCACACTCCTGCCGTTTGTCTCGACGTATCTATGCGAGTCAACGTTTTCAACGTTGACCGCAATTAAAACAAAATACCGTTCCAGCCTAAGCGATATTGAAACCGCTTTGAGATCAGCATTAACAAATATTAAGCCACAGTTGGACTTGCTTTGCAGCAGAAAGCAGTCGCACCCATCACATTGAATAAATTGGCTTGCTTTTTTGTTTTGGTTTGTTTCCAATGAGCTACCTACGTGTAAATTAGTAGGCTTTGAGTATTGGTAGCTTGTTCTACTTTTTGCATTTCAATAAATTATCACAAACGCAAATTCCGCACTGCTTATCATTTTAACCGTAAAAGGTCGCGGAAAAATTTTGGAGATTAAAAGGGGTCGCGAGTGAAAAAGTTTGGGAAGCCCTGGTCTACAGTTTACTTGATATGTTTTTTGCCTTTTTCTCTTTGTATTGACGTAATATGTTTTTGATCAACCACTGTACTAGAATCTTCGCGTATACGCCACTTGATTCGAGCTTAGCGATCTCTCTGGGGAGTTGTAGAACTGTCTGGCGTTTACGAGTGAATTTGCGTCACGTGATCTTTTTTCTATAAAAAGCCGATGCGTAGCGAATTATTATGATTAGATGTGATTTGGAGACGACTCGAGTGGAAGTAATTGGTTGGGCGCGGAAGGCCCGTTAGTTTTTGTATTGGTCGTCGAGTGTTGAATTTATTTTGTGCCTGTGGCCGGGAGTTGTGTTCTATAGAGGTAGAATTATTTTGTGTTGATTGAATCAAGTTATAGTGTTGATTTCGCTTTGCAGTGTGGCAAAGCGTGGAATAGAATTTCGTCGGTCGTGATTTTTGTAATACATTCGTTCTTATTAGAGACAGTGGTCTCTGTTTGTTGTGAAGAAGAGTCTTCAACGAAACCAATCCAAGCTTTCGTTAAACCAACTGTACAAAGGCTTCAGGCTCATAGCAAGACTACTTTTTGAGCCGGAATAAAATAAATTTTAGACACAGCTTTGTTTCAGCGCAGGTATTCGGGTTACCTAGCTCAACTGGTCCTTTAAAATTCCCGAAAAAAGTCTGTGACACTTATATCTGTATACTCGTCCAATTGCAAAGAAAAATGTTTGCCAATGCAAATCTTTTCCAAAACAATAGTTTTGATATCTACAGACTTGTCATCACTACCTCTGCTAATAAAGTTTTCCCGGTGAAGATTTCCATTTTCAAGATATTCCGTTGTAATACAAAAAATTTCTTCTCTAGTTGTTTTTACTAGTGTTTTGCAAAATAAGAAGTTTTCCCTGATAGTATCTCCATTCACAAAACGCACGTTTGCCAATAGTTGAGCATTACTTATATCTGTATACTCGTTCAATTGCAAAGAAAAATGTTTGCCAATGCGAATCTTTTCCAAACCAATAGTTTCGATATATACAAACATGTCATCACTACGTCTGCTAATTCAGTGGCCGACAACCACCGGGCCGCGGCCAGGTGCCGGTCCGTAAGGAGTTCGTTGCCGGGCCGCGTACTTTTCCAGATTAATTGCTTTGAAACATTTTTGTAACGTTAGAGCAGTGGTCGGCGACCTGTGGGCCGCGGCCCAAATGTGGGCCTTTTAGCAATTTTTCGTGGGCTGCAGGCTATTTGGTTTTATAAAGTCTTTGTGGGCCGCATGCTAGCCGTACGTGCATGGTAGTTTTAAATGCGTAGTGTAGTGAAAAAATGGAGAAATTTGAGACGAAATGGAAGTGAAGACCTTTTTTTTGAGATCACCATGATTTTGGAAAAAAAATAGAGAAATTCGAGACGAAATGGAAGTGAAGACCTTTTTTTTTAGAGATCACCATTATTTTGGGAGGAAGTGGCGAAGTCGGAGACGGAATCTCGGAAACTTTCTGCGTACACCACTGCCACTGTATGTTTCAAGTGTACTGCTGGGCTTTCAATAATTTTTATAGATAGAATTTGGGCCCTCATAAAAAAAGGTTGCCGACCACTGTGCTAATTGGTTTGTCTGAGAGAAGGACTTTACTTACTTCTCGAACCGCATCAAGGCCGAGCATTTCTTTTACAATGGCTTTGCAGGCAGGTAACATTAATGACTCCGCTATAGTGTGCGGTTTTTTTAATTTGATTACAAGCTCAGCTACTTGAAAGCTAGCTTTGAGAACTTTCTTATTTACTTTTACGGCTTTATTCATAAAGGTGGTCTGTTTCTCTGTGTGTTTGATTAAACGAAGAAAATAGTCTGCCAGTTTGTTTTTGAGCGACAGGTATATCAATTGCAGATGGCGTTTAAGTTTGCTTGGGACCATAGCGCTGTTGGATAGCTTTTCGCCACATACTACGCACAACGGAGTAGGTTTTGTGGCATCCGCAGTGAAAATAAATCCGAACAAAAGATAACTTTTGTTGTATTTTCTTCACATCACCGTTTTTGCTTTTTTTGACACTGCTCGTACTAGAAATTTCTTCTGGGAAAGCATTATTTTGGTTTGGTTCAAGTTTAACTTTTCGACTTCTATTCAAAAATTTATTTATTACTTTTACTACCGTACAACTTGTTTTAACACAGTTCTGCCTAAAATTTTAGCCAAAATATTTTAGACTTTTAAATTTGAAATTAGATTGCCTAAAATTTTAGCCAAAATAACAAAAATTTTTTCGTTAAAATTAATAACTTTTTAATTCCTTACTTTATCTAGTCTCGACAATCTAACCGAACACCTTTTAATTCTTTAAGAAATTTTAAGACTGTCCTCAAAAGGGATTTCTTTCTATGGGGAGTCGGGTATAAATTTGATAATAAAATTACCAGGTACAATAATTATCAGATAAAGATCCTTTGTTTCTTGAATTCCACACCTTTTTAACTAGCTGTTTAAGCATTAAAAGCGAAACTGCAAATGACGTCGAACAAAATGTTTTCCAAGGAGAGAAAGAGGTGACGAATTGAGCGAATTGACAATTTAGACCGTGACCAATTGGACAAACTAAAATGTAAGCAAAAGATAGAAATTCTGCCAGGACTGACAAAAAAGTGACGACTTCAGCGAATTGACGATTTAAAACGATAATGAATTAGAAAAGTTCTACTGCAGATGAAACTTGAAAATTTTCTGCGGAACACCTGGCATGGTCTCGTGGTACACTATTGTGCCGCGGCACAGCTGTTGAAAAACACTGTTATAGACAAAAGGTCACATGGCGACAAATCGGCTCGAGTTATCTCGAAAACACTTCGGTCACGCGCGTTGAAATTATAACGTTTTTTCCATGGTAAGCGAGAACATTCCAGTACTACATTTAACTTGGTCATAAGTTACAGACAAAGCGCATTACGTCATCACCGCATGGCGAAAAAAAAAAGAAAGATGCATTTGAACAAAAGCGGATATTTAAATCACCTAGCACAAAAGCGATTGTAACTTGCCCGAGCGATTTCTACGTCGTAATAGAACTTCAAATTACTTTAAGACGGAAAACTATATTGCCATAACTTAAAATTATTTCAAATAAAGTGTGACACAAAGTTTTCATTCATATAAATTTTGTGTTTTGGAATATGTTTTAACTTTAGATTCATTATCTTTATGATAAAACTTTTAAACAACAAAACAAATTTTACGGCATTGAAACGAATCTCAAAACTGCACGGCATTGGTTCTTATTTTTCTATTCAAGCTTTACGGTTTAAAAGATTAATTTTTAGGGCGTCAAACCGAAGTCAAACTGGATCCGTAAACTCGTATTAACCGTTATTAACTTTGAACTTGCATCAAAAATAAACCAGAAAAAAATAAATTTTGTTGAACTCGAACCGAGCTAAAGCCATAAACCTCAAGTTTACTGAACCTAAATCTGTACCGGAACTTTGTTTTAAATGGTTCTGGTTCGACGCTCTGATTTTAATATGTTTTGCTATGTAGGCCTAGATCAGTGGTTCTGAACGCCCCACAGTTGGGACTTGCAAAATTTTGATAGGCATTAAGATTTAAGACATGACCAAACACTTGTGGTGCGAAAATGCAAGGTAATCACGAGCAGAAGCCTTTGCTGAAAACCTTTTTTCAGTCTTCACTAATCATCTAGGACAAGAATGAAGAAATTAGAGACCATATCACAAACTTTATTTGGCAATCCTAACGGACCACTTGAACTAAGTAACCCGAGTACCAGCACTGAAGTAAAGCTGTGTCTATGTTTTATTCATTCCGGCTTAAGAAATAGTTTGCCGTGAGACTGAAGTGTTTAATTAAATTAATTAGTTCTGACTAAGTTCAAATTGATTTCTTAGAAAGCGTCTCTCTGCAGGCAAACAACAGCCACTGTCTCTACTATAAAAAATATATTCACAAAATTTATCAAACTTGATCAAATCACAAAAATTTGGCCTCAAAGCTTCACCAAACTTTAAAACAATTCCAGCGAAGAACTGCGAATAATTACTTCAACAATTTTTGTGCAAAGGAGCTGTAAAAATGAATTATCGCCCTGATGACTAATATTAATCTTAATATTTTGTCCACTACACAAACTTAACAATTCTTTTTCTCTATAGAATTAACTGCGGTCACACAGCCACAAAAACACAAACAACTCAACTGCAAAGCAACCACTGAAATCACTAACTGGAATTACAATTGAAATCTCACATGGAATGAGTTGAAATCAAAACGCACACTTGTTTACGATCACGTCACGTGATGCCAGATTATAAGCAAACTTTTTGGTATAACGTAGATTTCTCCGAATAGCGAATTAAGGTCACGGTTTACGAGAACCAATCTGAAGTGAGAAAAAGAAAGATTACGTAACGTTAAATTAATTAGAACCACTCCCAAGCACTTAATGAGCGCTCGAGATAAAAGAGACAAAAGAGAAAAATAAAATTGCGCAGACAATAGAAAATTAAAGCGCCAACCACGCGGTCAGAATTAAAACAAGAGAACAACTAATTATTCACAAGAAAAAACAAATTACAAATAAATGAAATTAAGGGGGACTTATCGACTATGTAATAATCACTATTAATATGGAAAAGATTACGACATAATAAAATTTAAAACTATTGAAAAAGAAAATTAACTATAGATTTATGCATTTAAGATTATATTGCAAATGAACTGTGACAGACTGTTTTAAAGTTATATCTTTTTGTTAGTCGTGACCTATAGTGCAATGCTGCAAGTTTTTGATTTGGGCAAATGTCATACAATTTAAGAAAATGGCTCAAAAAGGTTGAGAAACATTGGCCTAGATTAATAACAATTTTGTATTTGAAGTTATCACCATTTGTTTAATCACTTACTTGCTGTGTGGCAAAAGAGAGACGTCATAAATAACTTTCTAAGCCATAGATTTTTAATCTTTCTAAAACTGTGGTTTAAAAAACTCAAAAAGCAATTGTTGTGGCCCAATATATTCCATCTTCACTTTTATTCTGCACCCAATTTCACCAAATTGTTTTTTGACAACAAAAAACAGTCCCCAGACATATAATTTTAGCACTTTTTTATTCTATTTTTGTTTGTTACAGCTAAAAAACTTCCTGTGACCGGTTGAGAATAACTGTTTTCGGCGATAAGTTGAAGCAAAAAACTGATCGTATGGGCTAAATAAAAAAAAGCGCAGTTTCAAATAGATAGTATCTCAACTTTAAAAGCTTTTAGTTATGCAATTGTTTACCATGGTTCTCTAGGAAATACATGCCAGTTGGTTATTTAAGCGCCAAAATGATTTTGAGTGCATAACAAAGTTAATCTATTCTGCTCAGTTATATTTGTTACGTTTTAGGTTTCTTGGTAAAACCGTGTTAAACCATAATTCAGGCAAAAATGTAACGCTTTTCCTGAATTTTTTTGTCTGGTATATCTATGGTCACCATCTACGAGCCATGTCCTTAGTTTATATGCTTAGAAAAAATATTTTATAAACTTAGCGCATAAACGAAAATCAAAAATGTGAATCAAACCCAACTCGAAAATCTGTATCAACTGCTGATATGATTTTCTTTGGGCCCAAACCGAAGCTGAGCCGAAATTGAACCCTTAAAAATAAAATTTGCTGAACCTGAACCAGATCCGAACCTTTAAGAATAAACTTTTTGGACCTGAACCTGCGCCGGAACATTATTTTAAACGGTTTGCCACCCTGTTAATTTTACCAATGGTATTTTTAGACAAAATTCTAATGCATTGCTGTTTTACACACAAGAAATTTGTACTTTGTTCCCAAAATAAACGGTTTTATTACTTGTTGCTTTCATTGAGTTTTTCTCCGAAAAAATAAAATCATTTGAATTTGCTAACAATGTATTTAGTCCTCAAGAGCAAAAAAAAGCATGTAATGTTAAAAAATAGTATCTTATATTGTACATCTAGTAGGGAGATACAGCGGTGTTTAAACGCGCGGAAACGATGTTTTGCACTGTTTTTGGAACAACCTTACTCAAAATATCTATATTTTTCTTCTGAATTTCTTAGTAGATTGATCTTTTGACGTACGACTAGCATACGAAAAGGTGGGACAAAACAAAAAACGGAACCAAAGAAAATATTGCGATTAGTCAAAAAGTTTTTAACTTACTTGCTTTTAGTATTTTTCACATGTTTCGACAATATACCGAATCAAGTTAAGCTGGACTAAAAACTGGTTTCAACATAATTGTTTGTAACATGAAAATATTCGATAAAGACTCTCATCAACAATATCAAGAGCCTAAAAATCGGTTTACACTGAAAGTGGACGCGAAAAAAATAAAATGTGAGGGCCGAAAGCAAAAGAAAAAAAAAAAAGCCAAAAGACTGTTTAGACCAGGGATGTCCAACCTGCGGCCCAGTTGAGGTTTTTATGCGGCCCACTGCTTACTCAAACTTTTTTAGTTATACATTATTTTCATAACCGTATCGAATTCGATGTCATTGCTGACATAGTAACGTATAGGACAGTGGTCGGCACCTTTTTTTACGATGGCCCAAATTCTATCTTTAGAAATTATTAAAGGCCCAGCAGTACACTTGAAACATACAGTGGTTATTACTATCACCTGAATAACTGCAAAAGTGAAACACACAATAGTTCCAAAATAAAAGCTTTTGCTTCAAAAATGCCCCGAATTAGAGTTCTATCGCGAAGCAACAGATATGACAGAAAAAATCGAAAAAATGCCAGTAAGTTGCGATATTTTAGCTTTATTTAAAAAAAATTTCTTGAAAAAACTGACTACACTCTTTTTTTTGTTTCTCCCTGGTTTCTATACCGATTTTAACAAATTTTATCTTTTTACAATCACAAAGAACAGACCTTTTTAACAAAAAAATTTGCGCAGTTACTATTAGTATGTAAGCCAAAAATACCAATTAAACATAAGTAAAAAAGTTGCTCTTAAGCAATTTTCAACAAAATTTTTCGCTCTGACTAAAATTTTAAGCGAACAAAGCCTTGGTAGCAAGAGAGTTAAAATGATAGACAACCTACTAAAAAAATGACAGACGCGTCCCATACTTTATTACAAAATGTATTATGCGGCCCAACACGTTTTGCTAAAAGGCCCGCAATTGGGCCGCGGCCTACAGGTTGCCGACCACTGGTATAAGAAACACAAAGTAAATACCTTAGTTGATTGCTGCTTCGAGTGACGTCCATTGAACTAATCTATGAAAATATTTGTGGGAAGATTTTATCATAAGACGCTTGCCCCAAGCATCATTTTTAGTATTCTCATTGCTTTGCAATTAAGTCAATATTGAACATGTGTTTCCAAATATTTTTTACAATATCAAGTGATAGCTGTTAATGACTTCTTGGTAGTAAAGATAGTAACTTTGAACCAATGCGGAATGGTTTGGAATAAGATTACTATAGTAGCAGCAATGCTGCTTGTAGTAAAAAAAAAAATCCCGCAAATTTATTAGGAGGGTTGAAAAAGGACTTTTAGAGATTCTAGGTTTAATCTAGGAATTTAACATATGGTTGGGCTGAGAGTTGCACTGCGAGCCTAAGAAAGTGTTGCTTCTAGTCGGCAAAACTCAGCTGGCTGGATGCTTGAAAGTATTTGTAGGTTGTCAATTAGAGTGATACGCAGGCATCCAGTATCAATGAGCAAAGCGTCATATAGAAAATCTCTACAACGCGTGTGTTAGCGCTGCGACACCAAACTGGTGCGCAATACTCAGCTGTTAACTATTCCAGAAATAGAAAGCTGTGCACCATGTTTTAGCAGCAGCACCTCATTCTGAGCTTGAAAGTTGGTTCAGCAGTGTGACGCGCTAATATAGTTTTTTGCTCAATGCCACGAGATGATGACGGAATGTGAGCGATCTGTCTAGAAAATAAGTGGGTTTGAACAAAATGGTAAAAATCTAATGCTGTTGTAAACATTCAGCTCACGTTTGGCGTTTTCGTTATTTAAATAAAATGCTGCCGTCACCGTCTTAGTGTGATTAAGCCCCTCAAAGCCCTTTTAGTTTCCAGAGGAGTGCAACAATGCTAGATTGTCTGCGTAGGTAGACTTTTAGGAAATTGTGGAGGGAAGATGTAGAAATAAATATAAAGATGTTGGAAAAGAGAGGAACCCAGACCGATCCTTGAGGAACGCCGTTTTCAGACCTCGATCCTGCTTTGCTTGAGGTCACCGGTAGTAAAGGTAAAACTTCGGATATAGACAAGCTCCATGATTATTCTAACAATGTGCTTGTGTGGCAGAAGTCTCAAGAAGCTTTTATGTAAGGCCAAGATGCCATATAGATTCATATGTCGCCGTCAGATTTACAAATCGACAAAAAAATCCTTGATGTTTTCTGTTGATAGAATTACTTGATACATGGTTGATTTTCGCGTCAAAACTCAGCCTGCGCTTATGGGAGCAATGAATTTATAATTAGTTCGACGCGGATGTAGATAAGCCTTTCGAGGATCTTGTACGAGACACAGTGCAGAAATATCGGTCGATAACTTTTTGGGTCCCCTACTAGCTTCATCAGCTTTGGAATTGCGACTAGAAGCGCTCTTCTCCAGATCTTGGGAATTTTGAGTCAGTGCAAGCAGGAAGAAAGGAACTCACGTAACCAGGACTACAAAGCAGCTCCTGTATGGATATTTTTAACTCTAATGACGTAATAATTTTAATAGTTTATCATTTAACTGAGATTCCTAATTAGTTAATTAATTTTCAATTTATGTTTTAATACCTTTCATTTGGTCATGGCATCTAATACTACAAAGATAAAATTTCAAAGACATTTAATTTTGCGGCCCGCTAAATGTACTCAAATTTGTAAATTGGCCCATTATGAAAAACGGTTGGACATCTCTGGTTTAAACTTTAGACTAAAAGCAAAAAACGTAAAAAAATAGCCAAAGTGCAAAATATTTTGTGCTGTAAATTAAAGTTGAATATTTCAACTTTTTAGCTTGGTTCAAAATGAAAGCGGTTGCGAAAATAATAAGCAAACAGTGAAATTTTTCTCGGCGCTTTTCGCTTACTTTTTCCACGTCCGCTTTTAGCCTGAACTAATCTTAATGTTTCTTAGGTAGCACTGTCCCACTAAAAGTGGGAATCCAATTGCTTACGTTAAACCGTAGTTGTGATTTCACAAACATACCCGCTGGCCAAAGTCTCGAAAAAAAACAGAAAATCCGGCGTGGAAGTTTCTTCTGGCCAGTTTATTTAAATAATATATTTAACCAGTTTATTTCAATAATATATAATAAATATAGAAGTGCTGTTAAAAATCCATAAAATATAATTCTACTAATTTATTGTTGAATTTTAAAAGCTGCTGATAAAAAATATTTTTAGGGGTTTTAAATCCTCACATTCAGCTATTATTTTTAAAAATGCGAGTTTCCACATTTTTTTAGCCCTACATCTCTGTTTAGTAGGTTAAAAAATTTTAATATTTCATGACCAGCTAAGGATAATAAATAATAATGCATGCATAGTTGATGTGGTTGAAAAAAAGTTAGGATTAAGACCGGTTCAACCTGAAAGCAGAATCGAAAAAGCAAGCACAAATCGTAATTTTTTAATGAATAGCGAAAAATTACACTTTCTGTTAACTTATTCCGTGACCGCTTGTAGTCTGAACCAAGCTAAAAAATTGAAATAGTTTAATTTTAATCTTTTTCTGCTGAGCCAAAAATTTTGCGTTTTAGTCATATTTTACGCTTTCCTCTTTTAATCTAAACCAGGGTTTCTCAAAGGGGCAACAAGGCATTTACCGGGGGGCCACGAGCAAAAGCCTTTTTTAGCCTTTACTTAACATTAGGGAAGAAAATCAAGAAATAAGGGACAGTTTTAAAGTCAGAATCTTTTTTTTATGCTTCACTAGTCTTTTGAAACAATATTCTAAGCAGGGGAAAACGGGTGATGAGAGTCTCTGAAAAGGGGCCACAAGTTATGAAAGTTTGAGGACCATTGGTCTAAACTATCTTTTTGCTTTACTTTTTCCGCGTCCGCTTTCAGTCTGAACCGACCAATGGCTACTCTTTGAACTTTACGTTAAACATTTTTAATCTTACAGGCTGGAAAAATTTACATCTGCGATTATGTTCCCTTGACAACAGACATTCCGCGAAATAAAGATCTAATTTGCTCGGATTCCGTTGCTTTGTTTTATGTCAAAGGAGAAGAATTTCTTCCGATTGCGATTCAGCTAGTACCAAATGATCGTGATTATTTATTCACACCGAACCAGGGAGACTGTGCGTGGTTACTGGCAAAAATGCACTTTAGATGTACGTCTGTTTCCGTACATGAGGTAAAACACTCAGTTTTTGTTTGTTTTATTTGTTAACAATTAACATAATAAGATTTAAATTATAGTTTTAAAGACAGAATATGTGACGAATTTGGGTTGTAAACACTACTTGATTCTGGTGGTCACCGATAGAAACTAAGTAAACATTTCGCTTTTGACAGTATAACCTTTTTGGTTAAAAAACTCTGCACTTGAGAAAATTAGCTCATGTAATGTTTTTCAATTGTTTTAAAAACTTTTGTAAATTATGTTTCAGTTGTTAATCGGATTTTGATAAACATGGAAAACCTTCTACGTACAGTCCGATCTTTTTATTTTGATTTTTATAATCATTGTGTTTATAATAATCATAAGTTTTCGAAAAGTTTATAAAAGTTTTATAAAAAAGGAAAAATATTTCTAATGTATAAATTTTCAGTGGGTGTATCACTTTCTCTATACTCACAACATGATGGAGCCGTTTTGTGTTGCGCTTTTCCGTTGTCTTCCAAAAGCTCACCCGATCTACAAGCTTTTAAGACCTCACCTTCAAACAGTTTGCGCAATCAACACAGATGCACGCAATTCATTGATCCCTCCGGGAAGCAAAGCAAATCAGGCAATTGCATTGTGTATGTTATTTACTATTGAATTGATTGTTTTTCAAAATTTAAATAATCGAAATCAAAATATTATTCGTAAATGTCATTATGCTCTTTTGTCATTATCAATGGCAAGGCAGAATAATAAGAGGATAATTTTTGTTTAAGCCCTTTCTAAAAAACTTATCAGACTTCATTTATAATCTTAATCTAACCTCATAAATCTATAGTTAATTTTCAGTCTTTTACAGTAAATTTAAGTCAGTATTATGACGAATGCTTTTCATTGTTTAGCAGTGATGGCCTTACAAAAAAGGGAGCCCAATGCAAGAAAAGTAAGAGAGGCCACTATTTAGTGCTCTAAGGCAAGACAATCTCTAAAAAATGGTCTTTGTTATAGGGTAAGCCACTTTTTACTGTATCGTAACAAAGTTATCTCTGAAAAAATAATCTTCATTTTAGGGGCTACTGTTATGTGTTCCAAAACAGTGTGATCTCTAAAAAAGTCATCGCTTTAGGAGGGGCCAACTTTTTAATGTATCAAAACAAAGTGATGTCTAAAAAAAAATCTTCGTGCTACTATGAAAAAATAGAGCAATATCTTGTGTAGGGGACCACTTTTTGATGTATTTTAGGGGGACCCTAGTGCGGTTCCTCTTTGTTCGCATGTTATTAAAGCCATTATTATTGTTAAGTAGTGGTTGCATAAGTGGTATACAAGAACCACCATTTAATTTACTTTATTGGAAAGTTGTCTCCAAAGTCTTATAATTATTTGTTTTGTTGTTTTAATTCAAAGTGCATGGATAAAACTTAACAGCATTGTGGACTTTGGAATCGTTCTGCGCAAATTTATTCTCTTTCTCTTTTTTTTTATCTCGAGTGTTCGGGAAGGCTATCGGAAGTCTTCTGCCATCTTTTAGCTGATTTAATATTACATAATTGCTCACTACGTGTCTTTTAATTGGTTGTTTTGCGGCGGCGTTCACTGCTTAACCGATTGCAAACTTAGTGTACTGATTATTTGAAGATGTCCTCCACAATCTCGTAATTTCCATTGTTATCACATAGCATGGCTCGATTTACATAAATAACGCGCATTTTGATTTCAATTCATTCTGGTTGAGCCATTTCAGTTAAAAAGTGCATAGGAATTGTTCGTGTTTTTATGCCTGTCTGTGGCTTCGTTTATGTTGTCAAGGGCTATCGTTGACGCCTTGGAATATTAATTCTATAGAGAGATAGAATTGTTTTAGTCATTGTGGAGGACGAACTACTAAGTTTAATATTAGCCATCGAGGTGTTAATTTATTTTTATGTTTGTTAGTACAAAGTTGTTGAAGTGGTTATTCGCAGTTGTTCGCGCTGTGAAATGCTTTGAAGTTTGGTAAAGCTTGGAAGGCAAGTTTTACAAAATTCGTTTAAGTGCTTTTGATTTCTGTGAATATACTTTTCATAGTTTGAAACTCAGGTTTATTCCTATCTGTTGAGAGAAGTTTCTAAAAAATCTATTCGTATTTAGCCAGAGCCTACTGTTTTAAAAACTTAAGTTTGGCGGTAAACTATTTCTTGAGCCGGTATAAATAAAAATAAGCTCAGCTTTACTTCAGCGCCTGTATTTGGATTACCTAGTTCAATCGGTTCGTTTGGATTCCCGAGTAAAGTTGTGACAAAACTGAAAATGCAAGCTATAATTCTAAATTAAATTTAACTACAAGATATTTTGCAAAAATCTATCGAAGAATAATCATTTTTAAAAACTTTGTAAATCTAGCAAGTTGTGCCAACTAAATTGAAAAAAAAATTAAATTTGGTTAATTGTCGCATAAATTTAAGACAATATTATTTCGCCCTCCCCCAAATACCTGGATCTGGTTAGTCCATAATAAAAAAGCATATATTTTAAAAAATGCACAAAGATGGCACAAAGGCTACAGGTCGATCGGTGCTTGATTGTTGCTAGATCTTGACCGACCCCTCTTGACATAAATACTTCAATTTTGTCTCCGGCAGTCTGTTGATCTTTCGTGAATTTTCTTGTTAACAGCTGCAACAGATACAGCACGAAGATTTTTCGAAAAGTTTTGTTTTGATGACATTGTCATTCCGAAAAGATTGAAGAAACAAGGCAAGAAAAATTTATATTGGTTTTATAATTATCTTAAAAATTCTATTGTTTCATTAAAACAAAGTTGTTGGTACGGACCGCTAAAATACGTAAATTTATGTCGCAAATTAATTAATAATTAAGAATGATTTTATTTGTAAAATATTGGCTTAAACCTGAAACGCTTCTTTATCTTAATCACCTATTTATAATAAAGAAAGTAACCCTACGCTAGAACTTGTTCAAAGATTATTTCAATGATCAATGACGAACATCTAAAACAGTGTTTCTTAACCTTTTTGGCGCTCGTACCCCTTTAAAATTTTGTGAAATATTTTCGTACCCCTTGACCTACCAAACAAACACCTACAAAATTACCGGTAAATATGCAATCGAACAATGAAATAAAACACAATATGGAATGTTACCGGTGTATATTTATTAACCGTAATATTGTTCAAAACGAAAAATGAAATAACACATTGAAATATTTATTGCTAATGACTTTTTTGTTGTTGCATTCTTTCAATGATCAAGTTGAAACGCGGTTCCTTTTTTGTAATAGCCACACGCATATCATCTCCTGGGTCCAAACGATTTCTTGGCTTAGTTTTTATGTTTACAAGAGTTGAGAATCCAGTTTCACAGAGATAGGTTTTTGCAAAGGGGACAAGAATTTTCAAAGCACTTTTTGCCAATTGTGGAAACATTTCGAGTTGTGCACAACAGAAGGTAGCTAAATGCATTGAATCAAACTTCATCTTGATGATTTTACTGGCTCTCATTTCAACAAGATCATCTTTCGTTTAGTCATTTTCATCCATCAAATCTAGATTGAAAAAGAATGGGTCCTGTATTCATCATGTGAGTCAGACACATCTCCATGATAAAAATATCCTTCAAAAGACTGACTGAGCACCTGCAAATGTTCTTTAATTTGAATCACAATATGCTCTGGCAATGATGCGGTAGAAGTGGAAATTTCACCAAGTTTAGGAAAATTTGCATAGTTTCAATCGATGCGATTTTTCCAGATTGAAAGTTTGCTAGTAAAGGCGGGTATCTTTTCTCTGCCTGTGATCAAGTTTATTCCTGGATGGAAATGTTCAAGTCGTTTAAGTGAGTAAATATATCTGACAAGTAGGCCAGGGACAAAATGAAATCCTCACTTTCAAAATGCACTACGAGACTGCTACCCCGCTGTCTGAGAAACATCTCAATTTCTTTGCGCAGTTCGAAAACACGAGTGAGAACTCAGCCTCGGGAAAGCCATCTAACCTCGGTATGGAAAAGAAGTATGCTGTGCTTAGCTCCAACTTCGTTACAAAAAGCTTTAAACAGACGATGATTCAAGGCGTTTCCTCTGATATAGTTGACTACTCTCACAGCAATTGATAACACACTTTTCAGTTTTTCTGACAATGAATTGGCTGCAAGAGCGTGGCGATGTAACATACAATGTGTGACTGTAATGTGAGAAACTTCCTTTTTTACACGGGAAGCAAAGCCGAATTTATTTCCAAGCATGGCGGGCGCTTCATCGGTGCAAAGTAAGCCAACCATATCAAGAGACATTTCATGGTTCAAAAAAAACTTCTTTACAATATTGAATATATCCACTGCTTTTGTGGTTGTTTTCAGTGGTTCACAAAATAAAAATTCTTGCACCACTTCTTTTTCTTTCACATATCGCACAAATACCAATAACTGACTACACAAACTGACGTCTGTTGACTCATCCAACTGAAGACTAACTTTAGTAGGACTGGTTTTGATATCTGCAATAGCCTGTTGCAAGATTTCTTCGCTCAAATCACGAATCCTGGAGCTGATGATGTCATTTGATAACGGCACTAAACTTAGCTTTTTTTCCGCTTCTACCCCTAGTACTGATTTTGCCATTTCCATTGCGTAAGGTTTCATTAACTCTTCTGCTACTGTGTGCGGCTTGTTTTTTGTGGCACACTAAAAAGCAACTTTATAAGATGCGTGCAACAATGGCTTATCTATCGGCACAAATCCATGCTTTTCTAAGGTACCACTCTGACGAAAGCGTGCCCTTTTGATTTTCAAAGTATTTAGATCATTTCCCGACTTTGCACCCCCATGACAATTATCGAAATGTTCCTTAAGTCTTGAAGGTTTGAGGTTAGCATTCGAAAATACTTTGCTGCACAATATGCACTGCGGTCTTTCAGTTCCATCTTTTTCTGTCAAGCAGGTGAAGCCATGCTGAACATAGTCTTCGCTCCACTTACGCTTTTTAGACAAAACTATTTTTGGTTAAATTTATCAGACAATCATACGATAGCTCAATTTAACTGCAAATGTAAATATAAATGAGCTTGAACTCTTAACAGAACAACACAAATAGTATTGTTTATTATGACATCACAGTGCAAAACCATTTCTGTTGGGACAAACAAGAAGCTATTTATCACATCACGGTAACTCTTCATTATGACAAAAAAAATCATTCGGAAGTGCAGATGTGAAAAAAAACTTCAAAAAATTTTTTTTTATTTCATATAGGCCTAACATTGAAAATTAATTTTTAGCAAATAGTTCTAAATAATCTTTATTCGGACGCCTCATCTCGTACCCCCTGCTTTGGTGCTTCGTACCCCCAAGGGGTACAGGTACCCCAGGTTAAGAACCCTGGTTTACTCAAATTTGACCAAATTTCTTATACAGCTTAAATGTGCTTTTTAATTGAAATAATTTTTGCAACGCAAAACAGCTAATTTAAAGCAATGTACACTTACCCAACTTACTCGTAAATGTGCTTTTTTATTAATGTAGTTATAATTTTGCGAATGTGAAACAGATAATCAAAAGCAGTAACTTGGAAATTGTTGCTATGGACCAGCTGCATTAATACTGTGCTTTTAGTTTATCATATCCGACTTGTTTTTGTATAGGAGTCGACGATCCGGATAAACTTCCTGGATATTATTATCGAGATGATTCACTGCGGATATGGAAAATTATGGAGGAATTTGTTAAAAACCTCTTAGGACTTTATTACACTTGTGATGAGGTTAATATTACTTTATTCTTTTATGATTGTTTGAAAACTAGATTTAAAGATATTGAAATTGTTTATTCTAGTAGTGCACTATTTGGAGTTGGCTACTGTAATTTTTTTGAAATGAAAATTGATGATTCTGGATTTATTACCATGTAATACAGAGCTTTCCAAACTGTGTGTCGCTTATGGTATGATGGTGTGTCGCAAGACTTGAAATGATATTTAATACCAGCTATTTTCAGTTCCCTAATTAGTATTATTTTTGACTGCCATCGCCTTAAAAACTGTAATCTCACAATTATTAAATTTTCATTCGTTTTAGGCTTACATACGCATGGAAACAATTCCCTTGCTAGTCCGATTAAACTCGTTTAAAGTTTGACATTCTTACTTGTTTGTGACGTAATATTTGTTTGCAATCCAATAATGCTTTTCTTTTTCTACTAATAATAATGACCACCTTTTTGAACTTTTTAGCCTTAACATTATATCAGTTTTTTAGCTATCTGTTGTTGTTTAAGAATGAGTTTGTTAAAATAATTACTAGCTTATCAAAACTCCGAAGAATTTGATTAAACTTTAATAGGCTATACAACTCTTGGTATTTACTCATTATAATAACTTATTTTAATAACTTTTTAAAATCCTTCAATTAGGGAGACAAGAATCAGTCCAAAACTTGTGAAAAATTTACTTTGTTATAATTTAAAATCAATTTCGATCACAAGATCATCATCGTTTCACGAGAATCTTCCTAAAATCTTCATTCAACAGGGTTAAACTGATCTACTGGGTTATTTAACAAATTAAGCTTAATAATTTTTAATTATTAATAATTTTAACATTTTAATAACTTACCTGCAGCTCTTAGAATGGATAAATTTCTAATTAATAAAAAAAAAGCCGTTGAAAGTGACGTTGACAAAATACAAAATTAAATGCATACGATATGTAAAAGAAAAGTTTGCAAGCCTCGTTTATACAGTGAAGATTACATGAAACTAGGTTTTGCATTTTCTGGTAATGAAAACAATCCTTGTCCTCTGTGTTTATTTTGTGGGGATAAACTTTCAAATGAAAGTATGGTACCAAATAAACTTAAACGTTATTTTACCTCAAAACGCGGTCATTTGTCAGAAAAACCAGTGGAATACTTTATTCAGCTTTCAAAATTTCTAAAAAAGCAGTCTAGAACAGTGGTTCTCAAAGTGGGCGTTGGCGCAATTTAGGAGGGCGGTAAGAAGAAAGGGGGCGATTGGGGGGCGGTAAGAGAACAAGGGGGCGATAGAAGAAGAAACAATGAGAAGAAATATACATGAAGGACGATTAATACAAGATTGATTCAGGGTGAAGACCTTTTTTTTTTTAGAGATCACCACAATTTTGGGAGAGAAATAGCAAAATCACAGATTTTGAAATAAATATTTTCTATCTAATATTCTTTTCACTTAAAAAAGAAGCGAGGGACGCTGGGATTCGAGCTGGAAACCAAGGGGGCACCTGACCGAATTTGACTGAAAAAGTTTGAGAAACACTGGTCTAGAACATTCACAAAGAGAATGAAGACATCAGAAAAAAGCTCAAGAAGCCAATTACTTGGTTGCGCAAATAATTGCCAAAAATAAGGAGCCACATACTACTGCCGAAACAACAGTACTGCAGTCTTGCTGTGCTATTGTTCGAACGATGTTTGGTCCTGAATTGGAAAAAGAAGTCAAAAAAATTCCCTTGGCGGATAACACTATTGGAAGGCGTATTCAACACATGTCTGAAGATATCAAGCAATAAATGAAGATTATTTTTAAAGATGAAAATGTGATGTTTGCACTGCAGTTAGACGAATCAACGGACATAAGCGGATTATCACAATTATTGGTTTTTATAGTTTCATTCATAACGAGAAAATTATTGAACAATTTGTCGTACTTTGTCGCGTATACGAATTGAGAGAAATGATGCTTCAACTTTTTAGAGAAAATGCACAATGAATTCTGTGATCTAATTCAAAACAAAATTTGGCGCACAAAATTGGCATATCTTGCAGATATTTTAAGCATTTAAATAAACTAAATACCAGTATGCAAGGAAAAAGAGAAAATGTTCTTACGTCAGTAGATAAAATTTGTGCTATAAGAGACAAGATAACAATTTGGATAAAAAAAGTGAAGGAAAGTAATTTTGAAAGTTTTTCCAAAACTGCAGAATACGAATTAAAAAATGATATCACCCTGCTAATTATTGACCATTTGATATTGCTTCAGAATAAACTTAATAATTACTTTCCCAATCTCGAAATTGAAGACTATGATTGGATCAAAAATCCATTTATTTTAACCGACACAAGAAACCTTTCTCTTGTTGAAGAAGAAGAATTAGCTGAAATTAAAAATGATCGAAGCCTATTCATGATGTACAAAGAGAGTGATTTAGATAGATTTTGAGTTTGCGTTTAAAGAATTCATTTGAACATAGGCAATAAAGCCTTAAAAATTCTTCTACAATTTTCGACAACATACATTTGCGAAGAGTCCTTTTCAACAAGGACTAATATAAAGTCAATGAAACGTGGAAGCTTAAAAATGCTTGATGACGAAATGCGATTGTCTTTATCTTACATTTAACCAAATATTAAAACACTTTGTTCATCCTATCAAGCTCATGTATCTCATTAAAGTTTTAAGTTGAGATTTTTCTGCAAAATGATTTTACTTGTATCTGAAGTAAAAAGTAAATTTGTGTTTACTAAACTGAGTTTAAACTGTGTTTAAAATGTGTCGCGACTATATTTGAGTTTAAAAAGTGTGTCACCAACACAAAAAGTTTGGAAAGGCCTGATGTAATAAGTGTCTCAAAAAGAAACGGTTACTTAAACTTTTCAAATCAAAGTATAAAATGTTTCAGAACATAAGATTTTAAAAAACGAAAATATGACGAATCTTTTAATTTTGCATGTTTAAAATTAAATTGAGGGAAAATCTTTAATAAATGAATTTGTTTTGTTTTTGCAACCAATGCAAGATCACAAGTTAATTAAGTAAACCACAAGTCCTTTTTTGATTTTATTTTCATTACAATCCCTTTCGTTAATGCGTTTTTCAATTAAAACTGAAAAATTCAGAGAAAAGATTAATCTAGTACTAAGTAAGTGAACTTCAATTAATTTTAGGATCTAAATTAATTGCAGTTTACTGTTAGTCCTATCAAAGTTTAACTTTGAAAAACAAATAGAAGATAAAGGATAAATGTTGTAATAACAATCACCTCACATATGTAGTTTTGTTGAGCAGTTAGAGAAAGCCTATGCTTGCTAAACAATTTCATTGCGTTCCTGAGCATTCTATGACATTCGCTTGGAATATATTTAAAATTCAAGAATGTTTTGACTTAAAAATATCTTTTCTAGACTTTTGTTTAAAAATGATTTGGTCTTTGCTTCGCGCTTTAACTTACCTAACTTTGCCAAAGTATGCCAAAAAATGTTTTTTTCTTCATAACAATTGCTTAATATTTACGGGAAAAAATTTTTTTAGTTACGAACTTTAAATTTCAAATGTGAAGAATGATCACAAGTGAATATTCTTTTTTTCTTTTCAGCATTTTAAAAACTATCTTATTTTCAAATCAAGACATGCAAAACCATGGGCTTAAAAATTACAGTTTTGTTGCAATGGATGTAAAAACAGTGTGCTATGAAATAGGCTCAAAAATTTTGTCTAGAATTGAAATGAAAATCTGCAATGCAAAATATACTTTTTGTGTCAATTTTTTTGGATTTATTTATTGCAGCCAGCAAAAAGATCCATATGGGTCTTTCTGCTGGCCGCAATAATAGGGGTCCCCCAAAACTTTTGGGTCCATAATATGGGTCCCCCAAAACTTTTGGGGGCAATACATTTTTCCCAAAATTTTATCGATGATTGCCCGAATCATGATCATGCGTTATTCCACGGAGATGCCGAAATATCACACAGATTTAAAGTGAAAATCTTTTTTTGATCTTTACCAGATTTTGTGACTGAATAAACACAGAAAAACTTTGTCTTCTACTACAGTATAATAACTAGGGAAAAGCTAAAAAAGCTTTTCACTTTAATTCTGTGTAAATTTTTTATTTTTGTCCAAAAACCTAGTAAAGACCAAAAAATAAGAATATAAAAAAGGTCTTTACTTTAAATCTGTGTAACATTTTTCATTGTCGTCTCAAAAACCAAGTGAAAACCAAAAAAAATTTTTTTACTTTTAATTTTAGTTGCATTTGCTCACTAATCTGGATCGTTTTAAATTGATTGAGTTTATTCTTCCTGAATGATTTCTTGTCGCTGCTTGAAAAATTTAGATTTTGACCAAATTTTTTAGTCGTGGGAAGGACAATTGCTCTCTTTCCCGCACATCGATCACCTTTTTCTTCTGTCGTGCAAAGCGATAATTTTGGGGGCGATTATTTTAACTTCTAGATCCTGGATAAAAATAATAGTTTCGTGTCAACGAAGAAACTTAACAAGCACAAAGATATAAATTCTTAAAAAATGTTTTTTGTTGCTTAACTGTAGAATAAAAGTAACGCGAAAATTTTAAAGAACTTTTCGTTCACACATAATTCGTAAAATGACAAATTCTTTAAAAAAACTTAATTAGATGTTTACAGGATGTACAAAACGACTACGAATTGCAAGATTGGGTGGAAAATGTCGCCAATGAAGGCCTAAATTGGCAAGGAAACAATAATAATCGCTTTCCTGTTAGAATCGAGACTCTGGAAATGCTTGTGCGTAAAAAATAAATGAATAGTCGTTTTTTTAAAAGTTACGTTATATAATACGTTGCTGTTATACTACAATATATTTTGTATTATAACAATGTTATTTTTTATGATCGAAACCGATTAACAATTCAATGTAGTTGAAAAACCTTAACTTCCCGGATAAATTTTGTGTTTTGATATTTAATACAAAATATAAAACTGTTAAAAAAGAAGAATAATTCACTTATAAAAATAAGTCAAAAATTATGTTCGTTTTTTGTCATTAAGCCTTATATCAAATCTGTCCGACTAGCGGCCTGCAAAGTTTTGTAGTGCAGCCCGAAAAAGAATTTTTAATCAGATGCTTAATCAACTTGAATTATTGCATTGCCGCTGAACAAAAATTGGAATATTAAAGTTTTAGGTC
Source organism: Diplosoma virens (assembly GCA_963680785.1). Classification (NCBI taxonomy): domain Eukaryota; kingdom Metazoa; phylum Chordata; class Ascidiacea; order Aplousobranchia; family Didemnidae; genus Diplosoma; species Diplosoma virens. The sequence goes on along the minus strand of OY796890.1, from coordinate 12,954,332 downwards.
CAGAAAAAGATAATTCGCTTTTGCTTACGAAAAACACGTGAAAGTATTTTTGCAGAAACCAAAATGAAGACTTTTAAGTTTTTACTTTAATTTCAACAAAATGTTTTTGAATTTACCACCTTAGCAACCAATATTAAAACAACAAATTCAGTTGAAGATAAACAAAGGTCAAAACTTTGACTTCACGGACATTTTGGACAGCAACAATATTGTAGAAATCACAGTTATGACCTTTTTTTGGTCTACAACTAAAATTGTAGTTGGAATACTAGTTGTTAAGCAGGTGAATTTAAAAACATTGCGTTGGAATCAAAGCAAAGTCCAAAAATGAGGTTTTCATCTTAATTATTGAATCGATTGCGGTTGCACATGGACTTACAGGCAAAAATTTGGCTCGCTACAGGCTGGCTATGGACTTATTTTGTTCGGATTATTCACAGAGCTGCTCAATCTTGAAATTAATTAATTCTGTGCTACCAACTTATACACAGCAAATCAAAAATTACAACAAGTCTAGAAATGAGTACGTAGTTTGCTAACCCTAACCCATAGCCGTATGAGCTCAACAAATTTGGGGTGGATACAAATTTTGATTGGCGATTGCTAGAACCATGATCTTGTAGAATTTTATCAAGATTTAAAAATGTCGCACAGATTGAATGTGAAAACTTTTTTTGGTCTTCTATAGCTTTTTTTTTGCGCGTAGATGGAAAAATGTCATTCAGATTTAAGGTGAAAAACGTTTTTGGAAAATCATCTGATTTTGTGGTTGAAAATAAAGTTCCCTCTATGAAAGCTAGTGAAGACCAAAAAAAGTCATCATATTAAATCTTAGTTGTACTTGCTCACTGCTATGAATTGTTCCAAATTGGTGACTTGGGACTTTATCCTTCCCAAATAGCTCATTTATCCTTCCTAAATAGCTTATTGTCTGCTGTACTGCTGTACGGTACATCCCAGGCTGCTGTACTGCCTGAATCACTGCCAGCATCTGATACAGGCAGTACAGCAGCCTGGGGTTGTAAAAGAATAAACCCTCGGCCCCATTCCTGCTTGTGTCTGAACTGGAGTGGATACCTCTTCAAACGACGACAAAGAAGGAGAAGTTCATCGTCGGTGCCCGAAAAAAATCTGATTTTGCTCTAATAATTTCTTGTTGCTGTCCAAAAAATTCTGATAAGTAATTCGCCGTCAGCGCTTGAAAAGTTATGATTTGGACAAATTTTTTTCGGGTTTTTGGGGGCTATTGCCGCCTCTGTCCCGCCGGCTTGTACAGCTATGACTTGCTTGCTTTTGAAGATTGCAAAAAAATATAAAAACCTGGAAACTTTGTCTTGTTTTAGAGCTCCTAAATGCAATAAAATTGCATAAAAAAATTAAAAAGCATCTGAAATTGAATGACTTTATTAATTATTAAGAATAAATGATTAAAGATTTTAATAAAAAATATAAATTAATTAAAACAAGAAAGTTTTTATCTCGAATTTTTCAGATTGAAGTCTGCGTAACAGTAATGTTTACTTGTTCCGCTCAGCACGCTGCCGTCAACTTTGGTCAATTTGAAACTTACAAGTTTGTTCCCAACTCACCAGGATGCATGAGAAAATTACCTCCTAAGAATGACTCGAGTTTTACAGTAAATATTTTTTTGTAAACTCGTATTTTAGATTTTGGATAATTTTAAATAATTTTAACTTTTTTTAAAAAAAACTTATTTCAGGTCAACAAAAATAAGGGTATCTATAAGTCCCTTTACAATTAAAAAAATTATTACAAAGGCAATTAATAAGATATTACAAAGAGGTCTGTTTTATTTTAATCAGTGTGTATTAAAGTTTTAATTCAAATTAAAATTTTGTGTTTCAGATATGAGTTTAATGAATGTGTTTAATAAGCCCCTATAAAATGACTTGTCCTCAAGAAAAGACAGAATGTGTATCCTGGTTTATTGAGAAAAAATTGGATAGTCAAACTGTCACACTTTATTCCCAATAATTTTAATCATGGCGATATAGCTTATTTTCTGCCTTAAAATAATTCGAAGTTTTGCTGTAACGTAGAAATCGCTTGGGCAACAGATAATCGCTTTTGTACTGTATATTTTATTTGTCTGCTCGCAACTGGTGAATGTAACTTTCTTTTTTCTTTCGCCAGACGGTGGTGACGTAATGCGCTTTGTCTGTATCGCGTGACCGAGTTAATGGTATGATCTGGAATGTTCTCACTTACCGTGAAATACGTTCTAACTTTAACTCACGTGACCAAAGCGTTCGAGACGGTTCCAGCGATTTTCGTGTCATGACCTTTTGTCTATATAAATGTGCGTTCGATGCATGTATGGGAAGGCGAGGACGACGACGAAGCGAGTGGCGACAACGAGAGAAGAGAGTTAAACGTTGGTTTTGGGCATAGAGCGCGTGCGAAGGATTCTTTAATCGTACTATAGTGATAAGTGTTGAATTTATTTTACACCAGTGTTTTGGAGTTTCGTTCTACAAAGGTAGAATTATTTGTGGTGATCGAATTAAGTCGCAGCGCCGATTTTCGCTTTGCAGTTTGGCAAAGCACGGAAGAGAATTTTCGTCAGTCGTGAGTCGTAAATTTTATAATACATTCGTTTTAGTTAGAGACAGTGGTCTCTGTTTGTTGTGGAGGAAAATCTTCAACGAATCAATCAGAACTTAGTTGAAACCAACTGTATAAAAGCTTCAGACTCATAGCAAACTACTTCTTGAGCCGGAATAAAATAAAATTAGACACAGCTTTGTTTCAGCGCAGGTATTCGTGTTACCTAGCTCAACTGGTCCTTTAGGATTCCCAAACAAAATCTGTGTACAGACCCAGAGTAACTATGGAATTAAGTATGGAAGACAGGGACAGTGTTGGATACAGGGAGAAGTGGGCGACCAAAAACATCTAAGGAAAAGATTGAGCGTGTAAGATAAGCCTTTTACCGTTCTCCTATGAAGTCTATCCGTACTGCAGCCAGAGAATTGAAACTACCACGTTCAACAGTGCACAAGGTCCGATACGAGAATTTAAAATTGTGTGCTTACAAAGTGGAAATGCTACAGGCCCTTCAGCCAAACGACATGGTAAAAAAAACAATTTGCAGTTAAGATGGTGAAACAAATTTCTGAGAAAGAAACATTTCTCAAGCGAGTTATTTTTAGTGATGAGGCAATTTTCATGTTTCAGGAAAATCAAACAAACGTAATATGAAAATCTGGGGATATAAACAACCCCATGTAATTAGGGAGCTTCAGCGGGATAGTCACATCAATAAACCAGGATACACAATGTCCCTTTCTTTGATGATTAGTCATTTTATGGGGGTTTATTAAACACATTTATTAAACTCATAAAATTTTACCTGAAACACAAAATTTTAATTTGAATAAAAATTTTAATAAACACTGATTAAAATAAAACAAAAGTCTTTAAGATATCTCATCAACTGTCTTTGTAATAATTTTTTTAAATTCTAAAGAGATTTTATAGACATCCTATTTTTTATATAACGGCTATGAAAACGGAAGATTTGTTCAAATTAACCCAATTTGTTTTTTATTATTGAAAAATTTGTATGGACCTAAACCATGGTTTCTCGATTGTAAATTTAACTTGACTTAGGGATCAATTTTCCAAGAAAAAATAGAATTCGTCTAATTTTGTAATTGACTCAATAAGTATGTTGAAAATAGGGGGGTAAATTTTCTTTCAAAAGCAGGAGTAGGAAATTTGCGGGTCGCAACATTTTTAATGTCGCCAGCGTTTGGTTGGAATGAAGCAAAGCCAGTATTTGTTTTTGGTGACAAAAATCGAGAAATCAAAGAGATTCTAAGTAATGACCTTTTTGGTTGCTTTTTTTTCTTCACCATAAACTTAGGATAAAATTTCTTTTCATATCCGTAAAGTGCTACTCTATAAACCTGATATGATTTGAGCAAACGTCTATAAAATATGAGCAAGACTATAATGCTCTCCAAAATTTTAAGCGGCCCCACTAACATTTTATTTTTTATACGGCCCCACTAACATTTTATAACATTTTGTTTTTTTGATACGGCCCCCGAGTGCAATAAGGTTCCCCGTCCCTGTTTGAAAGTTTTTAAAGAGTAAATGAGTTTGTGGCGTGAGTGGTTTTAGCACACAGTAAACCTTAAACTCCTTTTATTGAAAAGAGGCACAACTTGAAATGAACAGACAGAACAACACTAAAACTTCGGAATTAGACAATAAGCAGAATCTTCGCTTGATGACGTTGCAAGGATGAATCTTGCGTTAATTTACATGGCAGCTATATGAGTCTCGGTCTGTCTCGGAATGTCTCGCTCCCTCTGTCTGGCGATTCGGCCAGCGAGTGTATATAACGTCAGAGTAATGTTATAGATTTTCTATTATGACGCCTGACCTTTTTTACAAGTAAAACCACGAGGCATAGTCAGGTGATCAGGCTACATCCTGTATGCGGCGTGTCGAAAATACATTACACGAAAGGCGGTAATAATAATAATAATTACACAGGATAGCATTGATGGCGCGATCAGCCAACGATCAGTTGGGGGGAGCAACGGAAAGGCGGTACAGAAAGAAATTACTAAAAAATGGAAAATTATTACATGACGGTTGCCATGGCGGTAAATAAACGTTGTGCAGCAAGCGGAAGGGCTCTGCAAACCGAGTCTGCAGCGAGCGAAATATAACGTGTAAAAATACATTTGCCGCAAAATCGAAGCAAATATATGCACGAAAGACGATTTGCGGTAATGAGTTTGCTACAAGCTCAAAAGATTGATAACATATAACCCAGTGGTTCTTAACCGTTCTGGTACTGTGCCTCCCTTGAGCGATGGTTCCCTGCTTCACGCCCCCTACATTTATAAATAAATAAATGTTTCAATTGCATTTTATTTATTAATCACGAATCAATGAGACACTTTACACTGTTTCTTAGCAAATAGCTCTTTAATGCGTTGTTTAATTTCAGACAGCACACATCGTAAGTCTCCTTCAACTTCCAGCTTATTTCTGGATAACTAATGTAGAAAATGCGGCTTCACGAAGATAAACCAAACCAAACATAACTAGAGCACGAAGAGCCTGGGTCGAAATAAAAGGATAAACAGAAAGGTATTTGGTCCAAAACCCTTCAAGGTTTAGCTCTTTAAAGTTGTCCTTGGTTGTGGAGTTAAATTTTAGCTCTTGTGCTTAATCAAAAATGCCGCCTTATACTTCGTACTGAAAGGGGATAAACTTCTAGGCTTTTGCTTTTCATCTATATGAGGATTTTATTTGATTAAATCCTTCACACTGAAGAACGCAATGCGTACCTATTACAAAAAGATTTCTTTCTTTTTCCCTCTGAAGAACCCAGATTGCAAACCAAGTATAGCTGCAAGTCCATACGTGAACGCTCTTGCTAATGATTTCAGCAATAGTTGGTTTTCCTTAAAAAAGCTTTACACAACATTAAAAATATCGGTTGATGTTGCACGACTTTTTATTGGGTAGCAGAATAGCATTTCTTTTATCGTGTTAACTGACAAGAAACCAGCAAAAAGCAGAAGTTGAGAACACTTTTCTATATCCGTCGTTTCATTGCACTGTATAGCAAAGAATAGCGACTGTTTTATTTGGTCGAGAAGTTGATCTTTGATATCCTGATCAGACAGTTCATCGATTCTCCCTTTGACTGTATTATCGAATAGTGAAATTTGAGAAAGCATATTTGCTTTATCCTTGCCCAGTATTAGTTCTGCTGCTACGAGCATGCTAAGTTTCACAAGAGACTCCCCAATGCCATGGCTTTTCTTATTCTTTGCCATTAACATGAAAATCTCGTAAGAAGTTTCAACAACATTCGAAGATCTTTGCTGAAACGTTTCACACATTTCCAACTTAGCTTTCTTTAAGGAGTGACTTTTCAAAAATTCTTTAAGTTTTTCGGCTAAATACAGAATGGGCTGTATTTAAATACCGTTTCGAACATAAGAGACGCATTGCATCATTCAAAGAGTCTTGTAACATATCACACACTGCTGGACTTCTGTGTCACCTTTTTGCAGCGGTAACAAACCAAATTTAAATGTAGTCATCAAGATACTTTGTTTTTTTGTCATTTTGATTATATCAATTTATTAGTTAGCTACGCAGGCACTGCAACATCATAAAAATATAAACTTAATTATTTCTCAAGATTAGGTCTATTCGAAATTACTCTACAAAGTTTACATATGCCGCACTGTCATTGACAGCTGCCTTAACTCATTCTGATTTTTTTCTGACTGAGTTTAGCAACCATGGTAGGCTACATGTTCGTTAATTTGCAACTGCTAAATGAAGTAAACACGATTAATACTTTAGTTGTATTTTGACATCATATATTATTCGGTTTACAAAACAGGATTACCATATAATGGTTCAACCATAGACCCCTTAAATAGAAGGACCGATATCTTCTATGCTTGGTATCTGGAACTTGGGTCCCACCCATAATTTGTGTCAATTACGCGATAAAACCTTGATTCTGGTGTCTTAAGGGTTTTTTAGGGCGAGGAGTTTATTTTTCATACTTTTAACCTTCTATGACGTCATCTGCAGGCCATTTAAAGGTCAAATCTAGGTAATTTAAAGGTAAAAGCATAAAAAAACACAAAATCATACAGATTATCATATATTTTTTTATTAAAACAATGGAAAACAAACTTTAGGTTACCCTGTCATAAATTAAAGTCATATATAAACAGTAAGCCTGGAGAAACAAAAGAAACATGTCTAAGGCAAACAATATAGTTATTCTAGAAACAAGAGAATTAAAAAAAACATACTGTACTACAATATAAATAACATAACATGTTTAGTTTTTCGCAGATAGTTTTTCTTTTCCCCTCAAGCAGCCAAGTTGTCTTTCTTTATCACTGTTGTCTAGCACAAATGCTTTCAAAAAAATGTTTCACAATGTAAGGCATGCTCCTTGAATTGCAACCACTGGACTATCAATACAATATAAAGCTTGGCTGAGATGAGCTCGGCAACAATGCAGGTTGCACTTATCAAACAGTTTATAACTGAGTGTACAAAATGCACTGTTGAGAGTAGAGGTACAGTTACTCCACCTCTATTTAAGTTTCCGACAAAATCTGAAGTAATATGATGGTCGTCATATCTTCAGTCTCCTCACTCTTACCTCGAAATTTGTGTTCCAGATATCCAGCTAGAAAAATTATTTTATGTTTGATACTGTCATTAGATTGAACTAGGTCTTCAGTGCCAGCAATAGTGATGTCAAAGTGATAATCATCAATGCGAATGTTAGAGGTACAAGGCACATTATTAGACTTTTGCGGCATAGACTCATATTTCAAAAGTGCATGGAGGTTCTTGGTTTCTGCAGCTGCCTTGATATCTACAATGCCAATGTAAAAATTACCCCGATTGCGTTGTCTGGCTTGGCCAAAGAACTTTTCAAGGGCTTCATCAGTAAACACACCAGGTAGCACATAGGTGAAGTTGTGCTGAGTCAATAGCCACTCTGCAATCTCAATGTTGGCTCGTGTAAAGAGCACCAATGCCTCTGCAGTTTGTTTTGTGAGGTTTTGCGTCTGACCTCGATCTCTTGACCATGCATAGGAAGATATAACATCACAAGTTTCAGCAAGTTTCTTGAAAGTAGTGCAATTCTTGGTCCATGGTTGATGACACTCATCATGCATGATAATACCGGAATACCGATTTTTCACATTCATCATGTGAAACCAATCAGTGATCAGCTTAAAAAAAATGATGGTGCCCTCGTTAAGGCCAAGTTTATCCTTCACAGTTGAAAGAGCAGCAACAGTTTTGTCATGGAAGATTTGACAAACAAAAGGCACGCTTTGTCTCTGTAGGGGCTTTGGGTACACAACTGTGTATGTGATCTTGGTTAGACGGATATGGTTTCTCCTGTCTTCCTCGTATAATGCTTCTATATCCTTCCATCGTGTAACATATGTTTTTCCCTCTTTTATGAAAGAAAGTTCCTCATCAGGAACCGTTATCCAGTTATTTCTTACATTTTTGAAAGAATTAACATAGTCAAAACAAGGAAAATATGAGAATTTATAGCATTTATGAAAGCTTTAACAGGACCACATAATTTACCATAAACTGCAACATTTGTTTTGCTATTATCATCTACACAAGAAATTATAGTACCACCAGCATTGGTAACCGCTACTAAAGCTTCTAGTAGAACTTCCTTGAGTTGATCTGAATTAAGTTTTGCAACAGGGTAAATGCGTAGTATATATTTAGGGCCACCAAAATGGCAGACAACTTCAATTACTAAAGCATGTGTTGCAAGAACTTCGCTATCACAAGAACCATTTTGAGCGTAACCAACAACACGACCACCTGAGTACCTAAGTGTTTTTGTGAGCTTTACTTCATCAAAAATAATGTTGACAAGACGCTGCTGAGGTTTAAGTTTTTGAAAAAGTTTCTCCAAGTTTTTATCATGTAGATTACAGGAGAGAAGTTTTTCAACAGTTCTACTCTAGGTAAAACAGCTGAACCAGACTTTTGTACCATTCTATATGCAGCTGGTGAAATGTTATGAAGTTCAACAGCCAGAACATAAAGATTTCTGTCAAAGCGACGACCTTCTGGATCAGTGAGCAAACTGAGAATAAACAAACTGAAAATGAGGCAAATCAGAACAACTCATCTGGCTCAATTCCTGTAAGGCACTTTTTAGATAATCTGCATCTTTGAATTCGTACATTGTTACGCATGACATAATTTTATCAAATTGGGACCATTTACTAACAAGGCTGTTCTTTTGCAGACAACAAGCTTTAGAAAAATATGTCTTAGGTACTTTCTTTCCATTTTTCTCAGCGCATTTAAGATACAAAAAACCCAAATGATGATTTCACAAATTGCAAGTGGAGAAATTGGATTACGGAACGTCCCTTTGCATCAGTTTTAGAAATGTAAATATTATTAGTATCACAAACAATACGATAATCCTTTGGTATATGCTTCCGGATGTCATTACAAAAAGAAGAAAAGTCGCCTATCTTATCCACAACTTCAGTTCGGAGTCTTTCGTTTTCAGCTCGGGTCTCTGCTCAAGCAATAGTAATTCTGAGTGCTGAGGAGACCTGCTTCAAGCATGACTTTGAAACGCCAGGGAAAATGGATGGTGGATGACTTGGTCTTTTCCCTACTTTAACTGTAATCCATTCACAGTCGAAATGACGAACACAAGCATAGATCTGCTTCAGCTGTAGTAAACTGAAACGCTCATTTGGCATAGCTTCAATTCAACGGTTTCGCTCCACTTCATCAGTTGGAAATAATACTACTTTGGTTTATGGTTCACCCCTGTAATTTCCCCGACACCCGTACACATTACACTTCTTAGGCATTGTATATTGTTACTGGAAACCCCTGAAACAAAAAGAAATAAATTATATCAGTTAAGGTCTAAGACAGTTTTGGCAATTAGTTTGAATTCTTTTTCGACTAAAATATAAACTCCTTAAATAGGCCCATTTTATGACTAACATACGGCACTAAAGAGAATAAACGTCCCGTCGTCTAGGTTCTTTGGTCTTTCGCAAATGCACAATCAAATACTTACAACACTATTTATTCAATTAACATTCACCGGTTAGCAATTAACACCTTACATCCTTATTCAAAGAAAATCAAATATAAAATAAAATATAAAGCAGTATTAACATTACAGAAGCTACTCTATAGTACTAGCTAACTTCCTGTTAAACTGAGACTACTTTCTTAATTAAGCTACTTAACATAGTTGCCCATTTGCTCGACTAAAATAATCTAGTTTGACCTCAAACATCATCTAGATTCATCTAAATAGAAAAATAAAACATCCAAAAAATGTATCTAAATGTAAAATTAATAACTTTAATAAACATTGACGAAACAAGAGCATGCAAAATTAAATAAATTTACATTTAAATATATTTTATAGATTTTTTATAGAACAACCCAAAAATAATTTTAAAAAATAAATATAAATATTATAAAGCATCGTGCCGTATAAAGTTGCATCAACAGTCAATATGTGAATGTACAACAATGAATATGTTACCAATTAAGATTTTACAATAAGTAAATTAAATTTTCATATCAAGAAAAACCAATTAAAAATTAGTTGTTCAATAAAACAAATCATGTATTAGTTTGAAGACTGCAATTTGGAAGTTTTTACAACATATAGAATATTGCTTATCAAGTTATCATATTTATTTATAGTGAAGGAAAGTATCATATATTTATTTTATTTTATCTCTATATTTATCTTCCTGACTCGCAGGAAAGCGACGAAGGCGCTATTACATAGGGTAGGCAATTACACCCGGCCTGCTTCCGGAGATACCAAGATATCGCTGTCCACTTGTAATTTTAATAGAGATATGACTGTAATTTAGAACTGCTTGCCAGGACCACCAAGCAGGGGAATGTGCCGTAAAGTATCTTTCCCAAGGACACAACAGAATGGTGCGAGCGGGTTTTGAACCGAGACCGTGTTGGTTACGAGCCCGGCGCTTTAACCACTCGACCACGCTGCCGACTGCTTCAACTGCTTCACAAGATTCACTTGAAGTACATTGTGCAACTGAAGATTGACTGTCATATGCCTTTATAGTTCCAATTTCATTCAAGACTTGGTTAGACGATTCATAAGTAGAACAGCATTTTCCAAACGTGCTAAACCAAATTTAATAGTCAAAATAGCATTAAGTAGTGGCAGCTTCATTTTATTCCTGAGTTTTGATTTGATATAATTCATGGCACTGAAAACCCTTTCTATATCTGCATTTAAATGTGGTAAAATTAATGCAGACTCCGCACATTCAAAAAGTGCATTAAATGAATTATTACCCGAGGCATCTTTGAACTGCTTTACCTCATTCCAGAAAAGTTCAGTTTTTGTTTTTTGTTTCCAGTCAATTAAATTAATTTTTGTGAGTAGGATTTCAGCTTCTGCAATCCTGCTATCAGAAGAATCTAGATGCTTCATCAGTTGACAATATTTGGGTACATCTTTTACTGGTTGAAGTATTTTGTACAGAAAAGAGAGACACATTTCTTAAGATTTTTAAATTTTCTGGCAGTCTCTGTTTCAATTGTTGAAATAATACAAGACAAAAGTTTAGACAGCGCTTTCTTAAATGTACTTCTTCATCATTAAGTAAAAGTCTTGTTGCTCTTAGCTCTTCAATTTTTGATTCAACTTGATAGCCAAGATAAGGCTTAGGGTGTAGAAATTCTTCTATTGCGCAGTTAAATAAATCACCCTGAAAAGTTGGTAGCACTAACCTTTTATCAATTGTTTCAAAGAGTTGTATTAATTCATCTAGTAATTTTACTTTCTCAATATTCTTTGATTCAAATAACTTGTTTACATGTTGTACTGATTTCAAAATAGGATGTAAAAATAGAAGATATGCTAAATTGTTTTCATCATTATACATTTCAAATAACATTTCTGAAGTGAAACATTTTTCACTTTGTCTTGTTACTTGAAAGTGTGTTTTCAGTTCCAACCACTGATTCACAATTCTTTCTACAGCCACTTAAATTGACAACCATCTAGTTTGGCCTTTTGAAGGAATTTTCAAAGGTGTTGAACCATCATTTATGGCTTTGTATAAGTTACAATATTGCTGTTGTCTGACAGTAGAATTTGAAAACCAGTTATGACTTTCAGCAATAAGAAATTTTAAGTCCTTTGGTAAGCATTCTGCAGCAGCATGTGATACTGCCAACTGAAAAGAATGGCAAGCACATTTTATCAGGATTAGTGACGGAACATCTTTTTTTATTTTTGCATAAACACCATTATTTATCCAACCATCACAGATGCATTATCAGTACCAATTACAGTCAGATTTTTCCAATCTAATTTTTTATCAGTGAAAAATCTTTTAAGTGCCAAAAAAATACTTTCTGCGTTACATTGGTCTAGTTGAACTAGTCCCAAACATGTTGAAACAACTTGCCCAGTGTTGTTACTGTAATAAATGACTGAAATACCAAGCATTTTTGTTACAGTAACGTTATTTGATTCATTAAGCAATAAACTGTATTTATTGCTACCTGTATCACACTTCAATTTCTCTTCAAAATGTGGACACAAAATATTCTTAATAATATTTGTACATTTGCTTCTATGCATTTTTACATATCAACATCTTTATTACTAATGTTGTTTATCATCATATCAACTAAATGATCACAATTTGCACTTGCACAGTGACAACTTAAAAACATTGCTATTAAGCCTTCAATTTTTGATGATGCATTGTTGTTTGTGCATTTGAAAATATTAGTCAATGGTGTACTGTTTCTAGCAGACAATGCAGCTATATGCTTTTTACTTTTAATGTGATTCTTCAAGTCTTGGTACTTTGCTTTCAACTCACAATTACAATACTTACAACAACTTTTCCAGGATTTCCAGGATAATTTCCAGAAACTTCCATTATCCAGTCTTTTAAAGAAACATCATTTAGCCATTCTTTTCTAAATTTTTGTTGATACTTTTTAACTTTTGGCACATGGAAGAGTTAAGAAATCAATATAAATTTTAACAAGTTCTTGCGTCAAGCTTTTACTGCCATATAGTTCCCCAATTCATAACTAAAGTCTATACAAACAAATACTATTTTTAATCACTAATAATAATTTATTTCATATACAAAAATTATGCTTACCGTGAATTCTTGTCTGAACACATGCCTATGAATGAAACATCTAAAAAAAATCTAGATTTTTTTTATAGTAATCGAAAAAATATCTAACATCTAGATTGTATAATCTTACACCTAGGTTCATACAAAAACATCTAGATTTAGATAAAAATAATCTAAAATGGCAACTATGCTACTTAACTGGCACTAGGTAGGCAAATTCTAAACTACATACAACATCAGTAGCACATGCTGATTACAATTACATTATTGTAACGTCATAAGACAGCATGAACTTAACAGACTCGTCACATAAATGTAAAAAATGTTTACCTACGATATAATCATTGTGTACATAAATACAAATAATTATTTACATACAACATACAGTGAACGTATTGCGTCGTAAAATAGTGGGACCCAAGTTTCGCGACCCGAGAGCGCAAGTTACTAGTCCTTCTATTTAAGGGGTCTATGGGTTCAACACATACTTACAATAATACTATCTCAGACAGCATGTAAGCACTAAGAACAAACAAATAATAGGCCAAAAAACGTCAGTCTCAAAATTAATAAAGAATGTGTTGAAAACAGTTAAGGGCTCGCACCCCCTTGAAAATTTACGTAACAACCCCACAGGGGAGGCGTTCCCCCCGGTTAAAAACCACTGATATAACCTAAACCAATATTTGAAAAAGAAAATTAAACTTGCACTAGATTTTAATTTGCTATTGTTTTTCTTCTGTGAACTTCTTGCAATAAAACGATCGATTTTTATAAAACTTTTCAAAAATTGCATAATCTCTAATTGAAACCTGTTTTATGTAATAGACTTTACTCAAAAAATTAAAGTTAGTTTTTGTTCCATGTTATTACGTACCAGTGCAGATTGGATTTCTTTTTAAAATTGCTTTTGATCTGAGATTTAACAAAAATAAAAAACTGCTTTGTAAACTTGCACTAAAAAAGGTGAAGCAAGATGGTCAAAATTGTTTCCAGCTCGACAATGTTTAAGATTCTATTCTTGTCCATTTACGTAAATTTTCCCAAACCTTATCGAAAAGATTCAGACGCTATTTTTCGAGCAATAGAACTTCGTCATACATAGATTCGAGAGAAGCTGAAAACTATTTTTCGTCATTACTGATTCTTTCAGACAGTTCGGTTACTAATTCTTAGGGATAAGGACTTAGACCGGCCTGTAATAGAGTTTATATAAACTAAAAAAGCTTTTGCTTAATTAAAAATTTATAAAGTCATTAAGTAGCAAAAAGAAAGTTTTGTTAGTTACATTGATCAGTAAAAATTATTTGTTGATTGTTTTAAAATTTTATGACTTTTAGCCTAATTAAATGAGTTATTTTAACTTGTCGTGTAGATTGATGAAGCATATATTATGGAAAGTTTACCAAACGCTTGGCAATCAGTGGTTGCTGTTGCGGTAACGTTTGCCTTGTCATCGTACTCACCAAACGACGTAAGTGACCGCATGTAACCAAAATAAAATCAGCGCGATATCGCGGCGGCGTCTTTTTACAAAGGGCTGAAAATAACCTTCTGCCAAATTGAAGTAATATATTCTTTTTCATTCTATTACTTCTCTCGTTTGCACAGTAAAGCTACGCTCGTCTTCTTATAAAGTTGCAATAGAGTCCTTGCATTGGGCTAAAATCCTAACCGTGCCGTTGTAATTACTACCATTGATCGATTCAATGTAATTTCGAAGGAGCTATTAATGTCGTCATTTTTTCTTCAAAAAGTTACTCTCTTTTATTTTCCTTAATTGTCGCTTTAAACAAGTAGCTTCAAACAAATTCAAACAGAATATGTCTGTCTGTCTGTCTGTCCATCTGGCCGTCTGTCTGTGTGTTCTTCTTATCAGTAAGTATCTGTGACTTCATATCAGTAATAGTAAGAATAAAAACCACCAAACAAAGCAAAATTCAACCCGACGCTAACTGGTCATCTGTAAAAAAAAATCATCATCATCATTTTTTCATTTTTATATTTATTTACTATAAAAAAATAATAAAATAAAAATAAAAAAATAATCATCATCATGATATCAACTACTATTTCTTTTGACTTGCAAGACAACGTCGGGGAAGGGAAATTAAATTTAGCAATTTCAAGCAATTTACGCTTGACCTGCTTTCAGAGATTCTGTGATACTGCTGCATGGTTAAATACAAAGATTTGGTATTTTATTTATTTATTAAGTAATAATGTAAGTAAAAGCTGACCTTTGTGACGGACAAGCAAAAGAAAGTGGCATGAAGTGATTGGGAATCAGTTTTCTGTTTCACCAAGCCATAACAGAGCAATCAATCAATAGTTCTTTTTTCGTCAAATAGCAAATATTTAGAAAAAAGCTCATAGCTGTGGTCGAAAAACTTGTTTATCGTTTAATTACATAAGATACCGGTACCTATTATTAAACTGAAAAAAAGAAAGTTAGAAAAACAAGATTAAAAAATGTAAACACTATTCCAAAATAATTTTATCGAAAAATTATTACCTATAAATGATAGCTCACATTTGTCTTAAAAATTCATCTTATTTTGATTATGAATAATGTTAAACAAATGAATTTGCGAACTTTTTTGCTAAAATATATATATACCAATTATTTAGTCTGTATATCATAATCATAGTGAAGAATTTTAACGTCAAGTTTGCACAAAGTAAAATCGTTGTGTCTCCAAATAATCATGTTAAAATTCAGGTTTTCATTGGTGAATTTCCTGAATATTACTTCACTGAAGATAAAGCAACCGAACTGCAGAGAGCTTACTCGAAGAAACTCGAAGAACTAGAGGTAGAATTACGCGACAGAAACCAAAAACTGGAACTTTTCAAACAGTACGAGTTCCTTATTCCTGGTCGAGTACCCAGAAGCATTGCTATTTGAGATTGACTTGGATTAAAATATATTCATAATACAGCTAACACATAATGCATTTAACAATTTGTTGAAATATATGTTGAAAAGTATTCAGGCTACTGTTAAAAGTTGTTTTTTACTTTGTTTTAAAATACGTAGCCAACATTGAGCAAAAAAATGCAAAAAAAGTTTAGTGAAGTAAGTCTACAAAAAATAAAAGTAGGCTACCCAATCATACGGTTGATGTAAAATTTAAAACAAGCAGTTTTTTTTAACGGCAAACACACAATAAATTAAATAAGTAGGCGAAATAACGATTCAGTCTAGATTAGGGTTGCGATATGAGAATAGGCGGAATTCCGGACAGACATAGGCGCACCAACAAAAAAATTTTTGAAGGGGCGGAACAAAATAAATTTGTTTACGAATCTGGGACGATGACCAAAAAAAAAAGATCTTCACTTCGAATCGATCTCGGATTTTTCTACTTTCGTCCCAAAATCACTGTGTTCTCTAAAAAAAAAGTCTTTACTTCGAATCGGTCTCGGAATTTGCTATTTTCGTCCCATAATTAATGTGTTTTCTTAAAAAATTGCAGATTGTTTTTAATTGATATTGAAATTCCAAACAGGGGGGCCTTTTTTAAAATTTCTTCCGGACACCAAATTTAACATAAAATTCCGGACGGTGTGGCAACCCTAGTCTACATGTGGAAAGTCTTGTGCGATGAAATTAATGAATACCTCTTTTAATTTTTATTTCTATATTTATCCTTTTGACTCACAAGAAAGCGCAAGAAAGCGTCTCCGCCGAGTTATCAAAGAAAAAGAAGGATATATTGATTAACTCTTGGATGTTATTAAATACAATAGATTTCTCTTTCATTTGACATATGAGTTGTTTTTATTGGTCTTCATATAACTGAAAAAACTTAACTTTTATTTGTCCACACTTCGCTGGGCCACCCTGTAAAAGCTTGATCAAGACCGCTTATGATCGATTTAGCGCTGATGTCTCTACAAAGAAACGCAGAAGGAAACCTTGAATACTCATTATTGATGGTAACTAAAAAATACTCATTCATGATCTTAATAAAAAAAAATATTTTTTTGATGGTAGAGGGCCTTTAAAAGTGAGACTTAATCGTTCAAACGGACAAATGGCCTTATTTAAGTGCTCAATTCCGGTTTAAAAAATTGAGGTTTAATTTCTGCACACACTGTGGACCAACGCACTACTTGTCGAACTTGATCAAGTGAATAGTGTAAATTTTGTTGTTTGACAAAGTGCGCTCATCTTGTTATTCCTGGGTGGCATAGCGAATTACGTGAATCTTGTAGTTTCTTTAAATTATGTTATTTTTTATAAAATAGTAAAATTAAATTATAGCTCAGTGCAGAGTATTTTATGATTCGCAGCTTGAAATGCATATGTTGATTGTTTCCCCGCTTTATAGTATGATCTTAAGTTTGTGTATTAAGTTTTAACGTTTGTCCCGCTTAATATATGACTGATTATGTATTAATTTGTTAATTGTTTAGAAAACCGTCATTCGTCAATAGTTCGTTGCTGCATCGGAAAAAATTTGTTGAATGAATTTTTGGGTGGCTTACGATTTGTGGTGAAAAACGCGTTCTAATCCTCGACAATTAAGGCCATTTCACTATTTACAATTCTGTGCGAGTGCCGCGTGGCGTGATAGTGCACAGCGAGCACTATGTTTTTGGGACTATAAAATTGAGAAATCCGAGACAAATTCAAAATGAAACCTTTCTTTAGAAAACACAAGATTTTGCGACAAAAATTGATTTTGCTCACCAAGGGAATCGTTAAGTTACTTTGGGTTGGAAATTGGGTAGCGAAATGAAAAAGGTTGAAAACCACTGCTATAGAAATTCTACCAGATAATTAATGAAAGAAAATGTAAACATTAATATGATAAATACGTAAACTCAATTTATCGTGTTAAACAAATTAAGTTTAAAAGCTTTTGCAAAATTATAAATTTTTACCTACATTAATTTAACGAAAGAGAATTTGAAAATTAATATTATAAATAAACTCTATTTATTGCTTTGAACAAATTAAGTTTAAAAGCTGAGCTTTTGCAAAATTATAAATTTAACCTAAATTCGTCCATGTCTACATGTAGCACATGCGACAGAACTAAAAAAAAACATAAGAGAGATGATGCTGTTTCAAGAAGTTTTTTATTAGGTTCTTTCTGAATACGTATTTTAGTAAGATTTGGGAAAATTTGAATTGTGATTTTTTACCACTTTGATATAGCCAAGATTACATTTTTTTCAATAGACTACGCTAAATATTTTTGAAAGCAGTGACGTGCCGTGATGCTTGTGGTTGGTGAGACACTAATTTTTTAAAGTAATGTTGTATTAATTTTATTTAATAATAAACAAAACAGTTTTCTTCCTCTTTTGGCCTTTCCTTTCAATCAGGGGTAGCCACAGCGTATCATCTTTCTTCAAACCGTCCTGTTTTCAACCTCCGTCTCCCTCGCGCCAATTTCCCCTATATCTTCTTTCACTACATCTAGAAATCTTCTCTTTGGTCTCCCTCTTTTCCTCTTTCCCGGTAACTCCATTTTCATCATCTTTCTTCCTACATACTCTTCGTCGTCGTCGTCGTCGTTTGAAGGATATCCACTCCAGGTCAGATACCAGCAGGACTGGGGCCGAGGGTTTATACTTTTACTACCCCAGACTGCTGTACTGCCTGGATCAGATGCTGCAGTGATGTCATTAAGCCAGCATCGAGTTTCGTCATCCAAAACCGTCATACCTCGTGCTCCATGTGGTGCCCGATGTATAGGGCACGCTGTTAGCACATGGTCTGCGGTTTAATCAGAGGCGCCACACTCGCAATTAAGTAAAAGACCAAGACCCCATTTGTGCATGGACGAATCGAATCGCCCAACACCAGTCCGCAGGCGGTTGAGCTTAATCCAAGCTGCTCGGGACAAGCCCATCCCAACAGGCCTGGCACCGGTCTCGGGCACAAAAGCACGGAGCCTGGAAGTATTTTCACAATACTCCGTTTTTTATTTGTAATTTGTCCATTCAGAAGCGCGGATGCCAAGTCTGGCAAGGTTGTCCAAGAGATTCCGCACAGCTGGCACAAACGGGCGTCTAGATCTTAATCTTACTTGGCGGGTATCTGAGGACCCACTTAAAAGACCATGCAAAATATGATCAGGGTCCAGAGATCCACGGTGAGCCAAGGAGAGTGTTGCTCCCAGTCGGCGAAGCTCAGCTGGCTGGATGCCTGAGAGTACAGGTAGGTGGTCCGTTGGAGTGGGACGCAGGCATTCAGTAACTATGCGCAAGGCGTCATTCAAGACACTGTCAATGAGGCGAGTGTGAGCACTGCGACACCAGACTGGCGCACAGTACTCAGCTGTTGAGTAGACTAAAGACAAGATGGCTATGCGTAGTGTTTTAGCACCAGCACCCCATCCCGAGCCCACGAGTCGCCTCAACAGTGTGACGCGCGATGATAGTTTTTTGCGCAATGCCACTAAATGGTGACGAAACGTGAGCGATCTGTCTAGTTTTACCCCAAGGTAAGTAGGGGTTGGACAGAACGGTAAAAGTCCACCGTTGTTGTAGACCTTTAGCTCATGTTTGGCCTCTTGGTTATCTAAGTGAAAGGCTGCCGTCACCGTCTTAGTGTGACTGAGCTTCAACCTACAAGTCTGGAGATACGCTGAAAGTGTGGACATGTCTTGGCTTAAGGTCCGCTCCAAGTCCTTTCAATTTCCAGAAAAGTGCAACAATGCTAGATCATCAACATAAGCAAACTTTCTGGAAATCATGGAAGGAAGATCGTACATATAGATGTTAAATAAGAGGGGAGCCAAGATCGATCACTGTGGAACGCCGTTTTTAAGACGGCGTAGCCTGCTTTGTTTGCTGTCACCGGTGGTAAGGGTGAAACTTCGATTTCGGACAAGCTCCATGATCATTCTGACCATGTGCTTATCCGGAAGTAGTCTCAGTAGCTTGCAGGTAAGGTCACGGTGCCAGACAGTGTCATAAGCAGCTGTCAGATCGACAAATACGGCACCGGCCTTCTTTTTAGCCTCAAAAGAATCCTCATTGTTCTGGGTTAGCAGAACAACTTGATCTACGGTTGACTTCACGAGTCGGAACCCAGCCTGCATTTTAGGGAGCAGCGGATCGATTAATGGTTCAACGTGGGCGTAGATAAGCCTCTCGAGGATCTTGTAGGGGACACAGAGCAGAGATATCGGTCGATAACTCTTTGGGTCCCCCACGGACTTTCCTGGTTTTGGAATCGCGACCACAAGCGCTCTTCTCCATATCTTGGGAATTTTGAGTCGGCGCAAACAGGAAGAAAGGAAGTCACGTAACCACGATTTCAAAGCAGCTCCGGCATGGAGTATAAGCTCTGAGCAGATGGAATCAGGTCCCGGAGCTTTACCTGGTTTTAAATGTTGAAGGGCAGCAGCAAATTCTCTCTGTGAAAAATTGTCAGAGATATTTACTGCGTCTGGTGTTGTGGCCCTCCAAAGGTCAGACACTTCTTGAGAGACAAGTCGAGATGACTTGCGGTCAACAGCCTCGTATTTCCCATTTCTACCAGCTGAGATGCAATAGCATTGGCTGAAACGGGATAGTGACGAGGAGAGTGTCGTGACCTACCAGTAAGGTTGTTCAAAGTACTCCACGCTTTTCGACTAGAGTGTGAGAAGTCAATGCTCCGAACTGCCTCGGACCATCGATCCCTCCGCTTTCTGTCAAGCTTGGCAAGCAGAGCTGTAGCAGCCAAACTTGAGTCGTCTCTCTGAGGAGACTGCAGAAAGGTTTTATAGAGGAATTCACACTCTGCATCCCAACACGGAATATAGTTATTTCGATACCCGCGTGGGATAGTCTTTTTGGCTGCTTTCTTAATGGTGTTACAGAAGTCCTGGTAAGCCGCATCCACATCAAGTGAATCAGGCGGCAACAAAGTCTTTGCGAATTTATTCGTCAAAGCAATGTAGTGACTCCAATTGGCCTTGCGGAAGTTCCATCGCTTAACAGGCATGCTTGGAACTAACATAGCAAACTTTGGTAATGTAATAAGCGAAGGTCAATGTTGTGACCTGGGAACTTGTCAAGGACACGTCTATGCGGTAAACGACTGTTTGGACCTACGCTAGATCTGGATTGGTGCCAGTGTTCCAGCGGCCGGAATAAAAACTGGCAGCGTCCTTGGCATTATATGGTAGGGCAAGACAATTAATACTTGCCCAGCCAACCAAGCACTCACCGTCCAGACTGTTGTCATCGTAACCCCAGTCAGCATGACGACAGTTAAAATCGCCAGCATAAAGACAGGAGTGAGGAAACACTGGGAGATCCAGGGTTCGCAATCGCGTTGGCGGTGGCTTGTAGACGTTGACTATTTTATAGCCATCAACGTCCACACACAGCCACTCGATCTCCAATGTCGGTGGAGATTGGTCCAAAAGCGTGTATCTTAGTCGCTCGTGGACAAACGTGGCAAGGCCATGCTTCCTGCTTAAAGAAAACCCAGCTAGTTGGCAGTTCGGAAGTACCAACTTCTCTGCATCAGTGCAGTGGGTCTCCTGCAGTAGGATGACGAGTGCCTCGGACTGCATAGCGAGGTAATAAAGAACGTTCATCTTGCTTGCAGTGAGGCCTTCGATGTTCAGCTGAAGAATAGTGAGTCTTCGGAACTTGTTGGCAATGTGCCCTAAAAAGGGCAGCTTTATCCTAACATTGCCCCGTCCTGAAAAGGACGTTTGCCGATTAGCAGACCCACACTGAACATCGGAGTGAGTGGATACCCTTCTATTTTAGTAGGTTCGGTTTCGGTCTGTCATTTTAAAATCAATGAACAGACTTATTCACGGCCCAGGCTGCATGAAAGCACCTACCATCTGGGCCAACATACTCTTGATTTTTCCTCATGACATGCCCATACCACCTTAGCCTGCCCTTCCTCATCTTCATTCCTAACCGTTCTACCTTAACTGTACCCCTGATGAACTCGTTTCTAATCTTATCTTTTCTTGTCACTCCCATAGCAAACCTCAACATTTTCATCTCTACAACTTTCATCTCTTCCACTTGTTTTTTTGTGACTGCTACTGTCTCAAGCCCATAGATCATTGCTGGTCTCACCACTGAACTGTACACTTTTCCTTTTACTCTAGCTGGTAACCTCCTGTCGCAGATTACTCCCAATACTTTTCTTCATACGTTCCATCCTGCTTGCACTCTCTTCTTTACCTCTCTCTCACAACTACCACTTTCTTGCATCGTTGATCCCAAATACTTAAATTCCTTTACTCTTGGCACTTTTGTACCATCCATCTTTACTGTTTCTTTGTCATTTCCTCCATTTATGCACAGATATTCAGTCATTGACCTACTTACTTTCATCTCTCTTCTTTCCAATGCAAACCTTCAGGACTTTAATCTCCGTTCCACTTCTTTCCTGGTCTCTTCGAAAATCACAATATCATCACCAAACAGCATCGTGCACGGTGGTTCTCTCCTTACTTCATCCGTTAGCCTGTCCATTATCACTGCAAACAGGAACGGACTTAACGTTGATCCCTGGTGCCGTCCAACCTTAACCTTGAAACTTTTTGTAGTTTCTACTGCACACCTCAACCCTGTTTCGCTTCCCTCGTGCATATCCTGTACAAGTTGCACATTTTTTTCCACTATTTGATTTTCTCTTACAGTACCACAGGTCTTTCCGCGGAACCCTGTCGTAAGCTTTCTTCAAATCCACGAATACACAATGTAGCTCTCTTTGACCTTCCCTGTACTTTCCCATCAACATTCTTAAAGCAAACATGGCATCGGTGGTTCCCTTTCCTGGCATAAATCCATATTGCTGTTTACTGATCTCTACTCTATCCCTTATCTTGGCTTCAATAATTCTTTCCCATACTTTCATTGTGTGGCTCATTAGCTTTATTCCTCTGTAGTTTCCACAGCACTGTGCGTCCCCTTTATTTTTATAGATTGGGATAAGCACACTTCTTCTCCATTCTTCTTGGATCCATTCACCTATTAATAGTCTGTTGAACAGACTGGTTAAACACTTTATCCCCATCTCTCCCATGCACTTCCAAACTTCTACTGGCAACTCATCTGGCCCAATCGCTTTACCTTTTTTTATCCTTCTCAGTGCATTCTTTACTTCTTCTCTACTGACGCAATTTACCTATTCGTTAACCACTTCTGCATCCTCTGTCCTAGGCTCTCTGTTATTTTCCTTGTTCATCAGTTTCTCAAAGTACTCCTTCCATCTCTTTAACACTGCCTCCGAATTTACCATCACATTACCGTTTTTATCCTTTATAACCCTAACCTGCTGTACATCTTTCCCTGTTCTGTCTCTCTGTCTAGCCAATCTGTACAATTCTTTTTCACCTTCTTTTGTTTCCAATCTAGCACACAAATCATCATACGTACGTCCCTTCGCCATTGCAACATTGCAACTGCTCTTCTTTTCTTTCTAGATCTTTTTACTTTTTTCATCTCTTATTTTGTGCCATGCTTTTTTTGCCTCTTTCTTTTTTTATGCTCTCCTGAACTTCCTCATTCCACCACCATGTCTCCCTGTCTCCTTTTCGTTTCCCAAATGTCACTCCCATCACGGTTTCAGCTGTTTTTTTTAGCATTTCCGCTGTTTTGTCCCACTCATCAGGTAACCCATCCTACCTCCCAAAATCCTGATCACTTCTTGTCTAAACGCTTCTTGACAGCTTGTCTCCTTCAGTTTCCACCATCTTATTTTTGGTTTTACTTTCTCTACTTTTTTCTTTTTCACCATGAGAGCCATTTTTCATACCACCATACGGTGCTGCTCTGCAACGCACTCATTCATTGTTACCTTACAATCCCACATTTCTTTCAGGTTTCTCCTTCTGCACATCACATAATCTACTTGGGTACTTTTTCCGCCACTTTTATGCGTCACCTTGTGTTCATCTTTCTTCTTGAAATAAGTGTTGACAATCGCCAAATCCATTCTTTTCTCAAAATCCACAACCCTTGATCCTTCCTTATTTTTTGTTCGAGCACTGTATCTCCCCATTATTTCTTCATCCTTTATGTTTCCTTCGCTTACATGTCCATTTAGGTCAACACCTAGAACTATCTTCTCCTCTTTTAATACACTTTCTATCAACCCATCCAGATCTTCTCAAAAATTTTTTTCTCCTCCATGCTGTTGTTAACCTGTGGAGCAAACGCCTTTGCTATGTTTAGGATTAAACCTTTTACCTCAAGTTTTATGGCCATTAGTCTGTCTGACACCCTCTTCACCTCCAGGACACTTTCAGCCAACTCTTCCCTCACCACTATTCTCATTCCATTTTTTCTTCCATCAACTCCAGTGTAAAATAGTTTGCAGCCACCTCCAATATTCCTTGCTTTACTTCCTTTCCACTTTGTTTCCTGTAGGCACAGTATGTCTTCATTCTTTGCTCCATCAAGTCTGCCAGCTCTCTCCCCCTTTCAGTCATAGTTCCTCTATTTAAAGTACCCACCCTTACGAGTGAGCGTCTCCCTTTCCACACTTCCCGCTGCCTCTTCACTCGCCTTCCTCCTCTCTTTCTCCTCTTGTTTTCACTATGTTCAGCAGTAGCATAATTTCCACAGGTACCCTGCTGTACGACACCTGAGGCGGTCGTTGATAACCCGGGCCGCGACTGTAGTGTCTGCTGGCTATCTTAACAGATTAAATCTTACATAGTCCAACAGACCTGTGCACGCGTTCTCTTACAAACGTGTATTCTTCTAAACTAAAAAACAATTACATAACAATATGTACAGTGTTGCCAATTTGCATTAATAATTATTCACAAACACTACATTCCCTCCTTTCATGCTTTAAAACATTAGTCAATTATCAAAACGTTTCGGTTGTTTAAGAATTTCTCGAGGGCGCAAACATTTCGCATTAACATCGTTTTCTACATTATTTTCACAATCGCTATTTACACGATCAGGTGTGGAATCAGAATCATGCGTCTCCCCACCGTCATTTCAAGTATAATCACATACATTTGTACAAGGATTAAATCTTTTTATTTGCGTTACGTTTCGCTTGGGACACACTTCATCATTTTGAATTGTTACACAATTTCCTTTTCGTTCAGTTATAATAAACGGATCTTTACGATACACAATCGACATTTTGTTACTTTCATTTTGTTACGACAAAACTTTATCTCCTACTTTCAAATCATTATTAACAGCATTTTGTTTTACATCAATATACATTTTCCCTTTTTCCTTCATTTCAGCATCGTCATCTCTACACTTTTGCACATCAAAGTCGTAATCACAGTACATTTCTAATTGAGGCAATTTTGTACGCAACTTAAGATTAATTTAAAAATTATAGCAAGCAAAATTAAACATTTCATTTATTTTGTAAAATTTTATTAAAAAGCTGAACGTTTTCGACTATCATCAGTCCTTATCAAAGCATCTAAAATTGTTTAAAATCATCTAAAAAATTTTTTAATCATAAACGACAATTACAATCAATTAAAATATACAAAAAAAAAAACAACAATTTTCTCAAGTTTATGCTGTCACTGTTATTACTAATTCAGTTTATAGGCAAAGACAATTACACAAAACAACGTCAGACTTCACAGAGAAAAAAGGAGAAAAAAGAGAAAAAAATGAGAAAAAATAATAATTTTGCAAATCACATGACTAAAATTAGAAGAGTTGTAGTAAAAAAGACGAGCCATTTTCATACAGTTGTTTATTTAATTTAGGTTGATGTTTTTTAATTATTAATTATCTCGTTATCTCGATGGTGGGCTCTCCCGAATACAAACTAGCAAAATTCTTGGATACGATCATTAAGCCATATATATCAGATAAACACATGCTGCGTTCATCTTATGAATTCTTAGAAAAGCTACAAGAAATCAATCTGAATTCAAATCAAGTAATGGTAAGCTTCGATGTCAAATCCTTATTTACAAATGTTTCCTTACAAGAAACTATCGACCTTATTTCAAATAAAATTTATGACAAGAACTCAAATGCTAATCGCCTACCAATAAAAAAGAAAATCTTTAAAAAATTATTAAATTTAGCAACCAAAGGAATATTTTTATACAAAGACAAATTATATCAGCAAATTGATGGTGTTTCGATGGGTTCACCACTTGGTCCCACTATAGCTAACTTCTTTCTGGCTGAAACGGAAACTCGCCTTTTACAACAGCAATTCAATTCCGCCCCAAAAGTCTATTTTAGATATGTAGATGACATTTTTGCAATATTTAACAACGAAGCAGACAGTATGGAATTTCTAAATAGATTAAATTCACAACATAAAAACTTGCAATTTACAATGGAAAAGTCTACTAATACTCTCCCCTTTTTAGACATGGAACTTAAAATACACAACAATAACTTACAATCATGGATTTGGAGAAAACCGACTCATACTGGTGTTTTTCTGAATTTCAAAGCAATTTGCCCGTTAAAGTGGAAATCAAACTTAATCAGTTGTATGCTAAATCGTGCCAAAAATATTTGTTCCGATTGCCATCTATTCAAAAATGAAGTAGAAAAATTAAGATCAATGTTCTGTAATAATGGATACCCAAATTATTTTTTCGATAAAGTTTTTTACCAATTTATGAATAGTAGACAAACAAATTTAAATCAGACGCAACCTACCAATAAAAAAGAAAACATTACAGTTGAAATTCCATATGTGGGGAAACAGTCTCACATATTCGCAAAAGACAATTCGAAACTTATTTGGAAATTCTCTGCCGTGCACTTAACACCTATATATAAAACTTGCAAAGTTGGAAACTATTTCAATTTAAAATCTAACACACCTGCGCTTTTGTTATCAAATGTTGTCTATCGCTTTTCGTGCCCGTGTGATGCGGGTCTGACTTACATCGGTAAGTCAACACGTCATGTGATAACAAGAGCAAAGGAACACTTAAATTTAGGCTCTTCGGTCAAAAGCAAAATAAAAGATCATATTATTGAATGCAATTTGTGTAATAAAAAAGATATGGATAGCTTAATACATCGTTTTAGTGTTATGAAGAAATGTTCATCAGATTACGACTGTAAAATTCACGAAGCGTTAATAATTAAAAAACATCAACCTAAATTAAATAAACAACTGTATGAAAATGGCTCGTCTTTTTTACTACAACTCTTCTAATTTTAGTCATGTGATTTGCAAAATTATTATTTTTTCTCATTTTTTTCTCTTTTTTCTCCTTTTTTCTCTGTGAAGTCTGACGTTGTTTTGTGTAATTGTCTTTGCCTATAAACTGAATTAGTAATAACAGTGACAGCATAAACTTGAGAAAATTGTTGTTTTTTTTTTTTATATATTTTAATTGATTGTAATTGTCGTTTATGATTAAAAAATTTTTTAGATGATTTTAAACAATTTTAGATGCTTTGATAAGGACTGATGATAGTCGAAAACGTTCAGCTTTTTAATAAAATTTTACAAAATAAATGAAATGTTTAATTTTGCTTGCTATAATTTTTAAGTGGATTTTAAAAATCACCTCTCTTCCTAAATTAAGATTAATTGATTCTGGCGCAATCGGTTTGCTTACTAGTTGACAACCATAACATTCTTTACAAAAGCGTTTGCTATCTTTATCAATACCAGGCCACCATACTTTACTTCGCAATCTCTTTTTCATCATTACGATTCCGGGATGACCTTCGTGAGCTAATTTAAGCATATGTTCGCGTAACTCGCTAGGGATTACTATTCTCGTTCCTCGTAATACAATAAAACCAATCGTCGTCAACTCACTTCGAACAGGTAAATACGATTTTCATTCAAGTTTTAGCCAATCATTCGACAATATATAATTTCTTAAGTTTCTTAACTCTTTATCTGCATTACTCGCTTTTTCAATTTCACGTGTGGTTAAAGCAATAGGCGTAGCATATTTCACAATCAAATTTACGTATTCGTCAATACTATCATCATTTTGTGCATTTTTGATCACATTTTCATTAAACAATCGTGACAAAGAATCAGCAATGTTTTTACTTCCCGCAATATGAATTTCTTTATATCGATAAGGTTGCAATCTTAACATCCATCGTTCTATTCGCGCACTAGGTTTCGACCTTGGAGAAAATATAAATTCTAACGCTTTATGATCAGTTAATAAATCAAAACCAGCACCGTATAAATACGCATGAAAACGTTCACATGACCACACTAACGCAAGAGCTTCTTTTTCGGTTTGAGAGTATTTTCTCTCTATTTGCGATAATGTTCTACTCGCGTACGCTATAATACGATTTTGACCATTTTGCTTTTGCACTAGCACCGATGCTACACCGTACGGACTCGCGTCTGCAATTACTTGGGTTTGACATGTTTTGTCAAAATAACTTAAAACAGGTGCGTCACACAATTTTTGTTTCAATGTTTGAAATGATTCTTCTTCGGATTCACCCCATGTAAACATAGTATTTTTTCGTGTTAATTTTCGCAATGGTTCTGAGATAGTTGCTAAATCAGGAATAAATCGTCCGCAATAATTCACCAGTCCTAAAAAACTACGAACTTCACTGGCATTTTTTGGTTCTCTTGCACATGCTACTGCTTTTATTTTCAATTTTTCTGGTGTAACACCATCTTTGGAAAGTACATGGCCCATGAATTCTAATTTCATCATATTAAAACAACATTTTTCTTTATTGAGTTTCAGGCCTTTTTCCTTCAACCTTTTCAATACTTCTTCTAATCTTTCATTGTGCTATTTCTCTGAAGATGCAAATACAATGATGTTATCAAGGATGTTACGCACTCCTTTACATTTTGCCAAAGTTTGTTGCATTAATCTCTGGTACATCTCTGGAGCACAGCTTACTCCGGACATTAATCTCTTGTATCTGAATAATACTTCATGAGTTGCAAAAGTTGTTATATCTCTCGACTCTGGGTCTAATTCAATTTGATGATAAGCCCATTTTACGTCTAGCTTACTAAATATTTTACTTTGGTTCATCTCTTGGAGTAACTCTTCAATGGTTGGAATAGGGTGTCTTTCCCTTTTTACAGCTAAATTTTCTCTTCTCATGTCAACACATAAACGAATATCTCCATCGGACTTTGGCACAGCAATTACAGGTGATACCCAATGTGTCAGACCAGTTGTCTTTTCAATGATATCAAGTTCTTCTAATTCTTTCAGTTTTTGTGACAATTTATCACGTAGATGATATGGCACCCGACGTGCAGTTTGACATACAGGTTCTATAGATGAGTTCAGTTCAGTTTAGTTCAGTTTTATTTTATTTCTGCTCCGCCACATAATAAAAATGTATCTATAATTATTTAATAATAAACATCATTAAGACTGCGGATTAGAAAAAGGAAGAAGCAACAAAGCGAATGTACGTTGTAGCTTGCTAAGATAGCAATGAATTATTTATAGACGTTGTATTACGTACAAGAAGGAAGGTTGCTTCACCTCAATATAAATTTATTTATAGAAAAAAAAAAGAAAGAAAGAAGATAAAAATAAGAAGCACATTAAAAATTAAGTTACATTGAGGTCATTTGATAAAAACGAAACTCTGCCGTGGGGGCGAAGCATTGGTGGGACCATAGCAGAGTGTGGCTCATAGAATATGATCAAGCCTCAAATTCAGTGAAAGCTTGAACATACTCCACCAGCCGAACAGACAAACAAACCCACCGAAAGAAATCCTGTTCTGGATCATATGTTTATTTCAAAGAACAAATGCCTCAGTACAACACACACAAGCAGAAAAAAAAGAGAATTAAATAATATTTTCATTACTGAACGAAAGATTAATGAAATTATAAACGTGTTGATACAAAGTCAGGACAAATTTGTTGCAAAATTATTCCAATCTGTGATGGCAGTCGAATCGTCGGAGCACTGTTTTGTTCGTACATATAGATGATTTTCTGAAACATAAAAGAAAGAAAACCAGCAACAAGTTGCATGAGGAAGCTAGTAGTTTAGGTGTTAAATAGTTCTTCAAAAAAGAAAACTTTTGCTTTTTTATTGAATGCACTCAATGAATTATTCTTTTTTATGCTGGCAGGCAATTGGTTCCAAATTTTAGGTCCAATGTATCTAATAGATTGTTTGGAAACCGTATTTTTACATGATATGGGTATAATTTAAGAGTTGCTCCTTGTGATTACATTGGATGTTTTTGTTTGAAATACATTATTAAACGCTATAAGCAATTGTTTATTAAAAAATTTATGCATGAAAATAGCCATGTTTAACTTATAAAGTTGTTGTATGTTTTACATAACGTTGGTAATTTTTGTTTTTTTGAATTCTTAATAAATTTTGAAATAAATATCATTTTCATAAACTTATTGCAGATTTTCTGAAGCTTATTTAGTAAAACGTTATGACCAAAACACCAAGTTGTTATACAGTATCTTATATGACTAAGAATTAAGGAGTGAAAAAGTGTTAATAATGATTGTTTGTTAGATATGGTTTTACTCTCATCAAACAATATAAGCAAGATTTAAATTTGCTAAGTAGCATTTTCATGTGATCTTTCCATGTTAAATGTTCATTGAATATTACTCCTACAAGCTTGATTGATATGACTCTATCAATTGGTTTTCCTCTAATTGTCAAAAGAGATTTTTTTTGTGTTCTATTTGAGCTAGATATGCTGAATATCATATATTTTGTTTCATTAATATTAAGAGATAGTTTGTTAGCTATTAACCAGTTATCAATGTTTTTCAGTTCTTTGTTTCCTTTTTGTACTAAGAGATTACTGTTTTTTGCAGAAAGAATTACGGTTGTATTGTAGCGTTCACTTACTAAACATACTATCTGACTTCGCGATACATGACCCGTTTCTAACAATGCACTTTTAATAATGAATGCTCGAACAAAGAACGCGCGTACAAAATCATAGTAAGCTTTTTCACGCATGCTTGCGCACCGACGTCTCTTGTCACATGAGTCTTTCGCGCGCGCCAGCTGATTGGTCGCCACATAGCTCCCCCCCAGCGTTGTTGTACGACTCTTGTATACCAGCGATATAGTCTTTGACAATATGTGGCGGTCGTCGAACTGATTGTCCACTGCGTGTAGTTGTGATGCCTGGAGATTTATTAGGGAGCAACGACTAAGATTCAGGCAGTAGCAGTTGAACTCCCAGAGTTTTGGACAGACGACCCGGAGATTGGGTTTCTTCGAGCCGAAGCACAATTTAGATCTAAATCTATAATTATTAATCAAAACTAACACCTTGTCAGTGTGGGATCGCGCCACAGGGACATCTTTCTTAGTAGATACCGGCGCTGACGTTTGCGTTTTCCCTGCTTCCCCAAACGACAAGCGCAAACGTACCCCTACAGAAAACCTCACAGCGGCCAACGGTTCCGAAATCAACACATGGGGACAACGTGTTATTACTTTTATTCTCGGACAAGGAAAGCGATATCGTCAGAAATTTTACTTAGCCGACGTCGCTCGCCCTATACTAGGCGCCAATTTTTTTACGGCCAATAACATTGCCATCGATTTACGCGGACGCCGACTTGTCGATTTAAATCACGGCCATATTTTCGCTGCACATACAGAGCGCACACCGAACAGTCACTGCGGTTTAGTTTTGGGCGCACCTAGCCGCTTTAATCAACTATTTCTACAATTTCCACAAATTTTAGCCCCCAGTCTACAAAACCAGGTGAGTAAACACGGTGTCGAACACCATATTGTCACCAGCGGCCCACCAGTTCATTCACGACCTCGGCGTTTAACTGCCCCAAAACTAGCTCTAGCCCAAGCCGAATTCCAACAATTAGAGCGGGCAGGCATAATTCGCCGTTCCAATTCACCTTGGTCCACCCCCCTACACATGGTGCCTAAACCCTCTGGGGGATGGAGACCGTGCGGCGATTATCGCCGCCTTAACCAAATTACCACCGACGATCGTTATCCACTACCCCATATTCACGATTTCAACACACGACTGGCTGGAGCAAAGATTTTTTCCAAAATAGACCTCATTCGTGGTTATCACCAAATTCCTATGGCCGAAGATTCAATTGCCAAGACCGCAATCGCCACTAGTTTTGGCCTCTGGGAATTTCTTCGGATGCCTTTCGGGTTAAAAAACGCAGACGCAGAGATATCATCAGCAAAAGACAGGTTGCTGCTGAATTTTAAACAATTTGGGAAATCATTAACATATATGATAAATAGTAGAGGACCAAGAATTGAGCCTTGAGGTATAGAAGAAGAGATAGTTCTTATATTGGAGATATGTGAATTATAGTCAACCTGATGAGATGTTCCAATTAAATAGCTTTTAAACCAATTGTATACCGTTCCTCTGATTCAATAATGATAAAGTTTATTAAGCAATATTTCGTGGTTAATAGTTAATAGAGCCAATTGGGATTTTTAATTGAAAATCTTTCAGTTTACCTATCCCTTTAAATAAGCTTTTATACCGATCCACTATTTCAGCCGTAGAATCATCTTTAACTAAATTGTTAATTTCAGGTTCAATTTTAAAAATTCCTAATTTTGTTAGCGTGTCTATACCTAATATTGGTTCTCCTTCTCCTTCCAAAACAAGAAAATCGACATTGTCAATCACTTTATCATAAAAGGACACTTTTGCTTTAAAACCTCCCGCAAGCTTTAGCGGTTCTTTACTTCTATAAGCATAAATTTTCTTCTCGGTAAAGTAACATTTACATTTAATCGAATTCTTTTTTAAAAATTCCCACAATTGTCGGTCTAAAATATAGCATGTTGCTCCCGAATCAATAAGCATTTCTACTTCCACCTCACCAATGAATATTTTTTGTCTTTCAATTTGATTTCTCGCATTTAAAGCAAAAAGAAAACCTGAGTCATCCGCTAGGGACTTTTCCCGATCGCAAAGTTGTTTTACGCTTTGACATTTCGAATTAAATTCTTTATTTTTATTCAGCGCTAATTTCGTTTTACAGCATCGCGCATAATTCCCCGTTTTATTGCATTTAAAACATTCACGGTTTCTTGCCGGACAATTAAGATTTTTCGCTCGATGACCTGTTTTTCCGCAACGAAAACATTTTTCTTGATTATACGATATAGGTTTATCAAAATTAGCAAACCTACCAGCACTTGACTTTTTCAACAAACGGTTTACATTTTCTCTTTCTTCTTGCTTGACCTCTTCGGACTTAGCAAAATTTTCTATTTGAGCTACTGCGGTTTCACGGGACCTTGCTATCTCTCTTAGCATTTCCAGATTTAACTCTTTTCCTTTTTCTAAAAATTTTTGACGCAATACATTTGAGCTACATTTTTCAATTATTTGGTGTCTTATATGCTCTTCGACTTTGGTAAATTCGCATGTTTCTGCTTTTTGTCTTAAACGCGTAATGCAGCGTGGTCCAACTACAGGCCCGCGGGCTTGTCGATCACAAGCAGCGGCAACCTTGTATAACAAGGCATGGCGAGCTGATGAAAGAGAGTCAAGAGTTGAGACCGACGATTCCAAGTGACTTTTTTTTTGAAAAACGCTATGATTTTGCGACGAAAATAGGAATTTCGGTGACCAATTCCAAGTGAAGACCTTTTTTTGGGACGAAAATGGGAATTTCGGAGACCGATACCAAGTGAAGACCTTTTTTTTTAGAGAACACCCTGATTTTGGGACGAAAATAGGTGTTTTTAGCCGGTTGAGGCCAGCAAATAATTTTGAAAAGTGGCCCACAAGAGTGCAGAAGTTGAACCACCCTGGCGTAATGAATTGCTCAATTGTTTTGTCATCTCTTTGACTCGCATTCCTAAACACATGGCGCTCAAATGGTACATTTATGCTAGGTTGAAAATATTGTGTTAAAGCTTTTTCAGCATCATCGTATTTAGACAGATCTCCTTTTAACGCAAAATAAATATCTTGAAGCTGCATACCACCGCAATGAAAAAGCATACTACATTTTTGTTTCTGATCATTTATTTTTCTTGCATTTGCATAAATTTCAAATGCTCGTTTCCACTTAATCCATCTGGTTCCTACACCATTACTAACGCAATCAAACGTACTCCGATCAAACTTATATAGCTCCATCTTTTTTTCTAAATCTTTTCCTCGTCGCCAATGTAGTGTCTGCTGGCTATCTTAACAGATTAAACCTTACATAGTCCAACAGACGTGTGCACGCGTTCTCTTACAAACGTGTATTCTTCTAAACTAAAAAACAATTACATAACAATATGTACAGTGGTGCCAATTTACATTAATAATTATTCACAAACACTACAGCGACCGATCCGGTATGGAATCATGATTATAACGCATTTGTATTTTGGCAAAAAATTTTTACGCCGGATGCCCTTCCTGCCGCAACCTTCCCCATTTATCCGGGCTTGGGACCGGCATCAAGAAACACAGAAATGTGCCTCCGATGGCTGGGTTTCATAAACAAAACAAAATAATAAACAAAACAGTACTTTACTCAAACATAAAAAGCAATTTTAAGCATTTTATTACATTTAGCTTACTCTTTTTGACTTAAAATGATATTATTTTTATTATATCTCTATATTTTTTGTGCTGACTCGCAGGAAAGTGTCGGAGACGCTAATACATAGGGCAAGCAATTACCGCGACCTGCTTCCGGAGATGCCAAGACATTGTTTTGCGGTTGAATTTGTTGTTTCGTTGTTTTTACTGTAGTTTTATAGGAATATAACTAAAATTTGAACTGCTTGCCAAAACCACCAAGAAGACGAGATTTTAATTTTTATGCACACTTAATTGGAAACAAATAATATTTTTTAAGTTGATAAAATACAGCGTGATCCAAAAGTAAGTAAACAGCAGTGACGTGCCGTAAAGCTCGTGGTAGGTGAGGCACCAATTTTTTAAAGTAATGTTAGTACTAATTTTATTTAATAATAAAACAGTGCCCTACTTAAATAAAAATAAAAAAAAAGAAATTTGAAGCATTTCCTCATGTTTAGCTAATTCTTTTCGAATTTAAAAAAAGTTTTTTTTTATTATATCTCTATATTTATCTTGCTGACTTGCAGGAAAATGTTCGAGGCGCTATACATAGGAAAAGCAATTATGCCTAACTGCTTCCAAAGATGCTAAGATATTGCTGTCCGTTTGAAATTTGTTATTTTTTTTTAGTTTTAAAGAGTGACTAAAATTTAGAACTGCTTTCCAAGACCACCAAGCAGGAGATAGTGCTGTAAAGTGTCCTTCCCAAGGACACCACAAAATGGCGCGAGTAGATTTTGTATCGAGACCATGTTGATCACAAGCACGGCGCTTTAACCACTTGACCATGCTGCCGACGAAAAAAAATAATTTGTTTATGAAAAAAATGCCACATTTTTAGTTTCTTTTAACATTAGAATTGCGAAATCTATTTTATCTTTTTATACAAATTAGTTCTTTAGATTTTAAAAGTCAAAAGGAATTTAAATTTCATGAGAGCCTAAGATTTCACATGCTTGTTAAAGCTGTCATGATCGGATCCAGGAGGCGAAGGGGCTTAAATTCTTAAACTTTCAGGCAGATAATCTACTTTTTTGGCACAAACTTAACCTCTCTTTAGGAGGTCGATGAAAAACTTTTCATTTAAAAGCTAACTTTTGAATTAACGATGGAACCTCGTTTCAATCTTATTTGTTCCCAAAAACAGGCACACCCATGGCATTAAAATTTTCGTAATAAAATTCTTTAAAGCAACTTTGTTTTGTAGTAGTTCAAAACGCCACTGTTGGATGTTGGCGTGTCTGATTTTGCTTCTTTTTCGCTGATCTAACATAAATGATTTAGATTAGTGTTTCTTAAACCATGGGTCGAGAAGGCTTTTAAATTATCGGTCGTAAAAGAAAAAGATCTGTTCGCACAAGATTTGAGAAGTGAAGGACTTTCTTGAGTTGTCGTTACGAAATTAAAAGGAAATAGAAAAAAATCGGAATCAGATCCGAGGTGAAGACCTTTTTTTTTTTATAGAGAACACTAGATTTTGGTGATGAAAATCAAGAGAACTGAGACAGATTCGAGGTAAAGACCTTTTTTTTCGTAGAGAACACTAGATTTTTGGTGATAAAAATCAAGCGAACGGCGACCGATTCGAGGTGAAGACCTTTTTTTTTTTTATTAGAGATCACTACGGTTTCACCACGCTCAGTCAAATTTACTTGGGTCGCAGTCATGTTTGCAAATTGTTGTTTTTAGCGATTTTGGATCGCCGAAAAAAGTTTAAGAAACACTGCTATACTGTAGATTGTTGATCTCTAACTGACGTAAAAGCTCGTGCATATAGAAAATGCGCCCATTTTCGTACCGTTTCTATTATTGCAGTAGGCTCCTTTTCGATAGCTGAATAGCGTCGTTCGCTTTTAGTAAGTATACGTGACATAAACGCAACCGGGCGGCCGTTTCGGTCAAGTGTTGCCCCAATAGCTAAATTCAGAGGCATCGCACTCGACTATGAAGGGTTCTTCATCGTTGATGCAACGCAAAAAAGCGGAACTTAAGTTACAACGTTTCGAAAGCCGAAACCGTATTATTGGTTAGTGGAAACGTTTCAATTCCAGTAAGCGGTGCAATTTTTGTAGAGAAATTTTCGATCCAGCGAGCGCAATAAACGAACATTCCCAAGCAATGCTTAAGTTCTTTTTTTGTTGAAGGGACTGGAAGATTTATTAGAGGTTGAAGTCGCGCAGGATTTGGCTTTATGGTATTGTGAGAAACTCTATAACCTAGCAAGTCTAATTTGGTAGCAGAATAAACAGATTTTTTTTCAAGTAACGTGAACCCTTCTCAACTTGCAGTATTTAAGAGCGCTTTTAAATTTTAGTTATGTTCATCTTTGTCACGCCTTGTAACTGTAACATTATCTAGTAAGCGTAGGTTTTCTTGAATTTGCATTTTTCGATTAGATTGTCAATAATTCGTTGGAAGGTTGATGCCCCGTTGGTCACCCCAAAAGGTGATTTCTCGTAGCCTGGGCCGTGAATAAGTCTGTTCATTGGTGTTTAAGATGACAGACCGAAACCGAACCTACCAAAACGGAAGGGTATCCACCCATTCCAAAGTTCACTGTCGGTCTGCTAATCGGCAAACGTCCTTTTCAGAACGGGGCAATGCCAGGATAAAACTGCCCTTTTCAGGGCACATTGCCAACAAGTTCCGAAGACCCACTATTCTTCAGCTGAACATCGAAGGCCTCACTGCAAGCAAGATGAACGTTCTTTATTACCTCGCTATGCAGTCCGAGGCACTCGTCATCCTACTGCAGGAGACCCACTGCACTGATGCAGAGAAGTTGGTACTTCCGAACTGCCAACTAGCTGGGTTTTCTTTAAGCAGGAAGCATGGCCTTGCCACGTTTGTCCACGAGCGACTAAGATACACGCTTTTGGACCAATCTCCACCGACATTGGAGATCGAGTGGCTGTGTGTGGACGTTGATGGCTATAAAATAGTCAACGTCTACAAGCCACCGCCAACGCGATTGCGAACCCTGGATCTCCCAGTGTTTCCTCACTCCTGTCTTTATGCTGGCGATTTTAACTGTCGTCATGCTGACTGGGGTTACGATGACAACAGTCTGGACGGTGAGTGCTTGGTTGGCTGGGCAAGTATTAATTGTCTTGCCCTACCATATAATGCCAAGGACGCTGCCAGTTTTTATTCCGGCCGCTGGAACACTGGCACCAATCCAGATCTAGCGTAGGTCCAAACAGTCGTTTACCGCATAGACGTGTCCTTGACAAGTTCCCAGGTCACAACATTGACCTTCGCTTATTACATTACCAAAGTTTGCTATGTTAGTTCCAAGCATGCCTGTTAAGCGATGGAACTTCCGCAAGGCCAATTGGAGTCACTACATTGCTTTGACGAATAAATTCGCAAAGACTTTGTTGCCGCCTGATTCACTTGATGTGGATGCGGCTTACCAGGACTTCTGTAACACCATTAAAAAAGCAGCCAAAAAGACTATCCCACGCGGGTATCGAAATAACTATATTCCGTGTTGGGATGCAGAGTGTGAATTCCTCTATAAAACCTTTCTGCAGTCTCCTCAGAGAGACGACTCAAGTTTGGCTGCTACAGCTCTGCTTGCCAAGCTTGACAGAAAGCGGAGGGATCGATGGTCCGAGGCAGTTCGGAGCATTGACTTCTCACACTCTAGTCGAAAAGCGTGGAGTACTTTGAACAACCTTACTGGTAGGTCACGACACTCTCCTCGTCACTATCCCGTTTCAGCCAATGCTATTGCATCTCAGCTGGTAGAAATGGGAAATACGAGGCTGTTGACCGCAAGTCATCTCGACTTGCCTCTCAAGAAGTGTCTGACCTTTGGAGGGCCACAACACCAGACGCAGTAAATATCTCTGACAATTTTTCACAGAGAGAATTTGCTGCTGCCCTCCAAAATTTAAAACCAGGTAAAGCTCCGGGACCTGATTCCATCTGCTCAGAGCTTATACTCTATGCTGGAGCTGCTTTGAAATCGTGGTTACGTGACTTCCTTTCTTCCTGTTTGCGCCGACTCAAAATTCCCAAGATATGGAGAAGAGCGCTTGTGGTCGCGATCCCAAAACCAACAAAATCCGTAAGGGACCCAAAGAGTTATCGACCGATATCTCTGCTCTGTGTCCCCTACAAGATCCTCAAAAGACTTATCTACGCCCACGTTGAACCATTAAATTTTTTAATTTTTTAATTTTTATCTCTATATTTATCCTCCTGACTCGCAAGAAAGCTATGGAGGCGCTATACATAGGGTAAGCAATTACCCCGACCTGCTTTATTAATCAATCCACTGCTCCCTAAAGTGCAGGCTGGGTTCCGACTCGTGAAGTCAACCGTAGATCAAGTTGTTCTGCTAACCCAGGACATCGAGGGATCTTTTGAAGGCAAAAAGAAGGCCGGTGCCGTATTTGTCGATCTGACAGCTGCTTATGACACTGTCTGGCACCGTGACCTTACCTGCAAGCTATTGAGACAACTTCCGGATAAGCACATGGTCAGAATGATTATGGAGCTTGTCCGAAATCGAAGTTTCACCCTTACCACCGGTGACAGCAAGCAAAGCAGGCTACGCCGTCTTAAAAACGGCGTTCCTCAGGGATCGATCTTGGCTCGCCTCCTATTAAACATCTATACGTACGATCTTCCTTCCATGATTTCCAGAAAGTTTGCTTATGTTGATGATCTAGCATTGTTGCACTCTTCTGAAAATTGAAAGGACTTGGAGGGGACCTTAAGCCAAGACATGTCCACACTTTCAGCGTATCTCCAGACTTGTAGGTTGAAGCTCAGTCACACTAAGACAGTGACGGCAGCCTTTCACTTAGATAACCAAGAGGCCAAACGTGAGCTAAAGGTCTACAACAACAATAGACTTTTACCGTTCTGTCCAACCTCTATTTATCTTGGGGTAAAACTAGACAGATCGCTCACGTTTCGTCACCATTTAGTGGCATTGCGCAAAAAACTATCCTCGCGCGTCACACTGCTGAGGCGACTCGTGGGCTCGGGATGGGGTGCTGGTGCTAAAACACTACGCATAGCCATCTTGTCTTTAGTCTACTCAACAGCTGAGTACTGTGCACCAGTCTGGTGTCCCAGTGCTCACACTCGCCTCATCGACAGTGTTAAACAACGCCTTGTGCATAGTTACTGGATGCCTGCGTCCCACTCCAACGGACCACCTACCTGTACTCTCAGGCATCCAGCCAGCTGAGCTTCGCCGACTGGGAGCAACACTCTCCTTGGCTCACCGTGGATCTCTGGATCCCGATCATATCTTGTATAGTCTTTTAAGTGGGTCCTCAGACACTCGCCAAGTAAGATTAAGTTCTAGACGCCCGTTTGTCCCAGCTGTGCGGAATCTCTTGGACAACCTTGCCAGACTTGGCATCCGCGCTTCTGAATGGACAAATTACAAATGGAAAACGGAGTATTGTGAAAATACTTCCAGGCTCCGTGCTTTTGTGCCCGAGACCGGTGCCAGGCCTGTTGGGATGGGCTTTTCCCGAGCAGCTTGGGTTAAGCTCAACCGCCTGCGGACTGGTGTTGGGCGATTCCATTCGTCCATGCACAAATGGGGTTTTGCTCCTTCACGGAATTGCGAGTGTGGCGCCTCTGAACAAACCGCAGACCATGATGCTGGCTTAATAACAACATTGCCAGCATCTGATTCAGGCAGTTCAGTAGTCTGGGGTAGTGAAAGTATAAACCCTCGGCTCCAGTCCTGTTTGTGTCTGACCTGGAGTGGATACCCTTCAAACGACAACCCCAAAAGGCATGCGACAGTACTGGTATAGTTTTCCATTGGCTTCAAAAGCAGTAAAATTTCACTCTTCCGTTGCCAATGGGACTTGATAATACGCGGATTTTAAAACGACAGTACTGTAATACTTTGATTTTGCAATTTCATTTATTAGTTTATCTATGCGCGGAAGCGGATATGCGTCCAAATGCGTAAAGCGGTTAATTGTTTGGGAATAATCAATGACCATACACTTTTTACGATTTTCATCTTTAGTAATAAGTACCTGTGAGCGCATTGAAGAATGAGATGGTTCGATGATGCCTTCTTTAAGTCTTGAAATTTCTTCTTTGATGAATTTCTTGTCGGATTCACTATACCGTCTACATTTAGTCGCGACAGGAACACAATCAGGGAAAATAGATCGAAAAATTCTCGGTGGTTTGATTTTAGCAGCCATCACGTTGAAAGGATTTAAGGGACTATTAACAGAGATACCTTCTTGAGTGCTATGCATTTTAAATTCGATTTCGCTGTGCAGTTTCATAAAATCTATTCCTAAGATTACGTCTGCGCATAGTTCTTCCATAATCCCAAGTTTAAATTTTGGGTAGTTATTGTTGAATACTTTAAAGTTTACAAGAACCGGTCCTTTGACTTCCGCAGAATGTGAAGTAGACGCCATAGTAATAGCAGAAGGCTCCCCTTCAAGAGAAAGTTTAAGTCCTTTTAACAACCGGTGGTCGATGTAACTTTCGGAAGAACCTGTATCCATAAGTATTTGGATAACAACTCCATTAAGAGGCCTTTAGGCACTTGGGAAATCCCGAAAAGATGCTTGAAACTATAGGATTGTACGTTGTTGAGGCGCTAGTTTTGGTGTTTTTCTTGGAGCGACATACTCGTGAAAAGCGTCCAATTTTACCGCACGAAAAGCACTGTATATCTTTTGCAGGGCATCTATCTCGATTGTGAAAAAGACCTCCACAAAAGAAATATGTTTTTGTGCGAAATTTTCTTTTCATTGCAGCCGACGTGGAAGTAGGAGGGATTTGGTATTCTTGTTGAGTAATGTCGTGCCCAATATGTCGCTAAGTGTTTGGCACGATTAAGCCGTGTAGCATGTTCCCGAGTTTGATTGAGGGACAAGGCTAGGTCCAAAGATCGCTGAAGAGTGATGTCGTCTTGTTCAAGCAATCGTTGACGAATACTTGCAGATTGTAACCCTTTAACAAATGCATCTCAAATCATGTTTTGCTGGTGCGTCTGAGCATCCACAACCTCAAAGTCGCAGTCTTTGGCCAGTCGACGTAGGTCGTCAAGAAATTTGTTGATGCTTCCCTCAGGCAGTTGAGTTCGCGTTGACTGTAAATGCCTAGCCATAATTTTATTTCGAGGTTTTATGTAGGCTCTTTCAAGCAAGGTTATTGCTAGTCCGTAATTATTAGTTTCTTCGATATAATTATATACGGAAGAGCTAACGTAATTAATTAATAATCCGTATTTATCTATCTCGGGATCATTCACATCACGACCATTCTCAACGGCTGCGACAAACCTCTCGAAGGTTTTTCGCCAATACTTAAAGACTTGTTTAGAGTCAGGAACATTTGGATCAACTTGGCTGGCCTCAATAATAATAATAATAATAATAATATTTATTTGCAAACACACAAACATAAATTTTATAAATACACACACGGTAATGTTAAAAGAAAATCAAAGTATGTGTGAAGGCAGGGAGTACCGAAGAACATACGATTTGTCATGGATTCGAAACTTATGACAAAGATGAAATTTTTCAAGCGTATTAAGCTGAAAAATTTTGCAATCTTTTTACGACAATACCGCGGGCCGCAAAAAGCAAAGGTATAAACATCTGAAGTATGCGGACCGACTAAAATGACACGGTCTATTTCAACCACGTCATCGCTTATTTAAACTTTATATTTACTTTGTTTTTAAATTCTTGTTCATTTAATAAAAAAAACTTAAAAAAGAGTAGATCGTTAAATTTTTAAAAATTCTATAAATGCCGGTTCCAAAATGTAAAAATTTGAAAAAATATTTTTAAAAACTGAAACTTAAAATGCTTAGACATCGAACATGGTAAATTCCCAAATCAATATAAATTTGAAAAAAGTTTTTTTAAAAAATAAAATTTAGAATGCTCAGAGTTAAAATGCATCGAACAGGGCATTTCACCTACTACTTACGGACTTGAAATTTCGTCCATTTTATATAATTATCCGCTATACTCGAGTCCGTTATATACGAGGTTTACTGTATTCGAGAAAAGTAATGATATCATGTTGTTCAGAAAAAAAAATGTACAAGAGAGAATGAAATTTTGCTTTTTTTTTTAAAGGTGAACGAAATTGAAAAAAAGTTAAATTTGCAGTGATTTTGCAGTAACCGCATAAGATATAATATAGAGATTAATAGTGACGTAATAGATTTAAGCAACAACTGCTGAGAAACGGTTTTTATGCTTTTTGT
Organism: Diplosoma virens; assembly: GCA_963680785.1. Lineage (NCBI taxonomy): Eukaryota > Metazoa > Chordata > Ascidiacea > Aplousobranchia > Didemnidae > Diplosoma > Diplosoma virens. The sequence continues at coordinate 12,911,918 of OY796890.1, read as the reverse complement.
ATTAACTAGGGGCGTTTGAGATTGGAAAATGTTTTTATGTCAAAACACATAAAAGGATTAAATTAAATAAGAAACAAATTTGTTGCAATTAAATAAGGATAAAATTTGATTTTTACAAAATTTTAAATTATCAAATACTTGCTCAAAACCATATAGATCAGAGGTGGGCAATAATTTTCAACTTCGAGACATTGGGGGTTTTGGAATGATTTGCAGGCCGAATCGTATATAAACTGACAATAGTAAATTTTAATAATTACGGGTTATTATGAAATGTCATTTGTCCTTAAATGTAGTGATCTCTAAAAAAAGTCATCATTTTGAATTTGTCGCGAATTTCTTGATTTTTTCCCTAAAAATGGGCTGCATGTGGCCCGCAGCCGTGGTTTTGCCACCCCTGATTTATCCTCTTTGCTTTTTTTAAACACCTTGCGGGCCGCATAGATGCCTTTGGCGGGCCACACTTTGCCCACCTCTGATACAGATCAAGGATTCTTAAACTGAAACTTGCGCACATTTGGGGCGTATGTGAAAAGTCTCCAGGACAAGCGCAAAGCTAATGGATTACGGTAAAACTTGTAAAATTTACATTGCTGATTCAAAAACCAAAAAAGAAGAGAGAAAATTTCTAATTAAGAGTGATGCTAATTAAGAAGTTACATCTTCAAAAGGTTCCGAATACCTTCTATAATTTAGAAATATTAATAGCTGTTTGAAAAATTGCAAGAAAAACCAATAAATGACTTTTTGAGTATATAATTTGATAAGGTAAAATTTTATCAAATTTTGACATTATTTTGACCTATAAACTCACTAAAAAGACTTCTGAGCAACCAAAATTACTTTGGGGTAAAGTTTAACAGACAGTAGACTCCTGAAAAAATTTTCATTTTATTGACTTTAGTGGGCCCCAATCTTCTTCTTCTTCGGCTTCTCCCTACTCGGAGTCGCCACAACGCAACAGTATTCTCCATTTCACTCGATCTACTTCGTCTTCTTCCCTAGCTCCAACCCTTTCCATTTCTTCTCTCACCAAATCCATTCACCTTCCCTTGGCCTTCCTCTTTTCCTTCTGCCTGGCACCGTCATCTCCATCATCCTCTTCCCCACGTAGTCTTCTTCTCTCCTTTTTACGTGTCCATACCAACGCAGCCTTGCATTTCCAAGTTTGTCTACCAGCTTTGCAATTTTCGCGGTCCCTCTCACGTATTCGTTTCATATCTTGTCCTTTCTTGTCACTCCCAATGCCCATCTCACCATTTTTAACTCTGCAACTTCCATTTTTCCCACCTGTTTTTCCGTCACTACCACTGTTTCCATTCCATAAAGCATGGTTGGTCTAACAACACTCTCGTACATTTTACCCTTAACCTTTGCTGATAACTTCCTGTCGCACAAAACTCCAGACACTTTCCTCCAACTCATCCATTCTGCTTGGATCCTTCTTTTTTCTTCTTCACATCTTCCATTGCTACTAACTGTTGAACCCAGGTATTTGAAGTTTTTTGCTCTCTTTATCTTTTCTCCTTGCAGCTTCAACTCTTCTCCATCATCCACACCCCCAACCCTCAAATATTTGGTCTTGCTCCGACTCACTTTCAGGCCTCTTCTCTCCAGTGCATTTCTCCAAATCTCCAGATTCTCCTCTAGCTTTCTATGATTTTGTCTAGACATGACTATGTCATCTGCAAGCAACATATCCCATGGTGCGTCCTTCCTGATGTCCTCCGTCAGCCTGTCTATAATGATGGCAAAACGAAATGGGCTGAGTGCTGAACCTTGGTGGAGTCCAACACCTATCTTGAATTCTTCAGTCAACCCTGCTACACTTCTCACAGTTGTTGTCGCTCCGTCATACATATCCTTGATAATCTTTATGTAGGACTCTGATGTTTCAGCTAACCGCAAGCATTCCCACAGTTCCTCTCTGGGTACCCTGTCGTATGCTTTCTCCAAGTCAATAAAGGCACAGTGCACTGCCTTCTGCCCTTCAGTACACTTTTCCAACAGCATCCTTAGACAGAAGATTGCGTCAGTGGTACTCCTTCCTGGCATGAACCCAAATTGTTGCTCAGCGATTGTCATCTCATTCCTTATCCTTGCTTCTGTTATCCTCTCCCAAAATTTCAAAGTGTGGCTCATTAACTTGATGCCCCAGTACATTCCACATTCCTTGATGTCTCCTTTACCTTTTTACAAAGGTACAAGCACGCTCTTCCTCCATTCATCTGGCATCTTCTCTCCTCGCAAGATTCTGTTGAAAAAGTTCACGAAAAACTCCACACCTTTATTGCCTAGAGCAATCCATGCTTCCACTGGTATGTCATCAGGTCCTTGAGCCTTTCCCTTCTTCATCTTCCTCAACCCAGTCTGACTTCTTCTCCAGAGATATCTTCCACGTCCCTTTCTCTCCCTTCTGTTCTCGTTTCTCTTCTTTCTCTAGGGTTTTCATGGTTGAGTAAGTTGTCAAAATACTTCTTCCATCTCTGTTTCAATTTCTCTTCTTCCATCAGAATCTCCCCAGTCTTACTCTTGATTACTTTTACTTGTTGAACATCCTTGCTTTGTCTGTTTCTTTGCTTTGCTATTTTGAACCTTGCTAATTTTGCTTATTTTCCCCCTCCTTTGTTTCCAGTTTTTCTTACAGTTCCTCATATGCCTTGTTTCTTGCCTTTGCCACTTCTCTCTTAACTTGCTTTTTAGCAGTTTTATAGGCCAACTTGCTTTCATCATCTCTGATGGTATCCCATGCTTTTTTAGCTTCTTTTCTTCCTTCAGCTTCTCCTGGACTTCCTGGTTGCACCACCACGTTTCCCATCTACCTGCCTCGCTAACTTTTTCCGATGTTTCACCCAGTTCCCTTCTGGCAATGCTCCGTATCATTTCAGCTATTTTGTGCCAGTCTTCCTGTACACCAAGTATTCCGCTTTCAATCACTTTCATTTTGAATCTATTGTTTACTTTCGAGTCCTTTAATTTCCATCATTTTATTCTCTTCACTAGTTTTGGTGCTTTCCTCCACTTTGTTCAGATGATTTATCGCACTGACCACTATTCTGTGCTGTTTTTCTACACTTTTACCGACAACAACTTTTGTATCCACCACCTCCTTGATCCTTCGTCTTCTCACCATAATGTAATCCACCTGCGAACTGCGTCCGCCACTGCTGTAGGTGACTCTATGTGCTAGTTTCTTTACAAAATATGTGTTAGTGATTACTAGTACCCTTCTCTTAGCAAAATCCACCACTACTTGTCCTTCGTTATTTCTTTTCCCTAATTCGCGTCGGCCCATGCATTCTTCTTCACCATTATTCCTTTGTCCTACGTGCCCATTCAGGTCTGCTCCCACCACAATTCTTTCATTCCTTGGTATCTTTTCCACTGTCTCATCTAGGTCCAGCCAGAATGTTTCCTTTTCTTCACGTATGCGCCCCACCTGTAGCGCATACGCACTGATAACATTCAACATAACACCATCAAGCTCCATCTTCAAGCATATTATCCTGTCTGTTACCCTCAACAATTCCACTACCCTGTCCACATGCTCCTTTTTTATTATGATTCCTACACCTCGTTGTTTTCCCGGGCCTCGACCGATCCGGTATGAAGTCAGATTTTACAACGTGCATTGAAAAATATTTGACTATGTTTTATGCCGGACCATTAGTGGGCCCTAATCATGATGTAAAATTTTTAAATAGCTCTATGTGTAGCCCTACGAGTTATTTCATCATTCATCATAATTATTTCAATTATTAAATTTTTTTTCAAGTTCTTTGTTTTTCGTTCAAAAGTTCCTAAACTTGTTTCCTAAATTTTTTCTGTATTTTGGAACATTATGGCTGGAATGTTTGAATAATTTAATGCTAAAGTCCTCAGCAAATTGATTTGAACATTTGTTTTGTAAACTTTAGCAACCCTCGGAGTCAAACTGCCTCGGAAACTGTGATTGTATTCGATCGGAAGTTTTTAGCAAATACGTGGTTAAAACAGTGCCGCACGTAAAGATTTATTCAAAGAGTAGAGGGGGGTAGAGTGGAATGGTTGTTTTCAAAGTCAGTTGAAGAATAAAAAGGTCTTTATTCGCGATCAAAAACCAAAATTTCTTTTTTTTTGCCAATCGTCAAATGTAAACTAAAAAAACTTTGTTTCATTTGTAATTTGAAGTGAAAAGTTTTTAATTAAGTTTCCACAGGACTTTCGAATACTCTCTTCACAAAAACATTTCCCAGGTCGATATGTGATTTTAATAAAAAAATCGTATGATTTGTGCGCTTAAACCCTTTCCCGTACGTAAGTCAGAAAACTTCTTGACACATTTATATTTAGAAGAAATAAATTGTAACAAAAGAAGCTGATAAATGGGTGATTTTTTGAACTCGTGTTGGAATCAAGACAGAAATAAAGAAGCAAAAAAAGTTCCTTACCTTATCACGATTAAGGTAGGTGGCGCTTGATTTAGGCCAAGATCATTCCAATTCATTTAGATTAGTTTGGTCCAAGTTTTTTTTAATCGTGCTTTTATACAAAAACACTTTTTGTACAGCATTCGAATAGATCAATGATGAATCCAAAAACTATTCGGTACCAAAAAAATAAATAAAAAAAACAAATAAAAAGCACTTCGATCAAAAAGTGCGTTTAAAGCATATGCCGACTGGTGAATAAAAATAAATACAGCTTTAACAGGCTGCTGCCTGAAACTCTTCGATAAATTAGAGTCGGGCAAAAAAATTAAAATAAATAAGATTAAAATTTTTTTAATTATTGTTTAGCGGGCCAGAGTTTCTTTCACACCCTGTTTAAATAAATTTTGATAGTTAAGTAATCTTGAATGAAAGAACAATAGCATCGTAAAAATTATTTTTGAGTAGTATCATCATCTTTTTATTTAATTTGCTGACTAGCTAAACAACGTCGAAAACGTTAAACTTAGGGAAACCGTCAAGCGATTAAGGCATTTCTTATCTGGTTTCAGAGATGCCAATCCGGTAGAAAATTTTTTATTTGTTTTTTAGTTTTTATTTATGACTGAAATTTAGAGCTATTTGTTGAAAACACCAAGGAAACTCTCGGCGGTCGTCTCACTAAAAGCTTTTTTGGAAAAATAAAGTTTAAACTTTGTTTTTTTTTTGTTTAATCTTTATATTTATTCTGTTGATTTGCAGGAAAGCGTCGGAGGTGCTATACAAAAAATCACAGCCGAGCTGTTACCCAAACCTGCTTACGGAGATTGCAAGATATTGCTGTCCAGTTGAAATGTTTATTTCGATTTTTTAGTTTTTAGTTAGAAATATAATCAGTATTTAGAGATGCTTGCTAAGATTGTCAATCAGAGAAATGTGCCGTAAAGCGTTTTTTCCAAGAACACAACAGAGTGTTATATACGAGTTGGTTTTGAACCGAGACCGTATCGATTCTGTTTGCCATTAATCTTGACAACCCGACCGCTGTTGAAACTTTTCAGAACTGCAAATACAACAAACAATGTGACAAATTAATATAAACACTGTTACCAGGGATATTACTTATTTTAAAATTCATTGTTCTTCTGGTAAAATCAGGCAAGTAAAACTTCAACAAATACAAAAGGCGTAATATTTATTAAAGCAGAACTCAACGACGTTTTGTCCGTTGCATCGGGCGGACTTCTTCAGGTAAAAGCAAAACACAACGCGCACCGTATTTAAAAACCAAGAAGTTAAAAACACAAACCGACAAACACAAGGTGAGAAGCGAACATACATAAAGACACTTATTTATGTTTTCGTAAGAAATTTTATCGTCAAATTTTTGGTGTTGCGATGGGTTCACCTATCTCCGTCATTGTAGCTAATTTAGTTATGGAATCTATTGAGAATAAAATGCTAAAAGATTTTGCTTCCCCACCTCGCATTTGGTTACGTTACATTGATGATACTTTTGTTGTGCTAAAGAAAACCGAGGTGGTATCTTTCTATGAATTTATAAATAATATTGAAGAAAGTATTAAATTTACGGTCGAACAAGAAGTTGATAATGCTATTTCGTTTTTAGATGTGTTAATAATTCGTAACAATGGTCAATTAACTACAAAAGCCTATAGAAAACCTACACATACAACTAGGTACTTAAATTTTAATTCATGTCATAATTTTTCTCAAAAAGTTGGTTTGGTTAAAACATTATTGTTTCGCGCTAATTCTAAATTAATTACAAATTATCGAGACAAAATTAATGAAGTTAAATTTGTTTGTAATGCTTTACGTGATAATGATTATCCAGATTGGTTATTGAATAAAATGAAAAAAGAAATTAAACATAAAAAAGTTAATAAAATTGTTTGCATGAGTGAAAAAAAAAAAAAAAAAAAAATATCTAACTATGTCGGTTTACCATATATTAAAGGTTTGAGTGATGAATTGTCTAGAATTTTGAGAAAATTTAATATTAATGTGTATACTTACCCTTATAAAACAATTGGAAATATTTTACCAAAAATAAAAGACTCTGTTGATGATATATACAAGCGTGGTGCAATTTATAAAATTCCTTGTAAAGATTGTTCAAATGTATATGTTGGTGAAACGGGCAGATGTTTTAATACTCGCTTATCGGAACATAAACGTGATTTGAAACCGATTAATTTGGCTAAACTAAAAGAAGATGATTTGAATAAAAAAACTGCATTGGTTAAGCATTGTTTTAATTGTGAACATAGGATTGATTTTGGTAATTCTGAAATATTGGATTATAACATTGACTATGAAAAACGCAAATTTTTAGAATCATTATATATTAATAATACAAAAAATTCAATAAATGATAAAGATTGTAATGTTTTTCCAAAAATATATAGCAATATAAAAAATCTCAACTGATGTGGGTTTTCAACCTGTTAAATTTGTTTCTTTTGCACTAAGTAATTTTGAAATCGTTATGTATGTTCGCTTCTCACCTTGTGTTTGTTGGTTTGTGTTTTTAACTTCTTGGTTTTTAAATACGGTGCTCGTTGTGTTTTGCTTTTACCTGAAGAAGTCCGCCCGATGCAACGGACGAAACATCGTTCAGTTCTGCTTTAATAAATATTACGCCTTTTGTATTTGTTGAAGTTTTACTTGCCTGATTGTACCAGAAGAACAATGAATTTTAAAATAAACAATGTGACAGTTACAGCATAACTTACCTACTCTTTCTGACTAGCAGTTGATGGACGTGATTTATTAGTTCTTAACTTATCGAAGGATAGAGGTAATCGCAAACACCAAGCTTATGAACGAAGTGATCCAGTTTACGTTAAACCTAACATATAATTAATATTAAATGAAACTACTCATGTTTTTATTAAATACAATTGAGACAGAAAATAATTTTAGGAAGATGAAATCTTCTAGGTACAACAGTAGAAGGACATCAGTTTGATGCTCAGTGATTTCCGCTATCTCCTTGCGAAAAGCATTTCACGGCGAATTCCAAAACTAATAAAAAGATGCAATTAATATTGCAACACGTATTTGACGTGCCTTTCTTTTATAATTTTTAGTTCTAACTACATGATAAACAAGCTATCTTAAATGCCGGCTGCAAACTCAATGTATTTCTAAGCCAATTTGAGGTTGAAATTAAAAAAAATTTCCAAGTCGAAGTTCGGGTTTTTTTCAGTTGGAAATCATTTCATTTTCAGACCGAGTTTGAGATCATTTTCAGTTTATCGTGTTCAAGTTCGAGTTCAAATTTACTAGTTTCAATCAATCAACTTCGATATTTTCCTACCTATTAATTGAAGAAAAAAAATCTAAATTTTTGATGACTCATTTGCTCAAATATGCATGTTTTTTCAATCTTTCGCTCAATCATTCGCTCAAATATGGGAGTAATTCTAAGTGAGGATCTCTTTTTTTTGTCTCCATACAATCAAACTCGATCGACTTTTTTTATTTTGATTTCGGAAAATCTTATTTATTAAGTTGGAATTTGAGTTTAGCAAAAAAGACCGAGTTCTTCGTCTTTGAATTCGAGTTTGCAACCCTGCGTAGATTTTCAATTCAATTCAATTTTATTTGCAATCAAGGTATTACGTTTCGAAATTGTTATTGACAAAGTGATTCCGAAATAGGAAACAGCGGCTAAATAGGGGAAAGTCGGGTATTAAGGACCCCTCAAGCGAAAATCCCCGTAAAAAATTTTTTTTGATTTTTGACGAAATTATTTTGATACCATGTCCTCAGTCTATACTTTCTTTTATACAAATAACAGCTCGTATGTAAGCTGTGATGACCCTTCAAACATTTTAGATAAAAGGGTCCATATTAGAAGCTGTGCTTGTAATGTGGAACCCTACCAGAACTGACGTATTTAAAAATATTTTATAAACTTTAAAATTTTGTAGTATTTTCTTTACGATGTAAGAATTTATTTATTAAAAACAAAACAAAATAACGTCAAATTGAGCAGCGAAAAAAGTGACACTAAAATTCGAAATTTGATTCATTGGCATCAATCTCGTTAAAAAATAAGATCAAATGAAAAAGAATATTATTTTCAAAGATTGCAAAAAAATAAAGAAAAAATTCAATTTTGTTAAAACACTTTTTTGATTACTTTTTTATGTAGTTTTCAATAATGTAAATTGTTTTTTCTTAATTTTTTTCGTATTCGAGAAGTTGGAAGGGGTCCGTATTTTTTCGGGGTCCGGATTACCCGATTTTCCCTATTTTATTATACGCATAACATCAATTCTGCGCGGTCGCCGCAACCTTAAATTGAAGTAGCTAAGTTAATTTTGAAAACATAAAGAAAGAAAAAAAACAATTAAGATAAATTTAAAAATAATAAAAAGTGTATACATTTTGTTTATAAACACAAAAAGTAGTAATAATACTGTATAACAATAAAATATACACATCCGATCCATCTAAACAGAATGTTGCATAATCATGGGTGGAAGAAACAACAAACTCTGTGACCAAAGGGTCAAGACCCGAAAGGGTCCGGCCGGCAAAGAAACCCACCAAAAAAATCCTGCCGTAGGTCAAAAGAACCATTTCAAATGAATTTCGCCGCAAAAAACAACTAAATTTAAACTACAAAAGCAATAAACGAATTTTGTGCATCTCACAAAAAAATTATTTGGATTTTTATCGCGATCGGCAAATTTCTTCATTGATTTATCAGCCTGATTTTCTTCTGGATTGTCTGGAGTTCGTAGTTTATTTCTTCGTGATATTATTTCAAGTTTCCTAAAAAAAAAAAACAATAAAAATTAAAAGTTTGTTAAATTCGTTTTAAGAAAAGCTTATTTTCCTATAAGATACTTCAAAATCCTTTACAAAAACGTTTATAAAGACCCTTTGTTTGATGGTCACACTTTGTAAAATGGTTAAAATTTAAGGCAACTCATGTGTCAAACATAGCTTAAACGACAGCCGTCAAATGGTGCTAAATGTAACACAATCAATATAGCCTTTGTTAAGTAGGCCTAATTCCTGTTTCCTATAACGATTCTCTCATAATTCAATTGCAATAATATTGCACCAGAGCAATTTATGAACAATTTATCATTATATTTTAAAAGCAGTAAAAAATTAAGGTAATTAAATTTGTTTATTTTTAAGAATTTCTTGCAATAAATGGTTCTTTTTTTATATGATCAATTGGTATTGACTTGATGGCTGGTTTCTGTTTTAAGCGAAGTCACCGTTGTAAGTAAGCAGCGTAAACCTATTCAAGAATTTGCCGTGTATTGCTTTCCCAAGAGTAGAATAAGCATCGAATTCGCTTTCTTCTGCTAGCTAGTCATGGTCAATCACATTAAGATATTCCGCCGATATGTCTGCAGCATAATTGGGTAGGTGCAAGCTTCCTTTTAAGCGCAATTGTGATAGAAATAATCTCAGTTTAATTCTTATTTTTTTCATGCATGTCCCTTTGGAAAACACTTAATGGTTTTTTTGGTTGGCTCTCAGCCAACAGCACGGAAAAAAGTTAATAAATTTAAAGATAATTGAAAGTGATTCTGTGCAATCAACGCTCTGAACTCAAACTCGTAAAATAAATAATCGAATTTGAAATCATTTAATTAGTAATTTTTAAAGAAAATGAATAATAATTTGGATCTTCTGTAACAAAGATAATATTGACGAGAGTGGAAATTAAGATTTGAAATTAAACACTGAAATTTTTTGATGTTTTATTTTACTATAAATTTCGCTGTTCTTGATACCAGGTTTAATATTGAAATTTTTGTGCATGATTTTCTCGTAAAATTTGAGTTAAACTGCTGTTAATTCTTTATTAAAAAGTAAAAACAATAATAACAACTCAACGTTTCGGTATACTATGATTCAGTAAACCTTCATCAGGAGATTAAATGAAATACAAATATCAGCTGTAACAAAACCACAATGGTGCAAACAAAGAAAAAAATAATAAAAGTACATTTGTGATCTAAAACGACATCTAACGGATTTTAAATTATGATAAGCAGTTGGATAAAAACAAATAGTTTTGTCATTAAAAGCATAATTACTGTATTAGAATGAAAAAGGACTTCAAAAATCTTCTTATATAATTTGTTTCTTTTGCCAAAATTTTTGAGTTATTCCAACCCATATGATGATTTTCTGAATATACTGTACATGTTTCACCAGAGCAGATTCGTTGATCATATCATTATTTTCTAATCGTGCTAAATTTTTTTGATTTACATCACGCATGTGTTCTTTACATCTTGTACGAAATGCCCTACCAGTTTCACCTATATAAATTCCAACATAATGTAAACACGGAATTTCATAAATTACTCCTGGCTGTTGCTTTGGTTCAATTGAATCTTTTAAGTTGGGTAAAATTTGCTTGATTGTTTGAAAAGGTTTTGTATATACTCTAATATTTTGTTTTGTAATTATACGGTTTAAAATTTCAGTTATATCTTAAAAATAAGGTAGGGTTACTATTCCTTTGTAGTTTTTGCTTTTTTCTTGTTTCTCAATTTTGCTGAATTTGAATCGATTAAATGTTTTTTTTATAAGCCAATTTGGGTAGTTGTTGTCTTCCAACGCACGTCCTAGAATTTTTTTTTCTTCTTTAAAATCTTTCGAATTTGTAATTAATTTAGCTGCTCTGTTTAATCAACTAATAATAATACCTTGTTTTTGTTGCTGTGAATGACAAGATTCGTATTTAAAATAACGGTTAGTGTGGGTTTCTTTTCTATATATTTTAGTTGCCAATATTCAACCTTTCTTCTTCATGATCAGTATATCTAAGAATGATAATGTGTCTTCTTTCTCATATTCGATGGTAAAATTGATGCTTGCTTCAATGCTATTTATATGAGCGAAAAATTTTTTACAATATCTGATTTTATTACGACGAATGTATCATCTACAAATGTCGACCATAATTTTGGAGGAGACAAAAAAGAATTTGTCGCTTTTATCTCAATGTGCTCCATAACCAAATTTGCAATAGTAACGGAAGTAGGAAAGCTCATTGGAACACCAAATACTTGTTCATAAAATTTTCCTTGATATATAAAATACGTATTATTTAAAGAGAATTTTTCTATTAAACAATACGTTTAAACAGAACTGTGAAAAGTGTAGCAGGGTTGACTGAAGAATTCAAGATAGGTGTTGGACTCCACCAAGGTTCAGCACTCAGCCCATTTCGTTTTGCCATCATTATAGACAGGCTGACGGAGGACATCAGGAAGGACGCACCATGGGATATGTTGCTTGCAGATGACATAGTCATGTCTAGACAAAATCATAGAAAGCTAGAGGAGAATCTGGAGATTTGGAGAAATGCACTGGAGAGAAGAGGCCTGAAAGTGAGTCGGAGCAAGACCAAATATTTGAGGGTTGGGGGTGTGGATGATGGAGAAGAGTTGAAGCTGCAAGGAGAAAAGATAAAGAGAGCAAAAAACTTCAAATACCTGGGTTCAACAGTTAGTAGCAATGGAAGATGTGAAGAAGAAAAAAGAAGGATCCAAGCAGAATGGATGAGTTGGAGGAAAGTGTCTGGAGTTTTGTGCGACAGGAAGTTATCAGCAAAGGTTAAGGGTAAAATGTACGAGAGTGTTGTTAGACCAACCATGCTTTATGGAATGGAAACAGTGGTAGTGACGGAAAAACAGGTGGGAAAAATGGAAGTTGCAGAGTTGAAAATGGTGAGATGGGCATTGGGAGTGACAAGAAAGGACAAGATATGAAACGAATACGTGAGAGGGACCGCGAAAATTGCAAAGCTGGTAGACAAACTTGGAAATGCAAGGCTGCGTTGGTATGGACACGTAAAAAGGAGAGAAGAAGACTACGTGGGGAAGAGGATGATGGAGATGACGGTGCCAGGCAGAAGGAAAAGAGGAAGGCCAAGGGAAGGTGAATGGATTTGGTGAGAGAAGAAATGGAAAGGGTTGGAGCTAGGGAAGAAGACGAAGAAGATCGAGTGAAATGGAGAATACTGTTGCGTTGTGGCGACTCCGAGTAGGGAGAAGCCGAAAGAAGAAGAAGAAGAAGAAGAAGAAGATTGTTTAAACAAAAGTTTAAAGCAATTTCAATGCCATTAATTGTCATTTCAATACGTTCACTAAGTGTAACATCGTTTGTTAGTTGTTCACATGCAACATCTTTTGCAAGATTAATAGGAATTTTGGTAAACAATGACACTATATCGAAAGAAACCATGCACTCATTACTTTCAACATCAACATTTTTTAATAAATCAGCAAACTGGAAAAAATTTTTAACGGTAAATTTAGTCTTGCCAACTAGCGGTGATAACAGTTTAGATAAATACGAGTATTTAGATAAGTTATATAATGGTGAATTAATAAAAGAAACAATTGGTCTCATGGAAAAATCTTTTTTATGAACTTTTGGAAAATCGTATAAACGTGGTGCACATAAATCACTACTTCGTAAAAAATAATATTGTTGTTTCGTAATACGATCACGTTCTAGTAAATCGAAAATAAATGCATTTAAACGCCTTTCTATGGACTTTGTTCGATATTGTTTCATTGCTTTGTATGTTGTTTTATCTTTTAATAATAATGACAATTTTTCGTAATAAACAGCTCGATTAAGAATTACAGTACAATTACCTTTATCAGCTTTGCAGATATAAATTTCATTATTTTTCGATAAAGCAATCAACGCCTTTTTTTCGTTGTTGGTTGTAGTTTTATTTTATGATCATTCATAAGTGTATGTTAAAATCGTGAGAGCTGTTTTATTGTGTTGTTCTGCTGAACTAGAACTAAATTAAAAATTAACAACACTTTCCTTGTCGTTTAGAAATAGGAGATATGAGACTGTTGTCAACTCGATTCCTTTTCCAAAAAGTGCTTGACTTTTAGGAGGCATAAACACCATAATCAGTAACCATCCCAAAGAACTCACGTTTTATCACAACTTTGTGGCATTAAGCAAAAAATGTCTTCCCACGTCACAGTGTTGTCTTGTATTCGGTCTACTCAACAGCTGAGTACTTTACAGCACACTTGCTTGCGTCATAAACAGTGTCTTGAATGACGCCTTAAACATTTGGATGCCTAAGTCCCACTCCAACAGACCAGCTATTGATTCTTTAAGCATTAACCCTAATTTACCTAAGGGGGGTCCTTTGAGGACCCCCCTTATAAAAAAACGATATAACTCGTAGAGTTTGGATGATAAAAACCTAAAATTTTATGACTTTTCCTAAAATTTATTCCTGAATATTTTGGTCTTTTACTTGAGCAAATCCGGTGGATAGTTTTAGTGTAGCAGGCTATTTTTTTTGACTTACCTCTTGATTTTCGTATACTTTTTGTGTGCAAAAATCATGAGATAAGTCAAAAAACGTTTTGAACATCTTGCTGTGTTTGTCAAGATTACTGCCTCACGTAGTAGTTATTTATTTTTGCAGCAGACTGTGACTAATTGGACTATGTCGCAAAACAAAGCAGTCAACGAAAATTTGAGGACCTTCAGCCTTATGCAAAATAAGAAAAGACTAATAGCAAATATATTAAAAGTAAAGACATTTGACTAAACTAGAATAAATTTTCTCCAACATATCAAAAAATCAACTGCGCAGCTATTGTCTGTTACAAGTATTGGACATATAAACTTAGGGTCTTTTGAGGACCCCCCCTTAGGTAGTCAACAGAAAAAAATAGCCTAGGTAAATAAGGGTTAAGCCAGCTGAACTTCGCCAACTAAAAGTGGAATTCTTCTTGTCCAACATTGAAACGTTTGATCCTAACCATCTACTGCAAGTAATTTACCCACCTTGCTTCCAGAAATGCCATGATTTTGCTGTCCGATTGAAATCTTTTATAATCATGATTAAATATTTTTTTGAAGACTTGTGGGCTTCTACCAGACTCATTACTGCATTGATAGAAGCGTCATTGTGCATCACGTACGCCGATGACCAGATGTTAGAATAATATCAAGTTGTGGACAGACAGCACTAAGAATGCCATCTGTGGCATTGCGCATCACGCACGCCAAACTCGAGCTCATTGCCGGACCATATTTTGAGTTTTAAATTCACGTCAGGGACAGTCTACTTAACCAGGTTTTGTCGCAAAGCTGGTCATAAGAGAAAAATTTAAGATTCGTGGGCTTCTGCCAGGTGCATTGCTAAACTGATAGACGTGGCAAAACCTGGATAAGCAGATTGTCCCTGATGAGAGTTTAAAACTCAAAACCATGATCGGGCAGTGAGCTCGAGTTCAGCGTGCGTGATACACAATGCCAGATATGATACTCTTTAATGTCATCGATATATATATTTTTAATTTTATTTTGTAATATCACTGAAATTTAAAGCAAAAAAGTGCCGTAAAGTATCTTTCCACAGAGACACAATAAAACCAAGCGAGAAAGATTTGAACCGCAATCGCATCAATTGCTTAATACTCACACATGCAACTTAACATAATGTCATAGAATAATATCCACTACAATTAAAAGCATTGTGATATAGCCTCTTTTTGAGGTACCAAATTTTGTTATTAAAAATATGAAATGCAAGACGTTCAAATGTTGATAAGAACAGTTTTATAATTTCTCGAGAAACTTATAGGGTGTCCAGGCGTTTTGATTGCTATGCATAAAGATTAGTCGTAGGGTTGCGGAGTTGGAGTCAAAGTCGTATGGAGTCGAAGTCGTATGGAGTCGAAGTCGCATGGAGTCGGAGGTTTTTGAGAAGGATTCGGAGTCGGAGGTTTTAAGAAGGAGTCAGAGTCGGAGTCTTAAGAGTACAAAGAGTCGGAGTTGGAATATTTTATCCAACTCCGACTCCTAATGTTTAAATTTTTTTTTAAAGAACATTACTTTTCAGGGACGAAAATCAAGAAATTCGAGACAGATTCCAATTGGGGAGGAATTTCCTGTTAACGAACGTCCCAATTCATGACTTAAAAAATATGTCCACCCTAATTTTAAGCAAATTGTATTTTGCATAATACTATTGCCCTTATTGGGGAGTCGGCCTCCTACAAATTTTAGGACTCGGATCCGAATCTTAAACCTTCCGACTCCGTAATCCTGACAAAGATTGCCCTGGTTCAATTCTACTGTGAGTAATGCAAATTTATAAAGAACCATGACCCCCGAATGACTAAAAAAGGTACAAAGAATCTATTTTTACTAAAAATCATGACATATTTACAACACCTCTGAGCTTTGCCCACATCGCTTCAATGTCTCGACCTCAATTCGAGATATAATAGTCCGAGACCGAGACCGAGACGAGACTTTGAGGTTACGAGACCGAGACGAGACCGAGATTTCAAAAACGTGTCTCGAAGTATTCACCTCTGGTCCGTATACCGCTAGAAGATCATGATTAGGGCAAACTTTAAAAAAATTAGGGGAAAACTGTATGGCAACCCAGGATTTTTTCAACTGATACGACTATGACTTGTACTAACAAGTTTTTCGTGAATTTAAACAAGAACTTAAAGTCAAATAAAAATCTATAAATTTTGCTGTACTGTGCGCAGTTAAAGTTATTTCTTATGCAAAACCTGGACCGAAGCTTGACCTATCAAAAATAAGACAAAGATAGACCTGCTTACTTCACAGTTAAAAGCCTTGTAAATGAAAGCAATAAATGGTTTTTCTTTGTTAAAGTAAATGTTTTTATTCTTGTTTTGTTAAATGTGTTTCAGACATCTGGAGCTTATAAGGATGCAGGTACCAGAAGTTCCATTGAATTGGAGTTGATTGGAAAAAATGACAAATCAACAGGGTTTCTTAGCTTGCATCATTTTCTTTATGATTACGAAAAAGGTCAAATTGATGATGTTCGAATCATGGCAAAAGATGTTGGTTTCCCAAATTTGATTCGCATAAGTAAGCCATAAGTTTTTGTGTAAAATATAGAGTGTGGGTAAAAAGTTTGCGATCGGTAAAAAAAAGTGGCCGTAAACTTTTTGCCGATGATTTTTGTCTGCTGAATAATAATGGTGCCAGATACAGTTTTTAAGTTATTGTAGAGATTCATTGGGGTATGACTTTTGTTTTAAATTGCATTGACTCATCTATCTTTGAGAGAGGAAGTAGTTTTTTGTTGAATTATTATTTGTTGGTTTTTCAAGATTTTTAAGCATTCTACTGATATAATTTCGATTTTTTAATCGATATATTTTTGAAAATGGACAAAAATTAATCAATGGCTAGTGATAACAGAAAAAAATTGTATTAATGCAAGATTCAGGTCGCTCAAGAAATTTTATTGCTCAAGAAATTCACTTATCAAAGACTGCTGTAATCAATTCCATCAAGAAGTATAGGGTTTACAATATCGTGAAGATTTTAAAGAAAAGGGCGATCAAGAAAAACATCTTTTAGGGATGATTCATGTGTAAAACGATTGTGTTGGAAAACCCAACAGTTTCTTCAGGATAAGTGAATTAAAAGAGAATTGGGTTCAGAGGCTGCAGAAAGAACTATAAGGCACACATTCCAAAAAGACATAAAATTTAAAACTACTTCTTTATGGCATTATTCACAGCAGTCTTTTACAAATAAAGTTTTTGAGCAATAAAATTTCTTGAGCAACCTGAATTTTGCATTAATACAATTTTATGTCTACTATCACTAGCCATTGATTTATTTTTGCCCATTTAAAAAGATATATTAATTAAATAACCGAAATTAAATTAGTAGAATGCTTAAAAATCTTAAAAAACCAAAAAGAATAATTCAGCAAAAAGCTCTTCCTCACTCAAAGATAAATGATTCAATGCAAATTAAAACAAGAGTTATACCCTAAAGAATATGTACGATAACTTTAAAATCTGTATCTGGAACAATTATTATTCAGCAGACAAAATTCATCGGCAGAAAGTTTAAGATCAGTTAAGAAAAGTGGTTTTAAACTTTTTGCCGACACAGTAAAAGATATTTAAAAACTTTTGCAAATTTCTTTGGTGATTGCTTTTAATTTTAATTATGACCAAAAAATGTGGTTTTCTCAATAACAAAAAAATTTCTGAGCAAATTGAAATAATGATTTATTTAAATAATTATACAGTCTGTTCTAACCAAGAATGACATCATCAGAAGTATCTTATTCAAATATAATGAATAAAATAGTCCTGATCATCCCATTCATTGGTGAAACAGTTTTTTAAGTTTACATTAAATGAATTTGTGCTTTTAGTAATAATAATAATATCTTTATGAAAATTATACTGCTTAACACAGTGGTTTTCAACCTTTTTCGTACCGTGGCCCATTTTTCAACCCAAGGTAACTTAACAACTCTCTTCGGTCAACAAAATTAAATTCCCGTTTCAAAATCATAGTGTTCTCTAAAGAAAAATAAATAAACCTTTTTTTTTCACTTGGAATCGCTCTCAAATTTCCCTATTTTTGTGTCAAAATCATAGAGTTCTCTAAAAAAAAAAGGTCTTCACATGGTTGACCGGACAGGACGACGGGGAAAATGCATAAAAAACGGGATGGATGGTAAGCCTAATTATACATATTGCTTTCATTTTGATTTACGCTCTGTGGCCCACTGAAAAAACTACTGTGGCGCACTGCTGAGCCATGGCCCGAAGGTTGAAAACCTTCGGCTTAACATATGCTGAAATCAGGCAGGGGCCACAGCTACTCTAAGCAGTTGCAAAGATATAATGTGTTCATTAAACTCTAAACATTAAAGATAATACAAGTACATACTACTAAAACAATTTTTATTATTATTTAGAACGTCGGCTGAGTGGTCAAGTAGTTAAAGTACCGGGCTGATGATCAACATGGTCTTGGTTCAAAACCCACTAGCGCCATTCTGTTGTGTTCTTGGGAAAGACACTTTACAGCACTTTCCACTGCTTGGTGTCTTGGCAAGCAGTTCTAAAACACAGTAATATCTCTATTAAATTACTAGCGGACAGCAATATCTTGGCATCTCCGGAAGCAGGTCGGGGTAATTGCTTACCCTATGTATTAGCGCGTCCGTCGCTTTCCTGCGAGTCAGGAAAATAAATATAGAGATAAAAAAAATACAAATCTAAACACAAAAAAATTTCTGTACATATTTTTAACACTTAGTTAAGCTGAAATTGAAAATCATAAAACGATATGCAAAACACGCTTAAACTTCAAAAGCAAGGTTGAACAGACAGGTTTTAAGTTGCTTCTTTTAATGTTTCTAAATTTTTTTCCAAACAAATATTAGTAACATTAGTCGGCTTCGTGACAAACTTGATAAAAGAAATTTTACTTTAACTTTGTTATCGAACACTTTTTGAAGCATTGATTTTAACTCTGTCTAAATACATTTAAGCAATGTTTATATTCGTTTAGAATCTACTTACTTAATTCACACTTTCTATAATTAGATTGCACAAAATACTCCTCTAAATCCTTGTCTGCTTTAGTTTAGGGGAGGGTTTTTCAGAATTCTGATACTGCCTGTTTTTATCCAGTATTATTTACTCTAAATCTATGCTGTTAACAATCTTCTTACAGAACTGATTGATCCTCTTTTTTGGAAAGATAATTGGTTTTGTAATTATATAACAATTGGAATATTAGGAGATCTTAAAAAAATCAAGTTTCCAATATACAGTATGATTGGGTGACTGACGGAATGGAAATTGCTCCGGGAGAAGGCAAGTTTATGTTAATACAAAAATGAATTCAATTTACCTAAGGGCTTAGCGTGAAAGTTATATTTTTCTGATTTGGTGTAAAAGACCTACAGTCCTACGTTAAAATAGTCAGAAACAATAGCAGTAGAAACTGCTCATGATGAACCTGATTTTGGCTCGACTAAGTGTAATTTTTTGATGCAGGCCATGTACGAGTTGAGGTTTTGTAAATAGTTCGATCCTTGTTTAATCGTAGTCAACAAGAGTGCTAATTTATCACTTTTTTTAGAGATAGACTTTAATTTGTTTTCTAAAATGTTGCACATTTCAACTCAGAGATCCGGTAAATTTTATTTTGTCTACATCTGTTTTGTAAATACTCAGCGAAGACTTTAAAAACAAGAATTTTTAAACAATCAGAATGCAGCTCGGCTCGGCACTTAAGAAAAAAGAGTCTTTTTAAAGACTAGCAAAAATTGAAATAGTTAATGATTCCATCAATACCATTGGTTATTTTTGAACATGTTACTACAGTAGAACTTGTCTAATTGGACAGTTCGCCTAGTTGGACACATTTTTTTTGGTCCCGGCAGAATTCCTATCTTTTGTGTAGATTTTTGTTTGGCTAATTGGACACCGTCTAATTGGACAATTCGCTCAATTGGACACCTCTTTATAGCCCCGAGAACACATTTTGTTCGGCTAATTAGACATTTGCAGTCTTGATTCTCACGTTCAAGCAGTGTTCATAGCTGGATACTGCAGGACGGATCATTTCAACTGTTTCGATTTTTACAGAATTTTATTGCAGTGAGACATGGAACATAAGTGAGACCCCAAACAACCAGAGTAATTATCGGATTAATAGTCTACGCAGAGATCTCGCTGCGCAATACAAAGGGCGATGTGTGAAGCGTTAATTGTTTAGAAGGTACCTCGTAACAAAAAATATCGAAAACTGCGTTAAAAGTGAATTAAAGCACCATACACAAGAATTGTCATTGAGTTTTTACCTGTTTGCATAACACTGGTCAACACGATTTTTCTTGCATGAACTTTTTCAACTGATTTTCGGTAATTTGGGGGCACTGAATCCAAATTTGGTGTTAGTTTTTGCTCATCACGTCACGTTTTTGAGATATGAAAACTTAATTTTTTAAAAAATTGCTCATTTTTGCCAAAAATTAAAAAATTTATGTTGCGTTTAAGTGCCCTTAAGTTGAATAATGTTTACAATGGAAGGCAGCATCTCCTTTAAAATGACTTTTCAAAGCTATTTGTAATCTTAAACCGTGTTTGTGTATTATTGACCACATCATATATAAATAGTAAATACGTGAAATATATTAAAAATACACAATCTGGAGCATTATGCTCAGCACAGGTACGACATCAATGAAAATCTAAGTTTTTTCGTTTTGTGTCATTCTCACAAAATTACATTAGCAGGTTTAAGCAAAACCAAGCAAAAAATATACGAAAAAGTAACATTGTCACATCGAAATAATCAGTACGACTGTATACAAATCCAAGGCATAGTTTAGCACAAACGAAATCACATTATGGCAACAAAAACTTTCTTTTTACAATGAAAACAATGTTCCACCAGCGCAACTGCAAAAGACACCGCTAAGCCGCAAGGGCATACTGGCATACTGCCGCAAGGGCATACTGGCGGCATTAAACAGCTGGCACAACTAAGTTTTCAACTTTTTCAGCTGGGGTCAACAACAAGTTGTAGTGTCCTGACGAGTCCTAATAAGGACGAAACAGGTCTGTCGGCACTTGCTTGTTGATTGACTTGACCATTCTTACTATATGTTTGTAATGGGAACTGCAGGGTTTTGCTTGTCTTAACCCGTATCCGTGTTAGCTAACTCGATGTAGTTAGCATATCGGAACCGCCGCAAGTATGCCCTTGCGGCTTAGCGGTGTCTTTTGCAGTTGCGCTGGTGGAACATTGTTTTCATTGCACTACCTACCCAGCGTTCAGGTCCACAACTGGATGTTTGAGGTGTAAAAACCGCAAACAAAAAGTTGTGCCAGCTGTTTAAGTTTTCAACTTTTTCAGCTGGGGTCAACAACAAGCTGTTGTGTCCTGACGAGTCCTAATAAGGATAAAACAGGTCTGTCGGCACTTGCTTGTTGATTGACTTGACCATTCTTACTATATGTTTGTAATTTTCTTTTTGTTGCTAATCTTTTATGAACTGCGTAAGGGACATCTCTCATTAAACTCCAGCAGTAATCTGCAATCATGTTGCAGTTCCATCGACCTTGATAACGTTCTTCCATCACTTTGACATCCTGATGGAAATGCTCTCCTTGCTCCTCACTAACGTCGCCAAGATTCGCGAAAAATTGCGCTAAAGTGGCTGTGCAAGTAGTGCACTTTAATGCTCATTCGGCACCCAAGGTCTTGTAGGCTGAGAAGAAGCTCCTCCACCAACTTTATATAATAGTCAGCTCTCCTATTACCAAGAAAGTTATGAACCACTTTAGAAAATGCTTTCCAAGCTCAAGCCTCAACGACAGTCATTGTAGTCACGAAATAGTGGTCCCTGAGCAACGTTCTGATCTGAGGCCCAACAAATATCCCATCAAATATAGAATATTTTTAAGGTAAGGCCAGGTAAGGTTAATCAAATGTATTCAAAACACTCTCCAGAACAATCAAGTGCTATGACAAATTGCTTTATTAGTCCAAGTTTGATGTGTAGTGGCGACAAAATGATGTTTTTCCGATCAACCAAGGGGTTATTGACGATATTCTTTTCTCCAGGTTTTATTGTATTCCATGGTGGCCATTCTTTTCTTACCCAATGCTCTTCGTTGGCTCTACTATCCCAGTAGCATAAAAAGCAAGAATATTTTGGTATGACCTCCTTGTTGCCCTAATAGGAAATTCACCATTTTAAATCCACACATATCAACCACTGGTGAACGCAGTACTTCAGTCTTTCAAGCACAACCTTGATGTTTTCGTAGTTTTCCTTCAGAGTGACAGAGTGTCCTATAGGAATGAATCCATACTGGTTACCATTATGGAGCAGGACACACTTGAGGCTTCTTTTTGAGCTATCAATAAAAAGTCTCCAGTCATTTGAACGATATGCAGACAAACCCATAGCAAGAAGAAGCCCCCATAACATTTGTACAGTAAGCAAGCTGGCCATCAGACTGAAAGTCCTTTCTTAATTTCTGTTCCCGGTTACGATAAAATAAAACACTTGTCCAAGCTTTGAGAAGATGTTTTTCCTGCAGTCTGGAAGCCAGCACTACAGCGGATTGCTTTGGCAAATTTAAATCTCGTATCAAATCATTCAATTTAGACTGACTATACAAAGAAACTCGGCCAGCATTCCATGCCTCGTGCGCTATATCCTGTTCTTTATCATCATTATCAGAATTGGTTGAAGACGTGGAAGACCTAAGCTGGTCCTCATCAATGTCGGAAGCTTGGTGAAAATTGGTACAGGTACTTTATCACTATGGGGAATCGGTCGCATAGCAGAATGTATGTTTGGGTATTGCAAGTGTTGCTTGTTTTTCTTATTGAATCTTTGACATTTACGAAGCAGAAGTAACAGTCATCCACGCGGTTTTTTGGTTCTCTCCATACCATTGGCACACCAAATTTGAGCTTCGCATTCTTTCCGTGAGACCAGGATCTCAATGTTTTGACACACGTTGTGTAAACTTGGTGAGGCGCCCAACTTTTCTCCTGGTCACCAAGCGGTACTCCAAAATAAGCAAGGTAAATATTTTTGATAAAACTATTGATATTACATCTTTGAGGTAGTAAAGTAAAACAACCACAGATATAACAGAAAATATCTGGGTCATTGCAGCATTTTCTTCGCATGGAAGTCACAAACATGTTAAGACCTTAACGTAAGATGAAACAGAAGAAAAGCTTTAAAAACACTAAACTGTAAATATTACTGAACCTGTAACATATTAACAAACACTCCTGTTTAGAAACTATTGCTGTTACAAACAAACATATGTTTCAGAAGAACAACCATTCTTAACCTTACTACCTTGACTGCAAAGTGCAATTTTTGTAACTACATGGCTAGTTCTCGTATCCAACATCGAAATAAGAAGTTGAGTTTCTCAGGACTTTCCGGCCCAAAAAACAGTATTATGGCCTTTTTTTCCCATTTCGCAAAACTGGTTTAAAAACTATGCTTTTGAAGTTGCTTTTGTGTTTGATTAATGGCATCAAACATCTGAGCAAATGAGCAACTTTCACACAATGCAGCACTACAAAACATGCAAATTGCACAAAAACGTGATGTGATAGAGAAAATCTGAGCTCAGATTTGGATTCAGCACCCCAAAGTTACCCTAACTCCGTTCTCAAAGTCCATGCACGAAAAAAAAAAATTTTTTTTTGTTGACCAGTGTAATTGGACAGTTTTCCTGATTAGACAATTTTTACTAATCCCCTTGAGGTGTCCAATTAGGCAAATTCTATTGTATATTTTATTGGATTCCAAGCGAAACAATCAAACAACTGCAAAAAAAACTAAATAAAATGCAATTTCCGATGCAAAATGTGATCAGTTAAAATAAATAAATTGTTGGTATTTGTTTTATGGCACTTAAGTCAGAAGCTTTGTATACCATTTTTATGATACCCAAAAGTTTTAAAAATGAACAAAAAAAATGCAATAAAGTTGACTGAATTTTTTTAATTACTTGTATACTATCTTTCGTGAACTATTGTTCACTTCATCTGGTGTAACGAAATAAAAATAAAAATGTAATCCAAACAAAAATTACACAAATGGCATTAAAGATAATATCTTCTTCTTTTGGCCTTTCCCTTTAATCAGGGGTAGCCACAGCATATCATATTTCTCCAAAGCGTCCTGTTTTCAATGTCCTTCTCCCTTGCACCAAATTTCCCCATATCTTCTTTCACTACATCGAAAAATATTCTCTTTGGTCTCCCTCTTTTCCTCTTTCCCGATAACTCCATTTCCATCATCTTTCTTCCTATGTACTCCTAGTCTCTCCTCATGACATGTCCATACCACCTCAGCCTGCCCTCCCTCATTATTCCTAACCGTTCTACCTTAACTGTACCCCTGATGTACTCATTTCTAATCTTATATTTTTTCGTCACTCCCATAGCAAACCTCAACATTTTCCTCTATCCAACTTCCATCTCTTCTACTTGTCTCTTTGTAACCGACACCATTTCAAGTCTATACACCATTTCTGGTCTCACCACTAAATTATACGCTTTTCCTTTTACTCTAGCTGGTAACTTTCTGTCACAGATTACTCCTGATACTCTTCTCCATCCGTTCCATCCTGCCTCACTCTCTTCTTTACCTCCCTTTCACAACTACCACTTTCTTGCACTGTTGATCCCAAATACTTAAATTCCTTTACTCTTGCCACTTTTGTGTCTCCTCTCTTCACTGTTTCTTTGTCATTTCCTCCATTTACCCAAAAATATTCGGTCTTTGATCTACTTACTTTCATACCTCTTTTTTCCAAAGAATATCTCCAGCATTCTATTCTCTGCTCCACTTCTTCCTTGGTCTCTTCGCAAATCACAATATCATCACCAAACAGCATCGTTCACGGTGGTTCTCTTCTTACTTTGTCCGTTAGCCTATCTGTAATCACTGCAAACAGAAACGGACTTAACGCTGAACCCTGGTGCAGTCCGACCTTGACCTTGAAACTTTGTCGTTCCTACTGCACACCTCACCATTGTTTTGCTTCCCTTGTACATATCTTGTAAAAATTGCACACACTTTTCTGCCATTCCTGATTTTCTCATACAGCACCACAACTCTTCTCTTGGAACCCTGTCGTAAGCTTTCTCTAGGTCCATTAAACATAATATATAGAGACAAATAGTGACTTAACAGATCCAAAAATATATTAAAAAGACGTAGTTTATTGGAAGATGGCAGTAAGTTAAATTACAATAACTTTAAAAAGTAAACGTACGGAAAAAGGGCATACAAATTTAGAGGTGGAGGCGTGACACGAAGCTTTGAAACCGAGACGAGACTTTGGAGTAGCGAAACCGAGACGAGGCACGAAGCTTTACATAAGTTGTTTTAGTTTAAACCAGGGTTATTGAATCAGAGTCGGAAGTCGAAGTCGCATGTTTTTGATTGAAGTCGGAACTAAAGTAGTTTTTTAAATATGCTAAAGATGGAATCGCTTATTTAGATAAGCTGGAGTTGGTATGGAATTTGTATTTTTCTTTAGCACTCCGACTCCGATTTTTGATTTATTGCTGGAAACGTTAGTCGTATTTATCATGTAAATGATTCAAAAATAAGCAAGCAAAAAATACGGCGAGTACTTGGGCAGGGCACCTTTTGGACTTTAATTTGAAGTGCAAACTAAAAAGAATTTTGACTTTATATAGACGGCCAAGTTTGGCTTTTTATTAGCAAAATAAAATTCATGTTTCGTTTAAGGGGCTGTTTTGAAAAATTTAACTAAAAATTAATAAAAGATTTTTATTAGAAAAAATGCGTCAAAATGTGCTTCACGGCTTATCGCTGTTGAAAGTAATAAATAAACAGAAAGTTTTCATTCGAATTCTGATCTTCCTAAAATGTCGGAATTTTTTTAACAATTGTGGGCACTGGTCTAAAGCTACCGCTTGCAATCTCTTTTCCATTACTTATAATATGAATAAACTTAACAGAATAGAAGTGCTTTGGTCAGCGGTTGAGTGTAACCAGAGTAGGAATAAAATTTTTTAAATCTTAATCTGCTTTTAATTGCTGACAAAAAAGGCATTATAAAATGCTAACTCTGCAATAGTAACAACGATTACTAAAAATTATTTTTAATGCTGCATTTTTAAAAATTTTAAGGGGGTCTCGCTCCTTATCTATTGAATTCTTATTGGTTGCTAAGTATGACTTATAGTCAGGGTTGTGAAGTCGGGAAATTTTTTCCGTCTCTAACTCCAGCACTTTAAAATTTTACGATTAGAACTTCGACAATAAAATATCTGAAAAAACGACTCCAACTTCATCCTAAAACGTACAACTCTCACGATTTTGATTTCACAATCTTGGAAGCCTAATTGTTGAGTGGTTAAAGCACATTAAAGTGCCATGATTGTGATCGACATGGTCTCAGTCAAAACCAACTCGCGCATTCTGTTGTGTCCTTGGGAAATACACTTTACGGCACTTTCTCCTGCATGTTGATCTTGGCCAGCAGTTCTAAATTTCAGTCACATCTCTATAAAACTAAAAAACAAAACAAAAATTTCTATCGGACAGCAATATCTTGGCATCTCCGAAACAGGTCGGGGAAATTGCTTGCCTTACATAAAGCGCCTCCGTCGCTTTTCTGCGAATCAGGAGAATAAATAAAGAAATAAATTATAAAAATGTAAAATAATTTAGCGTAAACCGATGTCTCCAAAAGCAATAAGCACTCCGATTCCCAACTTTACCGAATCTGAAAAACCGACTCCTACTCGCGACTGCAACTTCATCAAATTTAAAAAAATATTCCGAATCCGCTCTAAAAATGCAAATCCGGCGACTGCAACTCCACAACGCGGCTTATTATTATATTGTTGAGTCGGAGTTGTCACAGCCGCATATCTTAGGACTCCTTTTTTACATGTGCTTAACTTGGAGTCGTATTCTTTGATCTTGTGGAGTCTAATTGGATAACTTTGAATTAGTGGAGTGGAAAAATAATTTCTCCAAGTCCACAACTGTGGTTTAACCAATAAGTACAAAAAATATATGAGCTCCTTTCTACATCGAAAATCTTTAACATAAATCGCAAAAAGTTTCCCAAGTTAAAACATTGACCCCTCGCTTATTAGACTTACATTACCAAGTTTAGCTTTACCAGTGCTAAGCATGGCATTTAAACAATGAAATTTTTGCAGTGTCAAGTGGAGTAATTACATTGCTTTAACATCAAATTAGAAAAGACTTTGTTGCTGTTGAATTCATCTGATGTGGAAGCAACTTACCAGGACTTTTTCAACGCCATCAAAAACCAGCCAAAAATATTACTCCGCGCGGTCGCTAAAACAACTGTGTGCCATAGTGGTATGCAGAGTGTGAAACTCTATATAAAACTTTACTGCAATGCCATGAAATGAAACACAACTCGATTTTGGCTGCTATGGCTTTATTTTCCTATTTTCCTGCTACACCTAGAAGCACTTTATTCCCCATTTTGTGTAACCTTCATTCATTAATCCCTCTCTTATTTTGAACGTGCTCTTAGACTGCCTCCTTCTTTTCCTTTAGTCTCTTTCGCTCATCCTAACCCTTGTACACGTCTCAAAAAAGGAGCATGAAGATTCTTCTCTAGTTTCCATAACCTTACTTCCAATCTACGAGTACAATTACCTTGCAATCCTCTAATCCTATCCCATCCTAAACCTCCCTGGTCTACGCCTTCTTACTCTATTTCATACTAACTTTCTTCTCCATGTTCTCGTAACGGCCCTTTTCCATCGGTAATGCCGCTGCTGTTTCCCATCGATACACTTACCCTCATAGCGACATCACTGCCTGGACTGATGGTTTGGTTCCCGGCAGGTTGGAGGAGGTAGGAGCAGGGATTCATATTTAATATACTAATGTCTTTCTGCTGCCTCTCTCTCTCCTGCTTGATTGGGTGCTGGGCCACTAGGTATAGCGCCGAGACTTACGCCATTCTTTACGCTCTGAAATGGTGTATTTCTCACTCCTCATTATTTGCCTGCTCTCAAACTGCCTCCTTCTTTTCCTTTAGTCTCTTTCGCTCATCCTAACCCTTGCACACGTCTCAAAAAAGGAGCATGGAAATCCTTCTCTAGTTTCCACAGCCTTACGCCCAATCTACAATTACACACAGGTCACAACACTCCCCTTGTCGAGACAATACTCCCCTCGTTGTTTAGAAACGGAAGATTTGAGATTGTTGCCGGCAAGTGAACTTCTTTTCCAAAAGATATCTGATTCTCTAAGAATTATTTTTTTTATACAGAGAATTTTCTACTGTCCTGTATTACTTAAGACCAGGTAAACCTAAACTACGGGCCCTGATTCTATGTGTCATTACCAATGCGGGCGTTATTTTTAATTCCTAGTTACGTGACTTCTTTTTTTTGCTTGCACCCATTCAAATCTTTTTAAATCTGAGAAGATCGCTTGGTAGTCGTGATTTCAAAACCAATAAAGCTTGCCAGACCATGGTTTTGAGCTTTAAACTCTTATCAGGAACAGTCTGTTTACCAAGGTTTTGTCTTGTACAAAGAAAAAATCTAAGATTTGTGAGATTTTACCAGATGCATTGCTACACTGATAGAAGCGGCAAAAGCTGGGTAAGCAGAATGTCTCTGATAAGAGTTTTAAAACTCGAAGCCATGGTCTGGCAGCAAGCTCGGCTTCGCTGTCCGTAATGCACAATGTCACAGATGGCACTCTTTAGTGCCATTTGTCCTATAACTCGACATATATATTTTAAGTTTTATGTTGTATATGACTATGCAAAAACAGTGCCGTAAAGTATCCTTCAACAAGGAGACAACAGAGCTAAGCAAATAGGCATTGAACCGCAATCGTGTCAATTGCTTAATGCTCACACATGAAAAGTAGTATAATGTGATAAAACAATATTGACCACAATTAAAAGCGTAGTGATGCGTAGCGACATTTCGAGATATAAAATTTTGTTATAAAAAATTTGAAGTGCAAGAGGTTTAAATGCTAATAAAAACAGGTGTATAATTTCTCGAGCACTTCATACGGTGTCGTGGCTTTTTGATTGCCATACATAAAGATAGCCAAGGTTCAATTCTACTGTGACTAATGGCAAATTTAAAGAGAGCATGACTCCGAATGGCTAAAAAAATGTACAAATAACTATTATTACGAAAAACCATAACATATTTACGACCCCTGTAAACTTTGCTCACATCGCTGCAATGCCTCGACCTGGATTCGAGACGCAGTGGTCCGAGACCGAGACGAGACTTGGGGTTACACGACCGAGATGAAACCGAGACCTCAAAACGTATTTCGAGACGTCTCGATGTCTCTGATACAAACGAACAAAAAACCATACCAAATAAAAAAAAAGGAAAAATAACTTAACTTACGCTTAAACAAATTGATACACATAATGAGACATGAAAGAGTAATCTCAATTTAAACCTTCATTAACGCAATCAAATTTAAAATTTTTTTTTTTTTTTTAAGTTAAGACAGTTATTTTTTTTATTATTTTTAACCATTAAAACTGCAACAAAACTTGCCGTTGTTTTGTTGCAGCTTTAACTTTTTTGATAACTGCTAATCTGAGATTTTCCAACGTGCGATTTGGTTTATTAAAATGTTCGGTTACGGCAGGGAAGAGCAAAAGCGACCCGCCAAGCATTCAATGTGAACGGTGTAAAAAGCAAAGTAAAAACTTTTTCTGCTCTTCACCTCCAAGAATTGTGAAACAAATCAAATTAACAAAGTTTGAGGCACGACATTGAGTTGTGAAACTAGTCCGCCTCGCGATCAAAATCATTTTCTAAATTATTTGGACCTTGAGCTAAAACGTATGCCCGCCTCTAATCTACGGGTTTATTTCTATCATGCTTAATGTCGTTCCTGTATGCAGAGAGCTATTGTTTTATTAAACTACTTGCTTGTCGGACACAAATTGCTTTTAGACAAAGATGACACAAATTTACATAATTAAAATTAAATGCATTGCAAATGTAATGCAAGAAACTTCTTGAGAGACTTCGTTGAGACCAGTTGTAGTTGAATTAATATTTATGCTTGGACAAAAAAGGTATTTAGAAGATTTAGAGAGAAAGGTTCCCGTGGTAAAAGTTTTATTTGGTAAAGAGACCAAGGTAATTAAAAGTGTAAGGTTTGGAAGTAGACGATATGATTATAAAACGAAGGAGTAGAGAAAAATAGGAGTTATTATTTTGCAAATGTGCAGGTTTTTGTTAATTTTGTGAATTGGTTTAAAATGTGAATAATAAGAAAGAATTAAAGGTACATGATCTAATCCTGATTTTGGTTGGTATTTAAAAAGGACTTCTCGGGAAATAGACATGGCCTCGGTTATTTTTTTCCTAATAATTCTAGATTTATAACCAAGAAACAAACATCCTTTAATCTTATATAATTAAGCTTATACGAGTTAATTAATCTTATATAATTAATCTTATATAATTAAGCTTAATCTTATATAATTAAGCTTAAGCGTAAGTTATTTTTTCTTTTTTTATTTCGTATAGTTTTCTGTTCCTGTACCATTTTCTCGTACATTTACTTTTTTTAAAAGTTATTGTAATTTAGGTTACTGCCGCATTACAATAAATTTTACGTATGTTTAATGCCGTTGGTGTAAATTTTGTTCAGATTGCATTTTTGACTTTATTACGTTGCACCCGACCAAGTAAGCAGTAGTTCACGTAAGCTAGTGTAATTTAAAAAAACTGAATCAACTTTAGTGATTTTTTTGTTCAATATGATTGATTTTAATAGTTGATACAGCTTTTCATTTTGATTTTATTGATGACCCACAAGTTTTTTATTAGTCAATATTAATATTTTTACATTTTATTAAGTAAGAATGGCATTTTGGACTTTGCTTTGAAATGCATTTTTGCTGTATACCTAAGGGTAACATCAATGTAAAATTAATATATTAAAAAATTATATTTAGACTTGATGACATACTAGGTGGAAATATGTTTTTTTTTCACTCATTGTCATCTATTTGTTGAAGGAAATGGACAAGAATATTTTACTTTTATTGAAATGGACTTTTATTGAATTATTGAATGAATTACTTTTATTGAGTTATTGAAATGGATAAAAATATTTTACTTTAACTTTTATTGCCATATGTGGTCCATTATTTATTTAGTTCAGTTAAATTTTCCAACAATTTGCAATAACTGACTTTTGATTTTAACAGTACTTTAGTATTTTTTGACTTTTTCTTCATCATGCGTCGTAAAACGCAACTTCGAGAATTGATTTTAATTCTTGTTTTCAGCAACTCTCCCTCAAAAAATTTTAAACGAGGCCGTCAAATCTGCAAGAAAAAAGGAAATTCAAAAAAGTAAAAAAATGTTTGAATGGATTTTACGACCTAAAGAAGGCGAACTTGGCTTTGGCTTGCCCCGATATGTCAACGCTCAAAATTA
This sequence comes from Diplosoma virens, assembly GCA_963680785.1. Taxonomy (NCBI): domain Eukaryota; kingdom Metazoa; phylum Chordata; class Ascidiacea; order Aplousobranchia; family Didemnidae; genus Diplosoma; species Diplosoma virens. Next base: position 12,880,653 of record OY796890.1, on the reverse strand, counting down.
CGATGAACTCCCTTTAATTATGAAACGTGATCAAGTCAGAGAGGAAAACTTCCACTTCAGGGAGCTAGAAGCTGGTATAAACTTGGCTATGACTTATCTAGAAGGTAATTGAGTTCAATGTTTTTTTGAAATAAAGACTTCACGTTAGGTTTTATTTTAAATTCAAAATGTCATATTAATTGTTTGATAATATATATAAGCTTTATTGAGCTCGCCTAGTAAAAAATTAATAAATTCAATAAAATGCGACCTTGATCAGTGTCCAAAATGTCGTGATTTTACAAATCAGGTTCGACTTTTTATAAAATCCTTAGCTTTATGCTTAAGATCAGCTTATGAATATTAACAACAGTTTGCTATCATCTCACTTCTTAACCGTGTGTGAAGTAGATAATGAAAAATCTTTTAACTTGCTGGCAATTTATTGCTTGACATACGGTGAAGAATTGCCCTGTTTATGAAAGTAAAATCAAAGCCAGTAAAAAAAAAATGCTTCTTTCCAGTAGAACAACGTGTTATTTTTGCATCTTGACCATTTTTCCCGCAATCAAAAAATACGCGTTGCCTGCTTTTGCTTTTAAGCAATGTAGTTTATAATTTTTGGTGTTATTGTGATAGTCGATACGTAGGCCGCGCATCTCAACAATTATAAAACAGAATTCTTCAGCTTGGGCCAAAATTTATTAGAACTGGTTAAATTTCAAACTTGCGCAACATCTCCATTTGTTTTGGAAAATCTTCAACCCTAGTCATACTTAGTGAATCTGCAATTGGTCGACACCTTTTAGATAACCCTATGTGCGCCCAAAATTACAGTGATAAAAAATTTTTCTCTTCTTTTATTTATCTACTTTAGAAGCCGTATACATCAAATTATCCAAGCCAAATTTATGCTGCCAAAAAGAGTTTGTTAACAATTGGAAAATTTTGGGATGATTAGCGTTTTGACTCCTTTCTCAAACATCCAACCATCTTCGTTCAGTTTTATTAGAAAATCAATTGAATATTTTTCCTTCATTTTGATGTTTATCTCCTGACGAGTGTCGAACAAAAAGCTTAGAAATGAGTTTTTTGTTGGCTAAATTTTTTAAAGTAACGAAGATTTAAAACTTATTATAAGAGTGATATACAAGTACATAACAAATAGAACAGTCCTAAGTTTAGCAAATCCACAAGAATTAAACCATATATCACATTCAGTGATGTACATAACAGAAGCATTTTTCCAAAATTTGCAATTTAACACGGAACATATCGATTGAAAATTGCAACGGCGTTTTACATATTTTTACTCATTCAAGTTTGTTTAAGTCTCTTCGGTTAGGTTCTTATTCAAGAAAACTAGGAAAATAAATGAATTAATACAAATGTTAATCATATAGTTTGTCAACTGATTTTTATATTAATATATATACTAACTGTTGGTTTCTAGAAAAAATAGTCAAATCATTGGCAAACTTCCATGATTTTACCTTTCTATACAAATCTGTCAAACTACCCATGGACGATCCAGTCTATCTTGATCAGTAAGTTTTATTTTATTGCAATATGTGTTAGCTATAACAATAAGGTTAAGACCTTATGACAGTGGTCTTAAACTTCTCGGAGGTACCGAACCCCGCTAGTTTCATGTAGGCGTTCACCAAACCCTTCCTTAAAATTCCAAAAATATCTGTTAGCAAACTTGAGCCCAAAGTGAACTATGCATCTGTTGCACATGAAATCATAATGTTTAAACAGGCAAAACCAATAAAATATGAATTCCAACCAAAAGCACAACTCAATAGATTTTATTACAAATCAATGCGTCTTGTGCTGTTGCATTTCGGAATCAATTCTAGAAATGCGCGGCTTCACCTTTGCAAATGCCACTCTCATGTCATTTTTGCTCCAAAGTCTGTTTTTTTTTCGTTTTTATATCTAGCCTACTTTTTATAGCAGTGGTTCTCAACCAGGAAAGTGCACTCTCCCAGGGGCGGTAGAATTAGATTCTAGTAGAGGTAAGCAAAGGCTTGTGCAAGAATTATTGGATTTCCATCAAAACCTAAATTATTACATCATACACATTACATTTTGGTTTGTCGATCATTGTATTAAACAGAAGTATAAATATTTTTTGGCAGATTAGCTAATATATGGATAAAAAATAACGTCGTTTATAAGATGCAAATTAGGATTATACAATTACTTTTTTAAAACTATTTTCAGGTAAAATTATTGGCTAAGCCAAAAATTTCATTAGTTATTAGAGCTGGACAGTGGCAGAGGGTGAGTATTTTTTCCAAGGTGTGGCTTGGGACACTCGAACAAGTCAACTGATAATTAATTAATTAAAAAAAAAACGGTAAAAGATGATGTTCGAATGAGTTACAATCCGGAAACATGCTCAACAAACTATGTTTTAAAATATATGGGCTTTACTTTTTCTTCTGAAGTTTCACATTGAAGGTTATGAATACCGTACTTTGATTTTATTATTGTTTGTGTTCTTGAATGTAACCCCAATTTTGTCTTGCCATTATTATTTTGTTAACAGCAAGAAAAATTATCAAAATACGGTAATAATTATTCAGTTACAACAATTATCAAAAATTTTTCATTGGTTTTGTGTTAAAATGATTGCAAATGTAGGGGAAATAAAAACAATTTCAGATTGAACAAATGAGGTTGTATCTTGAATAAATATAAATTGAAATACAAAGCAATAGCCAATAGATAAAAGAAACATTATTTAGATTAGATTATACACAAAAAGCTGGGTGCTAATTAGAAAAAAGAGAGAACTGCTTAATCTATTTTTTGTTTTGTTTTTGTTTTATCCTTCAGATTAGCAATAAATAAAAACAAAGGAGATGAGAGGTGTTGCTGAATTAATTTAAGTGTGCCCCTGTCTCTTGTGTTTGTCGTGTGTTTTTCGCGCACGTGCAGTGTAATGCGTCGCGTTTTTTTGCAGTGTCAGTCGTGCAGATACAGGCGTACAATAAAGACGTTACCAGCAACAAGAGGTAACAATCTCAATATAAGCTCGGCAAAAAACATTTAAAATTTAGCTCAACAGTTGTTCTAAAATTAATCTAATAAACAAACCTGTAATAATATTTTAAACAGGGTTGTGCAGTCGGGAAATTTTTTTCCGATTCCAACTACGACACTACCTACTCTAATTTTCACAATCCAAGCTTTTTAAAGTTTTACGACTCCAACTCCGACACAGAACATTTAAAAACAACTCCGACTCCTGGCTAAGACTCCATCCTAAAATGTGCAACTTCGGTGAGTTCAACTCCAGTACATTTAAAAAACGGCTTCGACTTCCCGACACCGCTCCACCAGTCTTAAAAAGCGTCTCTGACTCCAACTCCACAACCCTGGTTTTAACACTTCGAATTAGATTTATGAAAGCCTATAATCTAGGATAGCCATCCAAATTAAAAAAATAAGGACGGCTAATTCCAAAGTAAAAAAAAACACTTGGGAGCTGTAGTTGAAAGGTACAACAAATGAAAACTAAAAAATTTATGATTAATTAATTGATGCTTGATTGTCAAAAACTTTACATGAGAATCCAAAAGAATCAGTTAAAGTAGGTAACCCGAATATCTGCGCTAAAGTAAAGCTGTTTCTATTGTTTTGTTTTTTTTTATTCCGACTCGAGAAATAGTTTGAAGCGAGATTGAAGTTCTTAATACAGTTAGCTTTGGCTAAGTTCAAAATGATTCCTTAGAAAACTTCTCTCCGCAGATAGGAACCACTGTTTCTAACTATAAAGAAAAAATTTACAAAATTCACAAAACTTGATCGATTCATAAAAACTTGGCTTCCAAGATTTATCGAAATCTAGAACAACTCCAGCTCCACAATCGCGAAAATCACTTTTGAGAAACTTTTGTGCTAGCGAGCTATAAAAATGAATAAGCGTCCCGATGACTAATATTAATCGTAATATTTTGTCCGCTACAAAAGTTTAACTTACTCTATCTGTCTACTATATAAAATAACTGCAGTCACACAGCAACAAGAACACGAACGATTTAACTGCAAGGCAATAACTGAAATCGGCCTGAAATCATTGATTGGACTGGACTTTTGTTTTTGCTGAATTTAGCTGAATTTGACTGATTTAAAATAAAAAAAAACGAGCACTTATGTAAGATCACGTCACGTGACTCTATATTTAAGCGAATGTTTTGGAATAACGTGGAGTTCTCCGAATAGCGATTGAATTAAGATCACAGTTTACGACACCCAATCATAGACGCGCGACCGTGAACTGTATAATTCCATATAATAAATAATTCCAGACCATTCAAGAGATAAAAAAAAAAGATCCTAGAAGTTAATGGTCACGTGCTCATAATATGTTTGACATGTGCTTATGTTTATTATTCATAAAACAAACAATTAAAACAATTTTCAAATAGCTTGCAAATAAAATAAATGAATTAAATTAAGTTGGGGTTTATTGACTATGCAATCATTACTTGATATGAAAAAATTATGTCATAATAAAATTTAAAACTGCTGAAAAAGACAGATAATCAACTATGGATTTCTGAAGTTAAAATTATATTGCAATGAAATGATACATAAAATAAATAAATGTTACATGCAATGAAATACATGCTGTCCAGCGATTCAATCAAAAACTAGCCTGAATTAGTCGCCCCGTTTACAACTCTGGCGTAAAGTACTTTGTCTCCGCATTCGTCAACTTTTTGCTTCGTATGCATGCCACGGGTGGAGTTTTTCTTCATGTTCTTGCATTAACAAGGCCCCGATTCCAATGTTAGAAGCGTTCATGCGTAGGGTAACTTCTGTTGAGTGATCGAGCAGCTTCAGTATGGGTCGCTTCCGGAGACCTTCTCTCAAGTATTGAAAGGTTTCTTCTGAGTCTCAGCTTACTCGACAAAGTTCGGCTGCTCTTTCCTTGTCAAGTCCGTCTGTGGTGCCGCAATCACACCAAAGGAAGGAATATAGTCTCAGCAGTAACAGAGCAACCCACAAAATGATCTTACTTTTTTTTTCGTGACTGGCCGCACCGCATGCGGAATTTTGTCCAGATTGTCGTCATTCGGCGTTATCCACTCATATACGACATCATGTTCCAGAAATTCAACTGTCGAAGATAGTAGTATGTAATGTTTTTTGCGCCTATCAGGTGGAACTGGAGGGTGAAAGCGGTTAGGGTAGAGGGTTTTCATCCAACTTTAATTCTAACTCTAGCCCTAACTTTAACCTAACCTAACCCTGATCCTAGGTCTAACGCTGGCCTTAGCTGTTACCTTAGTCACGAATTTGATTCTCACCCAAGGCAGCTGTCGACAGCAAAGCTGTAAATTCTAATTTTATAGAACACTCTAACCCTAGCTATTATCATAGTCACAAGTTCGGTTCCCACCAAGACAGTTGTTGATAGAAAAGCTATGAATCTGCTATCTGATACTCATACTGACGCTTCAAAACTACACTTCGATGGTCGAGCAGTGCTGTTAGCTTTACTTAACCTCCTCAAAAACTTTTGCAAATTCTTCAAATGCGTCTTCCAATTGCTGAAAAACACAATCAAGCTGTCAATATAGCTCTTAACGCGTAGCGTATTTGAAAGCACCTCTTTCATTCCACGAGCAAGTGTTGCACCGGTGTTCTTAATGCAGAAGGGCATTCGTAGAAACTCGTATGCCTCATCCAGTGTCACAAACGTAGTCTTGAACACATTTTTTTCCGCCACAGGTATCTGCCAGTAACCTTTACTAAAATCAATTTTTGAGAAAAATTGTGACTTTTCCAGCTTCTGGAAAAGATCCTCTGAAGTCTTTATTGACTCTAGATCCAAAATCGTTAGTTTGTTCAACTTCCTGTAATCTATGCAGATAACGATTGAACCATTCATCTTCTTAATAATGACCACTGATAACACGTATGGCGATGACGGCTTTTGAATGATCCCCATGTCCAACATCTCTTTTATTTCATCCATCTGCTTCTGGCTTAGTGCATATGGCAAAGGTTAAGGTTTTGAGCCGACTGGCTCCTCATCCATCAAGTCGATTGTTGTGTTAAATCTTCGATGTCTTTCCCAACCCATGAAAAAAACTTTATCATGGTTCTAGCAAAACTTGCACCTATCTACATTGATTGCCATTCAACTCGGTCCCCAATTTGGTGTCACTTACACTTTCTTTTTGCCTATACATGCTCAACTCTAACAGTGATACCTCATCTATGCTTGATGTTTTTTTGTCAATAAAACCTTTACACTGGGTGTTAATTTTAGATTTTTTTTTATTTTCGTTTTTTTTTCATCTTCCCATGCATAGTATTTTTTCAGCATATTAGCAGGATAATTTTTCTTTTTATTTCCAACCAAAATTTTGTAATCATGATCTCCCATCTTCTAAATGATTTGATACGGTCTGTAGAAAATTACCAACGCACGTATTTGTTTTATTTCCTTTGCATTCTTGTTCACACTTCTCAATCTGTGAGGCGACCAGCAGCAATCGGTGGCGGCTGGCTGAAGTCTGAGTAGACTTAGTGTTATTTGTTGTATCCTGTTTGGATTGACTCTTCTCAAACTGTGAGGCAACCAGTTGCAGTATTTTTGGGCGGCCGGTTGAAGGCTTGAGTAGACTTAGAGTAGTTTTTGATAATCCCCGTTGTATTCCCGTTATTCCTCCTGAGTCAGCACCGACGTGAACTGCTCGGTAAGACAACTATGTGTTTTCTTTTTGTGTTAAATTTTTAGTTCGTTTTATTTATTTACAGATTACCGCTTTTCCACGCTTCAGTTTATTATTTATTTTCATTAAAATATTTTCCGTGGTTATTATTGATTTTTTATTTCATCGAAGCCGGAAACGCGTTAATCGACTATTCACTTTGCGGCAATCGGCAACCTCAGCGCCGTTTACCGTTACACGGTCTTTTCCACTGCATCAAAAACTTGTTGTTATTGATTGGCAGCATGACCAAAACCTTGTCGCCTTTACAAAACAAGCGGTCTTTTGTCTTCTTGTCGTAGTTTTTTTAACCTGATTCTTCTTTAGCAATTTTCATGGTTTTCTCCAATCTTTATCTCAGCTTTAAAACGTATTGATAACTGGTCTTGACGACAACAGATTCAATCTCGCCTGTCCAAAGCTCTTTCAAAATTGTCATGGATCCTCGCACAGTACAACCATACAAGAGCTCAAAATGCAAAAAACCGGTAAACGCTTGGAGAAACATTCTATACGCAAATAAAAGTACATTTACGATTCTACAACAAGGGTCTCAAACACCCAGCCCGCGAGAACATTTTGTGCGGCCCGCGACGAATTTTAGGATTTTAAAGTAATTGACAATTTAAGTGTCACATAAATTTTTTCAGATTTGAAAAAATAAATTTCACTCTAAAATTGCTCCTAAAACCTGAAATTACTCATCAAACTTCATATCACTTTCAAACGCTACCATTTATGCGGTGGAAAATCTACTGTTACGTCACAATGCCTATTCACTTGTGTGCTGTTATTACAACAGTAACCTTGGAAATTGCGTCAGCCAAGTAAATTTATTGTCGAGGTGTAGGCTAGCTTACAGTTGAATAAATTGCTATACATTAAAAATCCAAATTAAACATATAGCCTAAATGTCTTCTGCTTCGAAAAAACGAAAAATTGCTCATGAAAGGAGAGTTTTTCAGGAAAAGTGGGAGGTAATTATATTCCTTCATAAGAGCTATTTTTTGCTGACAAATAAGGCATTGAGTAGTATCTCTGACAGCAGTGACAAAATATAAAAAAAAATATAATTATATTTTGTCAGTGCTGTCAGAGATACTACTCAATGCCTTATTTGTCAGCAAAAAATAGCTCTTATGAAGGAATATAACATGCGTCGGCACTACGAAACAATGCACCGCGATAAATATGATGCTTACAAGGGCAAAGTAAGGGAAGAAAAAGTGAAACAAATGAAAGCAGCATTTTGCATACAAAGAAATTTCTTTGCCAATTTTAATCAGTCAAACGAAGATTCCGTAAGAACCAGTTTTGTTATAAGTGAAATGATAGCAAAGTCATCACGACCCTTTACCGAGGGTTTGTTCATAAAAGAATGCCTTATAAAAGCAAGTGACATTTTATGTCCAGGTAAGAAAAAACTGTTTGAAGGCATAAGCTTATCCCCAAATACAGTTGCAAGTAGGGTCACGGATTTAGCTGCAAATGTGAAAAAACAATTAGTTGCGACCGCAAAGCACTTCGAATCATTTTCGATTGCCCTTGATGAGAGCAGTCAGACACCGCACAATGTGCTGTGTTTATCAGGGGTGTAGAACGGAAGAGTTTCTGGAATTAATACCATTGAAAGGTACTACAACTGGACGTGATATATTTCAAGCCTTGGAAAAATGCATCGAGAAACATGGCTTGCCATGGGATAGGTTGGTATGTTTGGCCACAGACGGTGCACCAGCAATACGTTCTAGCAGTGTAGGTGTAGTTGGATTTGTAGAAAACAAACTAAACAGTCTTAGAACAGAAAAAGTCAACTTTGTTAGTGTACACTGCATTTTACACCAAGAAGCCCTTTGTAGTAAAAGTCTACGAATGAAGGAAGTGATGGATGTAGTAGTTAAAACAGTCAACTTTATACAATCCCGGGGGTTGAACCACAGGCAGTTTAAATCATTTCTTGCAGATATGGACTCTGAGTACGGTGAACTACTTTATCATACTGAAGTAAGACGGCTGAGTCGTGGAAATGTTTTGAAGCGTTTTTTTGCACTTAGAAATGAAATCGCTTCATTCATAAAAATGAAAAACATGGCAGTTCCTTTGCTGACTGATGCTACTTTCCAATGCAATCTTGCTTTCCTGTCAGATATTACACATCATTTGAATGAATTGAACTTGAAGCTTCAAGGTAAAAAACAAATTATCACACAGATGTATGACCATGTGAAATCGTTCAAAGTCAAACTACGTTTATGGATAAAGCAGTTGGGTAAGGGGAATTTGGCTCATTTCTCAACTCTGAAATCTTTAGGAAAAGTTGAAGCCAAATGCTTGAAACAATATACAAATTTGTTGTCCAATTTACTTCAGGAGTTTGATGTGCGCTTTGCAGACTTTGAAGTACTGGAGCCGCAATTTCGACTTTTTTTAATGGCTGTAGAAATTGACACTGTAGCCGAGGAATTGCAGATGGAGTTAGTGGAACTTCAGTGTGATATTGTCCTGAAGCAAAAGTATGCAGAGGTAGAGAATCCAGAATTCTACACATTTCTTTCACGAGAAAGATTTCCGAAGCTACTCTCTGCCGCTGCAAGAATTATTGCAATGTTCGGAAGCACATATGTATGTGAGCAATTCTTTTCATCCATGAAGGTTAACAGAACTGTGTTAAGGTCACGTCTCACGGATGAACATTTGCAAGCAACTCTAAGATCGGTTTCTGCTGACAAGTTGAAGCCCAATATCGAGGTCCTTGTCGATGAAAAACGCTGCCAGCTAAGTAGCCAGAACAAAATATGACTGTAGTCTAAATCATTAGCCTACTTGTGTTTATCTTTTATTGTGTTCTTATTATGGTTGACTTTTCATTGTGAATTGCGGCCCTCGGATATTTTACACATCCTTATTTGGCCCTCAGAGCAATTTGAGTTTGAGACCCTTGCTCTACAACACTGCTTATGCTGCTCAATTTACTGTCGCTCAACATCTACTTCAGCGTGCCGTTAAATGTCTCGGTCAAACTATTTCAGATTGGATGATAAAGAGTCGTTGTCAGCCTCCTGATCGACAGCAACCTTGACATTTCTTGCGTGCAATCTGATGCAAACTTGGTTCCAAGATCACTCAGTACTTCTTGTGGTATTCCGACTACAGATCTAAAAGCGCTTCTGCCACTGTTTCAGTGTTGATAATCTTAAGAGGGACGGCATTTGGATAACGGGTTGCATAATTAACCAGAATGAGTACGAAAATGTGCCTCTCGCTAATCATTCTTGGCGTATACTGTAGAGACAAAGTCAGACATCCAAGCACAGCAAAACTTTAGTCTAATGTTTAACTTTGTCTCCATAAACCAGAAAACACACTGGGCTTTTTCCTGCGGAGTGCTCATTTTCATGAACTCTACTTTCTCTACTAAATTCAAAAATATTCTGCTTAATCATTAAATAAATTCTAATTTTAAACCTAATTATTTCCACGAGTACCTGTTAAGAAAGAAAAAACTTGAGGCATTTTTCTTCAGTATAAAACAAATCAGATGAAAATATCTCAAAAAATAAAATTTTGACAAATTTTGAAAATTGTAATGATAATTTATGGACACCCTTTATATATTTACTTTTCAGATTTTGATCGTGACACAAAAAATGCGTTTTTGTCTTTAAATTGAAGGAAATATTTTTTGTTAGTCTTTATTTAACGTTTAAAAACAAATAAGCGCATTTGGATGGTCAAAGGCTAAGACAGATAATTGATCCATATAAGTTCCTGTTTAAAAAGTTTAGAAGCAATGGTATATCTCAGCGTGGAAACATTTTACAGAATTTAAGTCTTGTCGATTGTAAGCGGCGGCAACCTTCTATAACAAGGCATGGCAAGCTAATGGGACAGAATCTAGGGTTGATTGAGACCGATTCCAAGTGAATTCTTATTTTAGAAGACACCATGATTTTGAGATAAAATAGGAATAATCGAAGGCTGATTCCAAACGAAGACCTTTTTTTTTAGAGGACACCATGATTTTGAGACAAAAATAGGAATAATCGAAGACCGATTCCAAGTGAAGACCTTTTTTTTTTTTAGAGGACACTATGATTTTGAGACAAAATAGGAATAATTCAAGGCTGATTCCAAGTGAAACAATGTTTATCCGGCTGAGGCCCACAAGCTCGAACACTTTCGAAAAGTGGCATGCAAGAGTGAAGAAGCTGAACCACCCTGATTTATCTATAATAAATCAAATTTTTGAAAATATTGGTTTAACGACGAAAAGCTAAAGTAGTTTATAAAAAGATTCTGACAAAAATTCAATGGGTATTAAAACTTTTTTGTTTTAGTCAGACGCAGTCTTGTGTACTTTGTAAATGAATTCACATTATACTTATCAATTATTTTTCCTTGATTTAAAAGCATTTTTTTACGAATCACTTTAGAGTCAAAACTGCTGAAGCCCAAAAAAGAATAGACCTTTTCCAACCATCTAGTGGACATGGCAACCGTTGCTAAGCCGAGCAAGCTTCGACTTTATTTACTGTAGTTTGTTTTAATAGCCAAGTCACAAATCGGATAACTTATTTCGGTGATTTGAAATTGAGTTGGGAGTACAGTATAAAATTAGTTTAAATTTTACGAAGAAATGAAAACTAATTTCTTGCACTTATTAAGCAAATACTATAGTTATTTTTTAAAGACATTTTTCACAGTGTAGCTCGCGATAATTTTGCTTTTAAAATTTATTTAAGTCCAATGTTACATAGCTTAAATTAAAACCAAAATTAGGAAACTGACCAAACTATTTTGTAATCATATTATGGTAAGCAGATTTTTTTATTTTGATTTACCATTATTAATAATTTACGCGTCTCTGACAACATATTTTATAGAAATGTTTAAAATAATTACTTTATTGTTTTGAATTACAGTATATAATTGCATCTGGGTTTTTTTTCTTGCTTGCGCGTATTCTTGTTCGTAATTATATAAACATCACAACGTAATGAATATCAGTTAATTTTTATTAATATTTTCAGACAATTTTTTCCATTCAATTACTTGGAAAAAAAGTAAAGATAGCTTATAGCAAATATTTCCTGATTGCCTTTTGATAAATTATAGCTTCTTGTAGCCTTCATCTTCTATAGTTACTAGCTAAAACTATCAAAAAAATAATAATAATAATTTAATACTGTAATAATTGTTTTGGTACCATACTTTCTGTCTTTGAATAATTTGGTTTTTGAATTAAGCACCATTTAAGAGCTTGAATACTTACATTTGCATAGTCTAAATCAACTTAAAAAGTAATAAAAATTAATTTCTTATTACTTAGCTAAAAAATTGTAAAATTTATACTAATTTCAATCTCCTAACTCAAATATAAGTCACCGAAATAAGCTATCCGCTTTAAGACTTGGCTGTTAAAACAAACTAAATAAAGTCACAGCTGGCTCGGCTTAGCAACGGTTGCCATATCGACTAGGTGACTGCAAAATGGTCTATTGTGTGATAAACACAATGTGTAAGTAAAATGTTTTCTTTTTAATGTTCTTTTTTGTTGAAAAAATGTTTTATTTTAAATAATTAATTTCGGAAACCACCTTTAAAAATTTCTAAATTCAAACAAGCATAAAAGTGCTGTTTTCTTTAAAAGTGAATGGTATTTAAAGGTGATGCTTATAAAAGCAGTTTTTTTGCTTGTTTAAATTTTTTCTTTAGCAATGCCAAAGTTTTCAAAAAGAAAACTAAAAAAAACAATCTTTTTGCTACATCAGTAATAATTTTACAGCAAAACACTAAAAACATCAATTACTTGCTGCATTTTATCACCATTAAAATACCATACAAATTTAACTAGCTCAGCTGAAAATCATTGATGATTTTTCTTAATAATATACTGTAACTATTTAACAATTTTTATTATGTTCATTTAGCTGGCGTACTGATGCAAGCATGGGCAGACAAACTCTTACAGGAACTAGTCCTTTGATAATATCTATTTGCTCCTCTATTCCGGAATATTTCAAAGTCACTAACGATGACGTTTCAAACTTGCTTGAATGTGGAAAGACTCTGAAAGAGGAGATGCAGGTGTGTAACTTGCTGCCATAGTCGTACCAGACTAAATAATTTTGGGCAATCAATACATTTTTGTCCATTTTTTTTCAATTGTTCGAATTTTAATTACGCATTATTCCACGGAGATATCTGAATCTCACACAGATTTGAAGTAATGATTTTTTATTTTAGTTTTTATTTGTTTTTTTGGTTGTAAATGGAGAAAAAATGGTTGACTGTACCAAGATAAACTTTTGAGGACTAAAAAAAGTTTTTTTTTGCCCAATTTTTTGCGTTTTAGGGGCAATGGCTCGTACGGCTGTGCTTGCTCCCAAGCAGCAACTTCTTTGAGAAGCGATCTCCTTGATCTGTTTGACTGTGCTCCTTTTGATTGAAACTTTGTTTTTATTTGCAAACCAATCCAGTTAGTTGAAATAACTTATTTTTCTACTAAGTATTTTTCACTTTTTCATACTTTTTTCTGCAGATCAACAATTCACAATAAATTAAATGAATTCTAAAAGCGAAAAATGAAAAGCTAAAAGCCTTTCTTTTTTTTAAGCTTTATAGCTTTTATGATGGTACTTCCGAATGTGAAATGTTTGACATCCCTAATTTTATCATACAATTAAAAAAACAAACTTTTTGTGACCCCCCAAAAAATAGCTTATTCGGCAACTCAAAGGACGCGACAAATAGTTGAAAAATTTTGTCGAAGCTCCAGTTAAAGATCGATGGTTTGTTAATGTTCTACACAACAACTTTACACAAAATTTACAGAAACTGCTGCTGTGTAGGTTTACGACATTATTATTGGCGTTTTCCTGATAGCCCGTATTGACAAAATTTAAATATTGGTATATCCGTTCATGTAAATGTTATTTTAACTTCAGATCCATTATTTTTATGATAAAATTTTTAAACAAAACAAATTTTACGGGACTGAAATGAATCTCAAAACTGCACGGCATTGATTCTTTTTTTACTATTCAGATTTTATGGTTTAAAAGACTAATTTTTAGGTTGTCGAACCGAAGTCGAATTGAATCCGTAAACTCGTATTAACCGTAATTATTCTTTGAACCTGAGTCAAAACAGAACCTGAAAAACAGATTTAGCTGATCTGAAATCGAGCTGAAACTATAAAAATCAAATTTGCTGAACCTAAACCTGAACCAAAACTTTATTTTAAATGGTTTTGGTTCGACGCTCTGATTTTTTTATTTATTTATTTATTTATTTATTTTCATTTTTACTCACAATCAACTTGAAATTAATCATAGTGCATGTAGAAATAAAGATTGTGAATAAGGAAGCAGCGACTAAACGAAGTACGTTATTACATGCACAACGTATTTTAATATATTTGTTATGTAAATATATTTTGTTATGTAATTTTAATATATTTTGAATTTTAATATATTTTAATATATTAATGCACAAAGAATTTTAATATATTTTGTTATGTAAGACTAGATCAGTGGTTCTAAACGCCCCACTGTTGGAACATAGACTCTACGTTGGAACCTGGCAAAATTTTGGTAGGCATAAAGATTTAAGGCACGACCAACCACTTGTGGTGCGAAAATGCAAGGTAATCACGAGCAGACGCCTTTGCTGAAAACCTTTTTTCAGTCTTCACTAATCATCTAGACAAGAATGAAGAAATCAGAGACTGTGTCACAACCTTTATTTAGCAATCCTAACGGACCACTTGAACTAAGCAACCCGAGTACCAGCGCTGAAATAAAGCTGTGTCTATTTTTTATTCATTCCGGCTTAAGAAATAGTTTGCCGTGAGACTGAAGTGTTTAATACAGTTAGTTCCAACTAAGTTCAAATTGATTTCTTAGAAAACGTCTCTCCGCAGGCAAACAGCAGCCACTGTCTCTACTATAAAAAATATATTCACAAAATTCATCAACTTGATCAAATCACAAAAATTTGGCCTCAAAGCTTCACCAAACTTTAAAGTAATTCCAGCGCACAACTGCAAATAATCACTTCAACGATTTTTGTGCTAGCGAGTTATGAAAATAAATTAGCGCCCTGATAGCTAATATTAATCTTAATATTTTTTCCACTAAACAAATTTAACCGTTTTATCTGTCTATAGAATCAACTGCGGTCACATAGCCACAAAAACACGAACAACTTAACTGCAAAGCAACCACTGAAATCACTAACTGGAATTACAACTGGAATTTCACATGGAATGAGATGAAAACAAAACGTACACTTTATATACGATCACGTCACGTGACGCCAGATTATAAGCGAGTTTTCTGGTATCAGGTGCCCAAAAAAAAAAGTCTTTGCCGATTTTTGTTGACTTATTTTAGGCCCCCTTTTTCAATACTAACAAGCATAGTTATACAGGAACCAACTTGTCTTGACAAGTAAATTATTTCAGTTTTTATAATTATTAAATGATTTCAGTTTTTATAATTTTTCATGACTAATTTTTTTTTATTTCTTATTTCAGAGCCTTAAAAATGACTGATAGAAAAATGATAATTCGTGTTTGTCTGTCGTACGAGTTTAAATTTGGCACAAGTGCTTCATCTGCTTCTCGTAAGCTATGTACAGTGTTTGGTAAAGGTGCAGTAAGTGAAAAAACTGCACGAAACTGGTTTCAAAAGTTTTGTTCCGGCAATGAAACCTTGAAGATGAACCTTGAGCTGGACGACAAATATCTCTAAACAATGGCGGTTTAAAGGCAGCCGTAGAGTCAGATTCATGTCTAACCTGTCACAAATTAGCTTCGAGGTTTAATGTAAGTGATGAAACCATAAACTTCATTTGTACCAGCTGGGAAAGAGATAGAAGATAGAAGATCTTTAATTTCCTTCATAAAAATCGGCAAAGACTTTTTTGGGCACCTAATATAACGTAGATTTCCCCAAGTAGCAATTAAATTAAGGTCACTGTTTAAGAGAACCAATCTGAAGTAAGAAAAAAAGATTATGTAATGTCAAACGAATTAAAACCACTCCCAAAGCACTTAATGAGCGCTCGAGATAAAAGAGACAAAAGAGAAAAATAAAATTGCGCAGACAATAAAAAGCTAAAGCGCCAACCACGCGGTCAGAATTAAAACAAGAGAACAACTAATTATCCACAAGAAAAAACAATTTACAAATAAATGAAATTAAATGGGGATTTATCGAGTATGCAACAATCACTATTAATATGGAAAAGATTACGACATAATAAAATTAAAAACTATTGAAAAAGAAAATTAACTACGCATTTATGCATTTAAGATTATATTGCAAATGAACTGTGACAGACTGTTTCAAAGTAATATCTTTTTGTTAGTCGTGACCTATAATGCAATGCTGCAAGTTCATGGTTTGGGCAAATGTCATACAATTTAGGAAAATTGTATTGCCCCCAACCAAAAGTTTTCCCGCTGTTACAGCTAAGTATCATCAAATGGGGGATTTCAGAATTTTAGAAGTGATTAGAATAGCCATGGCTCAAAAAGGTTGAGAAACATTGGCCTTGATTAAAAATAATTTTGTATTTGAAGTTATCACCATTTTTTTAATCACTTACTTGCTGTGTGGCAAAAGAGAGACGTCATATATAACTTTCTAAGCCATAGATTCTCAATCTTTCTAAAACCGTGGTTTAAAAAACTCAAAAAGCAATTGTTGTGGCCCAATGTATTCCATCTTCACTTTCATTCTGCACCCAATTTCACCAAAGTTTTTTTTTGACAATAAAAACAGTCCCCAAACATATAATTTTAGCACTTTTTTACACTATTTCTGCGTGATACACCTAAAAAAATTTGCTGTGACCGGTTGAGAGCACTTGTTGTCGGCAATAAGTTGAAGCAAAAAACTGATCGTGTGGGCTAAATAAAAAAAGTCCAGTTTCAAATAGATAGTATGCTTAAGTAGTAAAGTGGAAAATTTGTTAAAATAAAGACGCAGCAAAGATAACGAAACAAACTCATAGTCAAAAATCAGATTTTAAGATTATATTGAATTTTTTTAACTTTTTTAAAAAGTTAGTGTAGGTTTGTACTACTTTTTTTGTTGCCGGCCGCATTACAGAGTTAGAAGTGGCTGTTATAGTTAGTCATGTAGGCTACCTTTTGTAAAAGTGAATTATGGTAAGTAGATGAAGTTTTGTGTCAGGCATATAAAATAAAAAATTTCATTAATAAAATGTTTTTTATGCCTACCGATTTTAATAAATAGAGCAACATGTTACCATTTTTAACGATTGAATTTTTTAAAACTTAACTTGTAAAACATAGTTAGCCTGTTTAGGATTTATTTAATGTTACATGCTTGCAAATAAACTTGGGAAATGAGTCAAGCTAAGCTGCTACCAAAATTGTGTAGTCAACTATTTGTAGCAAAGGTAAAACAAAGTAGCATGGTTACAATTGCTACGAAAATGAGAGAAATCCTAAGTTAAATTTGTAACGAAATGACGCGAGTAGATTTTGAACCGCGACCAGGTCAATCGCGTTTGCCATCAATACAACAGCGCTGTTTGAGTACTCGGTCACAGTGCTGACTTTTTAATTGGTAAACATTTTTCTCATACAGATCAAAGATTCTTAAACAAAAAATCGCCCATCCCGGGTGGGGGCTAAACGTTCTTAGGTGAGGTTTGAAGTTGGTGGAATATTGTAAAACATTTAAAACTTATATTATTGATATTATTGATACAGAGAAAGGTAAAAAGATTGGCGTTAAGGATTGCAGACCCAGAAGTTTTAAAATACCTGCCATAAAATGCAAAAAGAAATTGTAAAACTGTTTATAACTGCTTGAAAAATTCCCAAAATGAGCAACAAATAAATTTTTGTACGTAAAATTTGATAAGATAAAATTTTGCAAAAAGTCGAAAATCTGTATCAATTGCTAATGTGATTTTTTTTGAGCCCAAACCGAAGCTGAGCCGAAAGTGAACCCTTAAAAATAAAATTTGCTGAACCTGAACCAGATCCGAATCTTTAAAAATAAATTTTTTTGGACCTGAACCTGCGCCGGAACATTATTTTAAACGGTTTGTCACCCTGTTAATTTTGCCAATAATATTTTTAGACAAAATTCTAATGCACTGCTTTTTTACGCACAAGAAATTTGTACTTTGTTCCCAAAATAAACGGTTTTATTACTTTTTGCTTTCATTAAGTTTTTCTCCGAAAAAAGTAAATTATTTGAATTTGCTAACAATGTATTTAGTCCTCAAGAACAAAAAAAGCATGTAATGTTAAAGGATTGTATCTTATACATTTAGTAGCGAAGATACAGTGGAGTTGGAACGCGCGGAAATGACGTTTTGCACTGTTTTTGGAACAACCTTACTTAAAATATCTATATTTTTTTTCTGAATTTCTTAGTAGCTTGACCTTTTGACGTAGGACTAGCATAAGAAAAGGTGGGACAAAACGAAAAACCGAACCAAAGAAAATATTGCGATTATTTACAAATTTTTTATTTTACTTGCTTTTAGTATTTTTCACATGTTTCAACAATATACCTAATCAAGTGAAGCTGGACTAAAAACTGGTTTTAACATAATTGTTTGTAACATGAAAACATTCGATCAAGACTCTCCTCTACAATATCAAGAGCCTAAAAATCGGTTTACACTGAAAGTGGACGCGAAAAAAATAAAATGTGGGGGCCGAAAGCAAAAAGAAAAAAAAAAAAAGCCAAAAGACTGTTTAGACCAGGGATGTCCAACCTGCGGCCCAGTTGAGGTTTTTATGCGGCCCACTACTTACTCAAACTTTTTTAGTTATACATCTATTTTCATAACCGTATCGAATTCGATGTCACTGCTGTCATAGTAACGTATAGGAAACACAAAGTAAATACCTGAGTTAATTGCTACGTCGAGTGACGTCCATTGAACTAATCTATGAAAATATTTGTGGGCAGATTTTATCATAAAGACGCTTGCCCCAAGCATCATTTTTAGTATTCTCATTGCTTTGCGATTAAATCAATATTGAATATGTTGTTTCCCAACATTTTTTTACAATATTAAGTGATAGCTGTTAATGACTTATTGGTAGTAAAGATAGTAACTTTGAACCAGTCCGCAGTGGTTTGGAATAAGATTACTATAGTAGCAGTGATACTGCTTGTAGTAAAAAAGAAAATCCCGCAGATTTATTAGGAGGGTGGAAAAAGGACTTTTAGAGATTCTAGGTTCAATCTAGGAATTTAACATATGGTTGGGCTGAGAGTTGCACTGCGAGCCAAAGGAAGTGTCGCTTTTAGTCGGCGAAGCTCAGCTGGTTGGATGCTTGAAAGTATTTGTTGGTTATCAATTGGAGTGGGACGCGGGCATCCAGTGTCAATGAGCAAAGCGTCATACAGAAAACCACCTACAACGCGAGTGTTAATGCTGCCACACCAAACTGGTGCGCAATACTCAGCTGTTAAGTATTCCAGAGATAGAAAGCTATGCACCATGTTTTAGTAGCAGCACCTCATTCTGAGCCTGAAAGTTGGTTCAGCAGTGTGACGCGCTAATATTCTGTAGTTTTTTGCTCAGTGCCACGAGATGGTGACGCAATGTGAGCGATCTGTCTAAAAAATAACTGGGTTTGAACAAAATGGTAAAAATCTAATGCTGTTGTAAACATTTAGCTCACGTTTGGCGCTTTCGTTATTTAACCCTAATGTGCATGGTGTGCCATATACAACACATACTGAAAAAAACGAGTTAATTTGTTAATAAACGCAATTGCAGACATTTCCACAGGTTGTGCCTCTTCTGGCACGCACCATACATGTTTTGAACACGTACCAGACGCTGGCTTGTTTACACTTGCTCCCCACACCACTTCAGTGTTGTGATTGCTTCGTGAGAAGTGGAGCATTTTTTTATTGTTATATTAAATTCATGCATTTAAGGGTTAAATAAAATGCTGCCGTCACCGTCTTAGTGTGACTAAGCCCTTCAAAAATCTTTCAGTTTCCAGAGGAGTGCAACAAGGCTAGATTGTCTGTATAAGTAAATTTTTAGAAAATTGTGGAGGAAAATGTAAAAATAAATATAAAGATGTTGGAAAAGAGAGGAGCCCATACAGATCCTTGAGGTTTTCAGACCTCAATCTTGCTTTGCTTGCGGTCACTGGTAGTAAAGGTAAACTTTTGGATTTAGACTAGCTCCATGATCATTCTAACTATGTGCTTATCTGGCAGAAGTCTCAAGCAGCTTGTATGTAAGGCCAAAATGGCATGCAGAGTCATATGTCGCCGTCAGATTGACAAACCGAAAAAAAATCCTTTATGTTTCCTGTTAATAGAATCACTTGATTCATGGTTGATTTTCGCGTCGAAACTCAGCCTGCGCTCATGGGAACAACTAGTTTATAATTAGTTCGACGCGGATGTAGATAAGCCCTTCAAGGATCTTGTAGGAGACACAGTGCAGAAATATCAGTCGTTAACTTTTTGGGCCCCTACTAGCTTCATCAGCTTTGGGATTGCGACAACAAGCGCTCTTCTCCAGATCTTGGAAATTTTGAGTCAGTGCAAGCAGGAAGAAAGGAACTCACGTAACCAAAACTTCAAAGCAGCTACAGTATGGATATTTTTAACCCTAATAACGTAATGATTTTAATAGTTTATTATTTAACTGAGATTCCTAATTAGTTAATTAATTTGAAATTTATGTTTTAATACCCGTCATTTGGTCAAGGCATCTAATACTACAAAGATGAAATTTCAAAGACATTTAATTTTGCGGCCCGCTAAATGTACTCAAATTTGTAATTTGGCCCATTATGAAAAAAGGTTGGACATCTCTGGTTTAGACTTTAGACTAAAAGCAAAGAACGTAAAAAAATAGCCAAAGTGCAAAATATTTTGTGTTTTAAATTAAAGTTGAATATTTCACTTATTTGATCTGTGTGTAATGTAAATATGAATATTTCAGTTTATTTATTTATAATAATATAGAGTATTTAACCAGTTTATTTAAACAATATAATAAATATAAAAAGTGCTGTTAAAAATGCATGAAATGTAAACCTATTGATTTATTGTTGAATTTTAAAAGCTGCTGATAAAAAATATTTTTAAGGGTTTTAAATCCTCAGATTTAGCTATTATTTTAAAAAATGTGAGTTTCCACACTTTTTTAGTACTACGTCTCTGTCTAGTAGGTAAAAAAATTTTAATATTTCATGACCAGCTAAGAATAATAAATGATAATGCATGCATAGTTGATGTTGTTAGATGAAGTAAGGATTAAGATCGGTTCAAACTGAAAGCAGAATTGGAAAAAGCAAGCAAAAAGCGTAATATTTTAATGAATAGCGAAAAATCATACTTTTCGTTAACTTATTCCGTGACCGCTTACAGTCTGAACCAAGCTAAAAAGTTGAAATAGTTTAATTTTAATCTTTTTCTGCTGATTCAAAAATTTTTTGTTTTAGTCATATTTTACGCTTTTATCTTTTAGTCTAAACCAGGGTTTTTTAAAGGGGCAACGAGGCATTTACTGGGGGGCCACGAGCAAAAGACTTTTTCAGTCTTTACTTAACTTTGGGAAGAAAATCAAGAAATCAGGGACAGTTTTGAAGTCATAATCTTTTTTTGTACTTCACTAGTCTTTTGAAACAATATTTTAAGCAGGGGAAAACGGGTGTTCAGAGTCTCTGAAAAGGGGCCACAAGCCATAAAAGTTTGAGGACCATTGGTCTAAACTATTTTTTTGCTTTATTTTTTCCGCGTCCGCTTTCAGTCTGAACCGACCAATGGCTAATCTTTGGACTTTACGTTAAACATTTTTAATCTTACAGGCTGGAAAAATTTACATCTGCGATTATGTTCCCTTGACAACAGACATTCCGCGAAACAAAGATCTAATTTGCTCGGATTCCGTTGCTTTGTTTTATGTCAAAAGAGAAGAATTTCTTCCGATTGCGATTCAGCTAGTACCAAACGATCGTGATTATTTATTCACACCAAACCAGGAAGACTGCGCGTGGTTACTGGCAAAAATGCACTTTAGATGTACGTCTGTTTCCGTACATGAGGTAAAACACTCGGTTTTTGCTTGTTATTTGATAACAATTAACATAATAAGATTCAAATTATATTTTTAAAGACAAAACATGTGACGAATTTGGGAAGTAACCACTGCATGATTCTAGTGGTCACCGATAGAAATTAAGTAAACATTTCGCTTTTGACAGTATAACCTTTTTGGTTGAAAAACTCTGCACTTGAGAAAATTAGCTCATGCAATGTTTTTTAATTGTTTTGAAAACTTTTGTGAACTATGTTTCAGTTGCGAATCGGATTTCGATGTACAGATTGACTGACCTTTTTATTGTCATTTTTATAATCATTGTCTTCATAATAATCATAAGTTTTCAAAAAGTTTATAAAAGTTTTATAAAAAAGGAAAAATATTTCTAATGTATAAATTTTCAGTGGGTGTATCACTTTCTCTATACTCACAACATGATGGAGCCGTTTTGTGTTGCACTTTTCCGTTGTCTTCCAAAAGCTCACCCGATCTACAAGCTCTTAAGACCTCACCTTCAAACAGTTTGCGCAATCAACACAGATGCACGCAATTCATTGATCCCTCCGGGAAGCAAAGCAAATCAGGCAATTGCATTGTATAAGTTATTTACTATTGAATTGATTGTTTTTCAAAATTTTAATAATCGGAACCGAAATATTATTTGTGAATGCCATTATGCTCTTCTGTCATCATCAACGCAGAATGATAAGAGGATACTTTTGTTTAAGTCCTTTCTAAAAAACTTGTCACTCTTCATTCATAATTTTAATCTAACTTCATAAATCTACAGGGTGAGCAAAAAGTTCCCGGACAAGTTTAAAATAAAATATATATGATATTAAATGCACTTTTTGAATGATTTTTTGTGTGAGCAAAGATAAGATATAAGTTTAATCAGGGAATCTATTTTTATTGTATTTGGCCACCATTTGCATCAATTACTTTCTCCAGTCTTGATCTGAACGTTTCTACCGCAGCACGTATCTTTTTCTGGGGAATATCAGCCCATGCCTTTTGTAAGGATTTCTTCAAGTGGTTGACAGAAAATTTTTCTGAGCGGCATGCGTCTTTTTTGAGCATTGACCAGATGTTAAAGTCGAGTGGGTTTAGGTCAGGAAAGGAAGGAGGTCACATTTCTTTGTCCCAAAATGAGGGGAAGTTTTATCTGCACCATGATTGAGTTTTTTTCGAGGTGTGCGATCGTGCACCATTGTGTTGAAAGGTAAACACTTCGTTTTTTCATTTCGATTTCATTTCGATCAGTGCCGGAGACAGAATTTCCAAAATATTTATAGGGCCTTTTTTGACTATGGAAAGCATAGAATATGGAGATATTCCTAGGCTTTCTGCCATCCCCTTTATTGTTCTTCGTGGGTTTCTTCTGATCCTCTCCCGTACGGCTTTAATTTTCTTTGAAGTACGCGCTGTTCTTGGTCGACCAGTTCTGGGATGGTCTTGTGTTATTTCCCAGTTCTTTGTATCTTTTAATTGTATCATAGACCGCCGATTTAGCAACTTTAAGTTGTCTTATACAGTAATAAGAGGGGCTGATATTCCCACGAGGTGTAATTCAATGACTACATTTCTTTTCTCCATTTTTAATGATTAATTTTTAAAAATTTGTGAATTTTAATGCGCAAAATACAAACAATTGTCTAGAACATTAATTTCATGATTTAATAAAAAAATATTATTTTTTTATTTATTTATTAAATCAATAAAAAGTAGTCCGGGAACTTTTTGCACACCCTGTATAGTTAATTTTCAGTCTTTTACAGTAAATTTAGGTTAATATTATGACCCATGCTTTTCATTGTTAAGCAGTAATGGCCTTACAAAAAAGGGAGCCCAATGAAAGAAAAATAAAAGGGCCACTATTTTTTGCTCTAAGGCAAAGCAATCTCTAAAAAAAGGTCTTTGTTATAGGGGGAGCCACTTTTTAGTGTATCGTAACAAAGTTATCTCTGAAAAAAAATCTTCATTTTAGGAGGGCCACTACTAAGTGTTCCAAAACAATATGATTTCTAATAAAAGTTATCGCTTTACGAGGGGCCACTTTTTAATGTATCAAAACAAAGTGATGTCTAAAAAAAAATCTTTGTGGTACTATGAAAAAATAGAGCAATATTTTATGTAGGGGGCCACTTTTTGATGTATTTTAGGGGGAGCCCAGTGCGGCCCCTCTTTGTTCGCATGTTATTAAAGCCATTATTATTGTAAAGCAGTGGTTGCATAAGTGGTATACAAAAACCACCATTTAATTTACTTTATTGCAAATTGTCTCCAAAGTCTTTTAATTATTTGTTTGGTTGTTTTAATTCAAAGCGCATTGATAAAGCTTAATAGCATTGTGGACTTTGGAATCGTTCTGCGCAAATTTATTCTCTTTCTCTTTTTTTTTATTTCGAGTGCTCGGTAAGGCTACCGGAAGTCTTTTGCCTTCTTTTAGCTGATTTAGTATTACATAATTGCTCACTACGTGTCTTTTAATTGGTTGTTTCGCGGCGGCGTTTATTGCTTGACCGATTGTAAACTTAGTGTACTGGTTATTTGAAGAAGTTCACCACAATCTCGTAATTTCCATTGTTATCACATAGCATGGCTCGATTTACACAAATAACGTGCATTTTGATTTGAATTCATTCTGGTTGAGCCATTTCAGTTAAAAAGTAAATAGGAATTGTTCGTGTTTTTGTCTGGCTTCGTTTATGTTGTCAAGGGCTATCGTTGATGCTTTGGAATATTAATTCTATAGAGAGATAGAATAGTTTTAGCCATTGTGGAGGACGAAGTACTAAGTTTAATATTAGCCATCGGGATGCTAATTTATTTTTATGTTCGTTAGTACAAAGTTGTTGAAGTGGTTATTCGCAGTTGTTGGGCTGTGAAATGCTTTGAAGTTTGGTAAAGCTTGGAAGGCAAGTTTTACGAAATTCGTTTAAGTGCTTTTGATTTCTGTGAATATACTTTTTATAGTTTGAAACTGTGGTTTATTTCTATCTGTTGAGAGAAGTTTCTACAAAATCTATTCGTATTTAGCCAGAGCCTACTGTTTTAAAAACTTCAGTTTCGCGGTAAATTATTTCTTGAGCCGGTATAAATAAAAATAAGCACAGCTTTACTTTAGCGCCGGTATTTGGATTACCTAGTTCAATCGGTTCGTTTGGATTCCCGAGTAAAGTTGTGAGAAAACTAAAAATGCAATTTATAATTCTAAACTAAAATTTAACTACAAGATATTTTGCAAAAATTTATCGAAAAATAACTATTTTTAAAAATTTTGTAAATCTAGCAAGTTGTATCAACTGAATGGAAAAAAATTAATTTGGTTAATTGTGGCATAAATTTAAGACAATATTATTTCGGCCTTCCCCAAATACATGGATCTGGTTAGTCCATAATAAAAAAGTATATATTTTAAATATTGCTCGAAGATGGCACAAGGCTACAGGCCGATGGGTGCTTGATTTTTGTTAGATCTTGACCGATCCCTCTTGACATAAATATGTCTTGAATTTTTGTTTCCGGCAGTCTGTTGATCTTTCGTAAATTTTTTTGTTAACAGCTGCAACAGATACAGCACGAAGATTTTTTGAAAAGTTTTGTTTTGATGACATTGTCATTCCGAAAAGATTGAAGAAACAAGGCAAGAAAAATTTATATTGGTTTTATAATTATTTTAAAAATTTTATTGTTTTCATTGAAACAAAGCTGCTGGTACGGACCGCTAAAATACGCATGCCGCAAATTAATTAATAATTAAAAATAATTTAATTTGTAAACCATTGGCATAAACCTAAAACGCCTATTTATAATAGCGAAAGTAGCCCTGCGCTAGATCTTGTTCAAAGACTATTTGAATGATCAATGACGTACATCTAAAACATCGCTATTTTTAAAGTACAAGTATAGAAAGAAAATAAGGTTTTTAAAAATAATTGAGGTAAAGATTTTACTCAAATTTGACCAAATATCTTACACAGCTTAAATGTGCTTTTTAATTAAAATAATTATGACTTTGCAACGCGAAACAGTCAATCTAAAGCAGTGTACAGGGTGTTTCATCTCAATATGACACTTTATGATAAATTATATCTCAATAAATTTTGGAGATATAAAAACCAAACTTTTTTGCTGAAAACTAATGTTCTTAAGTTTACGCAGCAAAAATTTGAAAGCAAAAATCAAAGAAATAAACGTTTTGTTAAACTTTTCACAAATGTTCAATATGCGAGCCCTTGGTTACACGCGGGCACACATCGAAACGGTATTCCATTTCTTGCCAAACTCGAACAAGCATATCGGGATTGATGGTTATCAAGGCCTCAGTTATCCGAGTCTTCAGATCATCCACTGACGTTGGAAGAGGAGGAGCGTTGACCAAGCCTTTTACATAGCCGCAGAGAAAAAAATCTCATAAAGTTAGGTCTGGAAATCTAGGGGGCCAATGCAGGAGCACGCAATCATCATTTCGGCACGTCCGATCCATCTGCTATGCAGAATACTGTCTTACAATGAGACTCCAGTGAGATGGTGCCCTATCCTGTTGGAAAATAAAGTCTCCTTGCTCTCCGTCAAACAAAAGTTTTATCAACCACTTTTGCAGCACATCAAGGTACACTTCACTGTTGACTGTTGTTACTTCAAAAAAGAAAGGTCCATACACAAGCTTCTTTAATATGACGCAGAACACGTTCACCTTACGAGAATCTAGCACATGCTTCAGCGTTGAATGAGGATACTATGTTCCCCATATGCGTGTGTTGTGTTTGTTGACTTTGCCAGTTAGTTGGAAGGTGGCTTAATCGCTAAACACAAGATGGTCATCAAATCCGTCTTCTTCCAACATCGCCTGCATTTGGGTAAAAAAGTCTTCGCGAGCTGGTTTGTCGGTGTCCTTCAAATGCTGGAGCAAATGCAGTTTATAAAATATCATATGCAGGTGTTTTCTTATCACTCGCTGAACGGTTGTTGAAGACATCTAAAGTTCACGACTAGCTCTTCTGTATGACTTCCTGGGGCTCCGCTGGAAGATGTTTTGAACTCTTTAGGTCGTTTCAGTTGAAGGTGATGGGGGAATTTTTTTCCGGGAGCACAAACATCCCTCCTCCTTAAATTGCGCGTGCCATTTCTGTATGGTACGTCGGTTTGGTGGCTGCTTTGAAAATTCTGTCCAAAATTTACGTTGAACACATGTCCACAAGTTGTTTTTATCAAAGTCCAAAACACAAAACCCTTTCTTCTTTCTAGTAAAAGACATTTTAAGAAAATAAGAGGCAAATTGATAGAAATGATAATTTACGCAAAAGCTGAAATTTTAATTGTGACGTAACAATGGTTTGGCAAAACAAAAAAATTGGAGATTTTATCTATCCAACGAAACTAATTTTTTCCTGCTATTTTTGCCAGTTAACGAGATATGAGATTTTTTATAGTGACATATTGAAATGAAACACCCTGTACATTTACCCAACTTAAATGTGCTTTTTGATTAACGTAGTTATATTTTGCAAACGTGAAACAGATAATCAAAAGCAGTAACTCGGAAACTGTTGCTGTGGACCAGTTGCATTAATACTGTGCTTTTAGTTTATCATATTCGACTTGTTTTTGTATAGGAGTCGACGATCCGCATAAACTTCCTGGATATTATTATCGAGATGATTCACTGTGATCGAGATGATTCGAGATGATATGGAAAATTATGGAGGAATTTGTTAAAAACCTCTTAGGACTTTATTACACTTGTGATGAAGTTAATATTACTTTATTCTCTTATGATTGTTTGAAAACTAGCTTTAAAGATATTGAATTTGTTTATTGTAGTAGTGCACTATTTGGAGTTGGCTACTGTAATTTTTTTAAAATCAAAATTGATGATTCTGCATTTATTACCATGTAATAGCCTAAGTGTCTCAAAAAGAAACGGTTACTTAAACTTTTCAAATCAAAGTATAAAATGTTTCAGAACATAAGATTTTAAAAAACGAAAAGATGACAAATCTTTTGATTTTGCATCTGTGAAATTAAATTGAGGGAAAGTCTTCAACAAATGAATTTCTTTTGTTTTGCAATCAATGCAAGATCACGAGTCAATTAAGTAAACCACAAGTCCTCCCCTGATCTCATTTTCATTACAACCCCTTTTGTTGGTGCGTTTTTTAATTAAAACTGAAAAATTCAGAGAATAGATAAAGCTAGTACTAAGTAAGTGAACTTCAATTAATTTTAGGATCTGAATTAACTGCAGTTTACTGTTAGTCCTATCAAAGTTTAACTTTGAAAAACGAATTGAAGATAGAGGATAAATGTTGTAATAACAATCAACTCACATATGTAGTTTTGTTGAGCAGTTAGAGAAAGCCTATGCTTGCTAAACAATTTCATTGCGTTCCTGAGCACTCTATGACATTCGCTTGGAATATAATTAAAACGCAAGAATGTTTTGACTTAAAAATATCTTTTCTAGACTTTTGTTTAAAAATGATTTGGTCTTTGCTTCGCGCTTTAACTTACCTAACTTTGCCAATGTATGCCAAAAATGTTTTTTTCTTCATAACAATTGCTTAATATTTACGGGAGAAAATTTTTTTAGTTAGGAACTTTAAATTTCAAATGTAAGCAATGATCACAAATGAATGTTCTTTTTTTCTTTTCAGCATTTTAAAAACTACTTAATTTTCGAATTAAGACATGCAAAACCATAGACTTTATTTTCGAATCAAGACATGCAAAACTATAGGCTCAAAAATCACAGTTTTGTTGCAATGAATATTAAAACGGTGTGCTATAAAATAGGCTCAAAAATTTTGTCTAGAATTGAAATGAAAATCTGCAATGCAAAATATAATTTTTGTGTCAATCTTTTTGGATTTATTTATTGCGGCCAGCAGAAAAACCCATATCCGTATTGTCCCCCAATATTTTGGGAGGCAATACATTTTTCCCAAAATTTAATCGACGATTGCCCGAATCATGATTATGCGATATTTCACGGAGATGCCGAAATATCACACAGATTTAAAGTGAAAATCTTTTTTTTATCTTAACCAGGTTTTGTGGCTGAATAGAGACAGAAAACTTTGCCTCCTACTATAATAACTAGGGAAGAGCTAAAAAAGCTTTTCACTTTAAAAAAAACTTAATAAGAGCTTTACAGGATGTGCAAAACGACTACGAATTGCAAGATTGGGTGGAAAATGTGGCCAATGAAGGCCTAAATTGGCAAGGAAACAATAACAATCGCTTTCCTGTTAAAATCGAGTCTATGGAAATGCTTGTGCGTAAAAAATAAATTAATAGTTGTTTTTTCAAAAGTTACGTTCTACAATACAATATATCTTGTATTGTAACAATGTTATTCTTCATGATCGAAACCGATTAACAATTCAAGGTAGTTGAAAAACCTTAACTTCTCGGATAAATTTTGTGTTTTGATATTTAATACAAAATATAAAACTGTTAAAAAAGAAGAAGAATTCAGGCACTAATAAAAAAAAAAGTCAAAAAATTATGTTTTTTTTTGACGTTAAACCTTATATTAAATCTGTCCCACCAGCGGCCTGCGAAGTTTTGTAGTGCGGCCCGCAAAAGAATTTTTAATGAGATGCTTAATCAACTTGAATCATTGCATTGCCCCTGAAAGACAATTGGAATACTAAAATTTTAGTCCAGAAAAAAATTATTCGCTTTTGCTTACGAAAAACACGTGAAAGTATTTTTGCAGAAACCAAAGTGAAGACTTTTTTAGTCTGTACTTTGATTTCAACAAAATGTTTTTAAATTTACCACCTCGGCAATCAATATTTAAACAACAAATTTAGTTGAAGACAAACAAAGGTCATCACTTTGATTTCAAGGGCATTTTCGACAGTAACTATTTTAGAAATCACAGTTATGACCTTTTTTTGGTCTACAACTAAAACTGTACTTGGAATACTAGTTATCAAGCAGGTGAATTTAAAAACATTGCATTGGAATCAAAGTAAAGTCCAAAAATGAGGTTTTCATCCTGATTATTGAATCAATTGCGGTTGCACATGAATTTACAGGCAAAACTTTGGCCCGCTACAGGCCCGTTATGGACTTATTTAACCTTTGCTCGGATTATTCACAAAGCTGCTCAATCTTGAAATTAATTGATTATGTGCTACCAACTTATATATAACATATCAAAAATGACAACAAGTCTCGAAATGAGTATATAGCTTGCTAACCCTAACCCATACCAGTATGAGCTCAACAAATTTGGGGTGGATACAAATTTTGATTGACGATTGCTCAAATCATGATCTTGTAGAATTTTATGGAGATTTAAAAATGTCGCACAGATTGAATTTGAAAACTTTTTTTGATCTTCTATAGATTTTTTTGCACGAAAATGGAGAAATGTCACTCAGGTTTAAGGAGAAAAACGCTTTTGGAAATTCATTTGATTTTGAGGTTGAAAATGAAGTTCCCTTTATGACAGCTAGCGAAGACCAAAAAAAGTCATCATATTAAATCTTAGTTGTGTTTGCTCACTGCTATGAATTGTTCTAAATTGGGTGACTTGAAACTTTATCCTTCCCAAATAGCTCATTGTCGGTGCCCGAAAAAAATCTGATTTTGCCTTAATAATTCTTTGTTGCTGTCCAAAAAATTCTAATAAGTAATTCACCGTCAGCGCTTGAAAAGTTATGATTCTGACAAATTTTTTTCGCGTTTTTGGGGGCTATTGCCGCCTTTGTCCCACCCGTTTGTACAGCTATGACTTGCTTGCTTTTGAAGATTGCAAAAAATATAAAAACCTGGAAAATTTGTCTTGTTTTAGTGCTCCTAAATGCAATAAAATTGCATAAAAAAAAATCAAAAAACAACTGAAATTGAATTACAACACAATACATGGTTAAAACTTTTAATAAAAAATATAAATCAATCAAAACAAAAAAGTTTTTATCTTGAATTTTTCAGATTGAAGTCTGCGTAACAGTAATGTTCACTTGTTCCGCTCAGCACGCTGCCGTCAACTTTGGTCAATTTGAAACTTACAAGTTTGTTCCCAATTCACCAGTATGCATGAGGAAATATCCTCCTAAGAATGATTCGAGTTTTACAGTAAATATTTTTTTGTAAACTCGTATTTTAGATTTTGGATAATTTTAAATAATTTTAACTTTTTGTTTTAAAAACTTATTTCAGGTCAACAAAAAAAAAGGTGTCTATAAGTCCCTTTACAATTAAAAAAAATTATTACAAAGGCAATTAATAAGATATCTCAAAGAAGTTCGTTTTATTTTAATCAGTGTGTATTAAAGTTTTGATTCAAATTAAAATTTTGTGTTTCAGATATGAGTTTAATGAATGTGTTTAATAAACCCCTATAAAATGACTTGTCCTCAAGAAAAGACGGAATGTGTATCCTGGTTTATTGAGAAAAAATTGGATATTTAGACCCAGAGTAACTATAGAACTAAGTATGAAAAATCCACAATCACATCCTTCAATTAATTTATGGCACAAGAAATTTCAGAAGAGAGGGACATTATTGGATACAGGGAGAAGTGGGCGACCAAGAACATCTGAGGAAAAGATCGAGCATGTAAGATAAGCCTTTTACCGTTTTCCTGTAAAGTCTATCTGTAGTACAGCCAGAGAATTGGAACTACCACGTTCAACAGTGCACAAGATCCGACACGAAAATTTAAAATTGTGTGCTTACAAAAAGGAAATGTTACAGGCCCTTCAGCCAAAACGACATGCAAAACAAAAAGAATTTCCAGTTGAGATGATGAAACAAATTTCTGAGAATAAAACATTTCTCAAACGAGTTATTTTTAGTGATGAGGCAACTTTTCATGTTTCAGGGAAATTAAACAAACATAATATGAGAATCTGGGGATATAAACAACCCCATGTAATTAGAGAGCTTCAGCGGGATAGTCACATCAATAAACCAGGATACACAATTTGCCTTTCTTTTTGTAGACTAGTTATTTTATGGGGGTTTATTAAAACACATTCATTAAACTTATAAAATTTTACTTGAAACACAAAATTTTAATTTTACTAAAAACTTTAATAAACACTAATTAAAATAAAACAAAAGTTTTTGAGATATCTCATCAACTACCTTTGTAATAATTTTTTTAAATTGCAAAGGGATTTTATAGACATCCTATTTTTATATAACGACTATAAAAATGGAAGATTTGTTCAAATTAACCCAATTTGTTTTTTATTATTAAAAAAGTTGTATGGACCTAAACCATCGTTTCTCGATGGTAAATTTGAGTAGTATGTAAAATGCCGCTTCCAGTGCAATTTTTCAAATCTTTATTAATGTGTGAATTTACCGTGTAAATCAATAAAATTTAAAAAAAATTTTTTAAATTTTTTATTGATTTGAAACCGGCATTTATATTATTTTAAAAAAATTTAAATGGAAGCCGTGTCCGATGCAATTTAAATCTGAGCATTCTCAATCGTAGTTTTTAAAAAAAGATTTTTTATTGATTTGGGAATTTATCGTGTTCGATGTCTTTTAAAAATCTTTTTTTTAATTTTTATGTTTCGGAACCGGTATTTATAGAACTTTTAAAAAATTTACGATCTACACTTTTGTTTAAGTTTTTTTAGTAAATAAAAAAGCATTTAAAAACAATGCAAATATAAATAAGCGAAGTCACATGACTACGCGGCTCGTTTTAACCGCGGTGAACAGTCAATGTTCAGTTTACATCCATGGCGCTGTCTTCATCCTTCCAGTAATCTCTAATTTCAGGATGTGCCGCAAGCATTGCTTCTATACCTTTTTTTCGACGATGAAATTTATTCACAGATATATTTACGTACTGAAGACGTGGAAAGGCTTCAATGAATCGTGCTAGTTCTCTTTTTCTTCTTACATTTCTTTCACTT
Source organism: Diplosoma virens (assembly GCA_963680785.1). Classification (NCBI taxonomy): domain Eukaryota; kingdom Metazoa; phylum Chordata; class Ascidiacea; order Aplousobranchia; family Didemnidae; genus Diplosoma; species Diplosoma virens. The sequence continues at coordinate 12,847,954 of OY796890.1, read as the reverse complement.
CCAAGCTTGTTTTCTATAAACCAATCATTCCAATTTAATGTCACAGATCCTTTAGCACTTTCCTCAGTCCATAACCCGTGAACTTCATCGAACAATTTTCCTTGATTAATATGAAATTTCAGATTAACCTTGTTCAACGTTTTTTCATACTCAGCACATTTGACTAAATCCGACTTCAAGCTTTCAAAAGTTCTAACTTTCGATCTTTCTGGTGCAGGACCAAAATTTGAAGTCAAGTTTTTTTTAAGATATTCATCTAACTTTTCACCCAAAAGTTTATTTGACTTTTTGAAAGTTACTGGTAAGCTTGTTGTGGTTTCTTGGGAAGAAAAGAGGTCGGACCTTCCCTTATCAGACCCTGAATATAATCTACCATATATTTATGATATTCTTCATGTTTTTTCAAAATACTTAGTTCCTTTTCAGTCCAAGGATAAAATTTATCTTCAGTCATGTTACTCATCTTGTCTGATGTAAACTTGCTTTTTTGTTTAAAGGGATATGATTTACATTTGATTATGCAAGAAATAGGAAAATTTAAGATGCATATTAGTGTAATTCCAAACCATTTAGAAAATTGCATGGCTTTTTTCTTATGCAATAATTTGAAATTCAGTGATAGCCTTCAGTTTATGAATGACTCATTGGAAAAATTACCTAAAATATTACAATTTCTGATATGAAGTACACGTCACAGGAATTTCAGGATGTAGAACTAATGAAAAAAGGCGTTTATCCGTATGATTACATGGATAGCTTTGATAGATTAATGATAAAAACCTCCCATCAAAAGAGAAATTCTTTTGTATGCTAAGCGATGAACACATAACTGACAAAGATTATGAACATGCTCAAAATGTGTGGAATACGTTTAATTTGGAATCTATGGGATAATATCACGACTTGTATCTCAAGTCTAATGTTTTGTTATTAGCAGATGTATTTGAAAAATTTCTCAAGACATGTCTTAGGTATTACAAATTAGATCCTTCTCATTATTTCACATCACCTGGTTTATCATGGGATGCAATGCTTAAAAAGACTGGAGTCAGACTGGAATTAATGTCGAACATTACTCAATTTCAATTTATTAAAAGAGGAATAAGAGGGGGTGTTTCATATATTTGTGAAAGATATGCAAAAGCTAACAATAGGTACATAAGCGACTATGATCCTACTAAACCATCAACTTATATTACGTATCTTGATGCAAACAACTGGATGGGCAATGAGGAAGATCTACCCACAGGAGGCTTTAGATGGGCTCACGAAATTGATTTAACAAAAAAAAGTATTAGTTGGGTTTCTTTAGACAAAATTGATTTAACAAAAAAAAAGTATCTGTTGGGTTCCTGAAAACAAAATTGATTTCACAAAAAAAGTAATAAAGGACTCATTCTTGAGGTTGATCTGGACTATCCTGAACACCTTCATGATAAACACAACGACTGTCCACTAGCTCCAGAGAAACTAGAAATTAAAAATCATATGCTATCAGACTATTGCAAGAAATTAATATAAAGTTTGGAAGAGTTAAAAAGTTAGTGCCTAATTTAGAACCTAAGAAAAATTACGTTCTTCATTATAAAACTTTAAAGTAATACCTCGACTTAAGGCCCGTTTCCACTACGAGCGTGGAAAAGAGCATTCTTTCTCTCTTTTATTGATCATCGATTGAAGCGAGCGCAAAAAAAAGCAATAAAACAAACAAGGAATGCTTTTTTCCACGTTCGTAGTGGAAACGGGCCTTTAGGTTTAAAAGTTACAAAAGTGCATTCTGCTTTAAAATTTGACCAATCATCTTGGTTAAAAACGTATATTGACTTTACCACACAAAAACGAACAGCTTGCAGAGTCTAGCGTTGAAAAAGATTTTTTCAAACTTATGAATAATTCAGTATTTGGAAAAACGATTGAAAATTTACGTAAACGCGTTAATGCTACTCTTATTAACGACCCGAAAAAACTTTTAAAACACGCTTCAAAACCAACTTTTATCAGTTGCAAGATATTTAATGAAAACCTTGTGGCTGTTCATAAAATCAAAGAATCGCTAACCTTGAACCGGCCACCCTATGTAGGAATGTGTATTTCTTGATATCTCGAAAACATTAATGTATTGATTTTCATTACAACTATATCAAAGAGAAATATGGCAGCAATACAAAACTCTTGTTTACAGACACCGATTCATTAACTTACAACATTACTTACAACATTTATTAACTTACAACAACATTACAACAGAAGACATATACAAAGACTTTTTTTGATTGCTTTATTTTTTTAGATAATATTCTGAAATTTTTGACTTTTCCTAATTTAAATTGCTAAATAAGATGGTACTATTTTTCGGTGCCCCCGAACAAGGGTTAACGGAGAAAATAGACGTTTTTTAGCAAATTTGTGAATTTTTGCTGGTTTTTGCACGCAGAGCGTGAAATTTCAATTTTATTATTTTATTAAATGACATGAATTTTGCCAAGAATTGGTTTTGCGTGACGAAGCTAATTACGTCGTTTCCCGACGTCGATATGCCTTACGCCAGGGCTTCTCAAACTTTTTTGTTCTGCGACCCCGTTTTAAAAAATAAAATTTTGTGTGACCCCAATTAGTGGTGGATATTTAAAATTAGGGGCCCGAGACAAGAATTCTCAAAAATTGGTGTTCTCTAAAAACAAAAGAGGTTTTGATCTCGCACTTTGCAATTTTTCTCCGAAAATAATAATGATCTTTAAAAAAGTTCTTCACTTTGAATCGACCTCCTTTTTTCGTATTTTTCTCCCGAAATCATGCCGTTCTCTAAAAAAAAAATTTTCCTTTCAAAATCATGGTGATCTCTAAAAAAAAGGTCTTCACTCAGAATCGAACTGCGATTTATCTATTTTCGTCGCTAACTTCAGGTGTTCTCTAAAAAAAGGTCTGCACTCAGAATCAAGCTCCAATTTGTCAATTGTCGTCCCCAAATTCTCTGATTTGCCGATTACATGTGCAGTAACCATAATTTTTTCCAAAAGTTCCGCGGCACTACTGGGATTTTCAAAGTTTTGCGGCACAACGCGCAAAATGCCAATTTGTTTCGCAACCCCAAAATTATTTTAGGCGACCCCATTTGGGGTCGCGACCCATAGTTTAAGAAGCCCTGCCTTAGGCGATGCAGAACTTATTGCATGTAAAACGCATTTTCTTTTTTTGAGCTTTTGGCAATTGCTTGGAAACACATTGCACATATACATTTTGTTGTATAAAACAATTGCTGTTGGACTGCTTGAATACCAATCAAACGGACAAAATTCAATTTTTACACTAAGCATTTTTCAAAACTTTCTTATAACTATTCATTCGTGGGAAAAAAAAGTAAATTAACTAGTTTACATTTTAGCTCTTATGCTGATGCCTTCAGAAAATCAAACAACACCTGACTTTTATAATTGCATTTCACTTTGCATTTGAAGTAACAGGCCGTTTTTATGTAGAAATTTTCCTTGCAATAAAAAATCCGATGTATTTTTTATGTATGAATTTACTTGTTTGAAAAAGTTTTGCTAAAAGTTTATAGCTTTTAGATGTGGGTTTTGCAAATAGAAAACATAGAATAAAAACAAGACGTTTGATACGATTGAATTTCAATTTATGACGGTTGTAAAGTCTGAGATTTACACAAATGACTTCTTTCCTGCAAAAATTTTTCAAGCCAAAGCTTAAAAATCGATCCTTATTTATTGCAAACTGTTTGATAAATTTATTTCGAAAGTTAAATGAACACCAAAAAAGCTCCACTCTGGAAATTCAAAAAGAATTTTTTATGTAAACATTTTTGGCCTTCATCTGCCTTTCGCAATTAGTTTTATATGTTTGAACTCAAAATGTCATTTAAAAAAAAATTGATATGACTCTTGGTCTAATATGATTATCCTATTATATTCCGACGTCTTTGTAGTTTTAAAATGACCCGTTAATTAAAAACCTTTGAATAAAATAAACTTAGATTCTTAGTTACGGATGACCTGGGATGTTTACAAGAGTTCTTTTACATAAAACCAGATAAAGCTTTGGGCCCTAATTTTATGTGCACAGAGCTTATGTTCAATGCAAGAGATGCTTTGAATTCTTGATTACATAACTTTCTCTTTTCCTGCTTGCGTCAACTCCAATTTCGAAAATCTACGGAAGAGTGCTTGTAGTCATGATTTGAAAGACAAAGAAGACTGTTGAAGACCCAAAAAGTTATTGACAAATTTATCAACTTTACGTTCCCTGGAAAAAATTTGAGACGCTTACCTACGCCCGCAACGAGCTAATTGATGGTTTTGATGCAAAAAGTCAATAGTGTAGCAAGTCGTTCTGTTAATACAAATTATCTACAATTTTTTCGAGACTAAGAAGAAGGCCAGTGCTAATTGTCAATCTGACAGCTATATATGAAATTGTTATTTCAGACAAACTTGGCTTTAACTGCAAGTCGCTGAGGTTTCTGTTGGATATATGCATGGTTTGAATTATTATAAAACTAATTCGCAACTAAAGTTTCACTCTATCGGCGACAGTAAGCAAAATACTCTCGGTGTCAGAGAAACAGTGTTTCTCCGAAATCAATCACAACTTTTTTAACATCTAGACGTATAATCTGCTTTCCACAATCTCCAGATTAAGAAAAAATGTGAGTTAAAAGTTTATAATAACCAATATTCACCATTATGTTTAGTTCCAATTTACCTTGAAGTAAAACTAGACAAATCACTTAAGTTTGGTCACTACCGTTTCGCATTCCACAAAAAATTTTGTTTTCGTGTCCCACTGCTGAGCTAACTTGCGGCCTCAGGTGCCAAAATATCATATACAACTCTCTTATTTTTAGTTTATTCAACAGCCGAGTACTGGAGTTTCGTTTGTTCTTGTAGTACTTGTTTTTTGCTGTATATAGTGTTTTGAATGACGCTTTGCGCGTAGTCACTGAATACCTCCGTATCTCTTTAACTGACCACTAACCAGTTTTTTCAAACATCCAGCCATCTGAGCTTTACAACTAGCAGCGACAAGTTTTGGCTAAAGGTGGTACTCTAAACCTGTGCTCCGCTACTTTTTCGAACCTGCGGCACGTTTTGAAAGATTTCAAAAATTAGCAGAACACTTGAACCAGGTGAAAAGCTAAATTTTGAACGCTTTCCGTTACCTAAAGTTTCGTTTGTCTTTCTAAAAATTTCAATCTAAACTCTAAAAATATAGGCTAGTGATAACTTTTTTTCATCGAAAGTTACCAATTTGCGCATATCGCGCACAATCAAGCCTAACTAAAAATTGATTAAAAAAAGTTAATTTAGTAAAGACTAAAAAAAAAGTCTTGACATTACACAAAAAGATGTAGGCCTACTGTATAATAAATTTTTTAAGTTTTTCGGTTGCTACTTCAGAGAAACATAATTGTATCTCTATTTCAAAAAGTATGTTTGTCATTTTTCCACAGCACCGAATTGCAGAACACCGCTAGAGCGTGACCATGGTTTGTTTATCGGTTATCAAATGCCTGCCGATAAACACGAAGGTCTAAACGCTTGTTTGTGCCTGCTGCGCAAAAACCTTGCTTGCTGAATTAGGCAACCGTTCTGTTCTGTATCCAATACATGAGTCATAGATCCAGTACGTGAGTCAGTACATGAGTTATAGATCGAAATCAATTAGTTATCGAAATTAGTACATCAATTAGGCATCGAATACGTGAATTATAGATCGAACACAGAGTACTGTGAAAGTCATCCGACCTCGTGCTTTTATTATATCAGCGCCTGGCCTTACCGTTCGAGATAGGATGCTTAGAACAGTTTCAGCTATGCTCAAACGCCTTCAGACGGGTTAATGACAACTGGCTGCAGCTAAATCAAGCAGTCGGATGCGTCTAGCTGGGTTGCACCCAGTCGGTTGCGGCCAGTTGGCCCATTCAACCGGCAGACTGTAGTTGTGCGTTTTCATTTGTGCATGGTCAAATGGGGTCTCGTTTCTTTCTCTCCTTGCAAATGCGGCGCCATTCCACAAACCGGAGATATCGTTGTATCGCAGTGTTGCATGCATTGAGGATTACAAGGAGCACGATGTTGGATAGTTTTGGATGAAAAAATAAACAGTTGTGGCTTGGTACATTGCTAACAGCAGTTAATCCTGCCAATACAATAGCAATTTGCGGTAAAAAAATTAAGCATGATACCAGTCCTATTGATGTGTTTTACTTGAAGTGGCTGCTTTACATTCTAAAACAATTTCGGCATAGATTTGCCCTGTTTTACGTAATGTTTAAGAAGGGCCTTTATAGCTTAACATCTCCTTTTCGAAGGTATCTTGGAAAGGCCTTGTGGTAATCGATATCTTCTGAAGATGATCAATGTAACTTTTCACTGTTTAAGACAAAAAAGCGCACTTTTTAATTAAACATATTGGAGCCAAAGTGTGTTATTTTATCCTGTATTTCATTCGACGCTTTTCAAATAGCAAAACAAAAAAAATATGTCTATTTTTGTTACTCAAATTTGCTTATTTTCTAGTTTTACTTTTAGGTTTTTACCAGTTACTTACTTTTTTGCCTTATCGCTGCTCGTTCTTCAAACTATTATTTTATTATAATTTTTTTGTCATTTTAAATGACACAATAAAAGCAACTGCTTGACTAAGACATCTTATAGTTACTTCCAAGTCATGTTGTCCTACATTTTATCTAAATTATATACGTATTATGCGAATATTTGTAAATGTTTAGTGACAAATAAACAAATGTGAATCTTCACAAATGTTAGAATATTACTGTTCAAGAAATCTTTTATTTGGCACTCTTATTTTTATAAACTGTAATTTAGAGTTGCTGATAAAAGCTTTTAAATAGAAAAAGTGCCTTAAAATGTTTTTCTTAATAGAACAATAAAATGTGAAAAGAAACAAGCATATACAATCTTGATCCGTTCCCATCAAAATGACACTTCCAACCTCTCGCCAGCCCTAATTTAACAGCACGATAAAAGAAGGCCTTTGACTGGCTTACAGTTTGATGTTCAACGAAAAATTAAATTAATCTTGGATGAATGTCATTTCCGTGCAAGTGACTCTAGTGTTGTAACATTTACACCTCGAATTTATGCCTCAAAGTCTAATTTTAGGAAATGCTGTTGTCTCTGCTATGATAATGAAATTGGACCAGGCCAGAAAATGCAAAAAAGCATGAACAAATCATGAAATCAGTGTCAATCTTCCACGTGTTTGCGGCACTGCTTACAAATTTGCGCTTCATGCTTTGAACGATCCCGAGATATGTTCCACGGCTAACAGTAATAATTACATAGAGTAATATTGTTTTTCTCAAGTGTTTTTTTTAAGTACTAGTGCAATGACATAGTTATAGTTCAATTCCGGTTATTAAAAACTTTTTTGTGGAGGTGAAATACATTGTGAAAAAACAAAATAATGTGCATATAAACGATGACGGAGCTGCTTTGAAGTCCTGGTTACGTGACTTCCTTTCTTCCTGTTTGCGCCGACTCAAAATTCCCAAGATCTGGAGAAGAGCGCTTGTGGTCGCGATCCCAAAACCAGGAAAGCCCGTGGGGGACCCAAAGAGTTATCGACCGATATCTCTGCTCTGTGTCCCCTACAAGATCCTCGAGAGGCTTATCTACGCCCGCGTTGAACCATTAATCGATCCACTGCTCGCTAAAGAGTAGGCTGGGTTCCGACGCGGAAGGTCAAGCGTAGATCAAGCTGTTCTGCTAACCCAGAACATTGAGGATTCTTTCGAGGCTAAAAAGAAGGCCGGTGCCGTATTTATCAATCTGACAGCTGCTTATGACACTGTCTGGCACCGTGGCCTTACCTGCAAGCTGCTGAGACTACTTTCGGATAAGCACATGGTCAAAATGATCATGGAGCTTGTCCGAAATCGAAGTTTCACCCTTACCACCGGTGACAGCAAACAAAGCAGGCTACGCCGTCTTAAAAACGGCGTTTCTCAGGGATCGGTCTTGGCTCCCCTCCTATTTAACATCTATACGTACGATCTTCCTTCCATGATTTCCAGAAAGTTTGCTTATGCTGATGATCTAGCATTGCTGCATTCTTCTGGAAACTGGAAGGACTTGGAGGGGACTCTAAGTCAAGACATATCCACACTTTCAGCGTATCTCCAGACTTGGAGGTTGAAGCTCAGTCACACTAAGACGGTGACGGCAGCCTTTCATTTAAACAACAGAGAGGCCAAACGTGAGCTAAAGGTCTACAACAATGGTAGACTTTTACCGTTCTGTCCAACTCCTACATACCTTGGGGTAAAACTGGACAGATCGCTCACGTTTCGTCACCATTTAGTGGCATTGTGCAAAAAACTATCATCGCGCATCACACTGCTGAGGCGACTCGTGGGCTCGGGATGGAGTGCTGGTGCTAAAACACTACGCATAGCCACCTTGTCTCTAGTCTACTCAACAGCTGAGTACTGTGCGCCAGTCTGGTGTCGCAGTGCTCACACTCGCCTCATTGACAGTGTCTTGAATGACGCCTTGCGTATAGTCACTGGATGCCTGCGTCCCACTCCAACGGACCACCTACCTGTACTCTCAGGCATCCAGCCAGCTGAGCTTCGCCGAATGGGAACGACACTCTCCTTGGCTTACCGTGGATCTCTGGACCCCGATCATATCTTGCATGGTCTTTTAAGTGGGTCCTCAGATACTGGCCAAGTGAGACTAAGATCCAGACGCCCGTTTGTGCCAGCTGCGCGGAATCTCTTGGACAACCTTGCCAGACTTGGCATCCGCGCCTCTGAATAGACAAATCACAAATGGAACGCGAAGTACTGTGAAAATGCTTCCAGGCTCCGTGCTTTTATGCCCGAGACCGGTGCCAGGCCTGTTGGGATGGGCTTACCCCGAGCAGCTTGGGTTAAGCTCAACCGCCTGCGGACTGGTGTTGGGCGATTCCATTCGTCCATGCACAAATGGGGTCTCGCTCCTTCACCGAATTGCGAGTGCGGCGCCTCTGAGCAAACCGCAGACCATGTACTAACAGCGTGCCCTATACATCGGGCACCACATGGAGCACGAGGTCTGACGGTTTTGGATGACGAAACTCGATGCTGGCTTAATGACATCACTGCCAGCATCTGATCCAGGCAGTGCAGCAGTCTGGGGTAGTAAAAGGATAAACCCTCGGCCCCAGTCCTGTTTTTGTCTGGCCTGGAGTGGATACCCTTCAAACGACGACGACGACGACGACGACGACGGCGACGACGAACGATGATATATAAAAGATAAAGTTTGTTGGTTTTACAATATTTGTAAGTCCATATTTTAATATTGCTAAATATGAAAACATAGCCAATTTCAAATTCTTTTACGTAAAAAAAATACCGCTTTAAACAAAGTCGATTTCATCGGAGCCAAAAGCTTTTCTTGACATTTATCAGCAGCTATCGCGTCAAAATGGGACGAACCAGCGAAAATCAAGGTATTTATAGTCTCAACAGTTAGGAGAAAGGTGCTGTATGTTTGGTCTCAGAAAGGAGAAAAGCACAACTACACAAAATCCAAATGAGGAAAAGGTGCAATACAGTGCAGTCTCGGAAGGGAGAAACGCACAATGTGCAATTACCAAAGAGAGATACTGTTAGTCACAACTTAGGTTATTTAAAAAGTTTTAATGTGTAAACAAATTCCTTTTGTTTACATAAAACCGAATGTCTATTTTTAATAAAAGTTGCCTCGAGTAGACAAAGATGGAACGAGTTGCGTGCCACAGCAAGAATTTTAAAACGTTTGTCATTATGGTTCGCAGCACATTGCTTGTTATCAAGCAAGTGTTGTCCTACGGCAGAGTCACAATCTGGATTATTACGTTTTAGCTTACAGGATCTACCGGGTTGAGATCGTGTAGGGCGCTTCTCTTGCTGTTGTAGCCATTTAGGAACATGCTGCTTGATTCTATCTTGTAGTCGCTGTGATGTTCGTCCTACGTACCTACTGTCACAGTGGCACGAATATTCATAAATAACGGAGCTATTCAGCGTGGTAGGTAAAACATCTTTACGGGCTACAGGTAACATGCATTTGGATGTGCGTTGGATGTAAATAACATGTGTTTGGATGTAAATCGTGCCACTGTGGTGGTAACGGAGCCTTAGCAGCTTTCAACAGCCATTTTAACAAATGTTGAAAGCTGTTAAAAGCTGCTATGGCTATTGAAAGCTGTTAAAATTTATAAAGTCATTAAGTAATAAAAAGTAAATTTTGTTAGTTACGTACATAGATCAGTAAAAATTATTTATTGATTATTTTAAAATTTTATGACTTTTAGCCTAATTAAATGAGTTACTTTAACTTGTTGTTTAGATTGATGAAGCATATATTATGGAAAGTTTACCAAACGCTTGGCAATCAGTGGTCACTGTTGCAGTAACGTTTGCCTTGTCATCGTACTCACCAAATGACGTAAGTGACCGCATGTAACCAAAATGACATCAACGCGATATCGCGGCGGCGTCTTTTTGCAAAAGGCTAAGAATAACCTTCTGCCAAATTGAAATAATATATTCTTTTTCATTCTATTATTTCTCTCGTTTGCACAGTAAAGTTATGCTCGTCTTCTTATAAAGTTGCAATAGAGTCCTTGCATTGGGCTAAAATGTTAATCGTGCCGTTCTAATTACTACCAATGATCGATTTAATATAATTTCGAAGAAGCTATTAATGTCGTCATTTTGTTGTGTTCTTCAAAAAGTTACTCTCTTTTATTTTCTTTAATTGTCGCTTTGAACAAATAGCTTCAAACAAATTCAAACAGAATTTGTGTGTCTGTCTATCTGTCTGTGTCTGACTTCATATCAGTGAGTAAGAATAAAAACCACCAAACAAAGCAAAATTCAACTTGACGCTAATAACTTGTCATCTTTAAAAAAAAAATTATCATCATCATCATAATATCAATTATTATTTCTTCTGACTTGCAAGACAATGTAGGGAAGGGAAATTAAATTTAGCAATTTCAACCGACCTTGACCTGCTTTCAGAGACTGTGATACTGCTGCATGGTTAAATACAAAGATTTGGTATTTTATTTATTTATTAAGTAATAATGTAACTAAAAGCTTTGTGACGGACAAGCAAAAGAAAGAGGCATGAAGCGATTGGGTAATCAGTTTTTGTTTCATCAAGTCATGACATAGCAATCAATCAATAGTTCTTTTTTACTCAAATAGCAAATATTTAGAGAAAAGCTAATAGCTGAAGTCAAAAAACTTGTTATATCGTTTAATTACATAAGATACCGGTACCTATTATTAAACTGAAAAGAAGAAAGTTAGAAAAACAAGATTAAAAAAATGTAAACACTATTCCAAATTAATTTTATTGGAAAATTATTACCTATAAATGAAGCTCAGATTTGTCTTAAAAATTCTTCTTATTTTGATTACGAATAATGTTAAACAAATGACTTTGCAAACTTTTTTGCTAAAATATATATATACCAATTATTTAGTCTGTATATTATAATCAGTGCGAAGAATTTTAACGTCAAGTTTGCACAAAGTAAAATCGTTGTGTTTCCAAATAATGATGTTAAAATGAGTGTCAAGAGTTGAAAAAATTTCAAAACCTTAAGTTAAATTAACAATTTAGGTTTTCATTGGTGAATTTCCTGAATATTACTTCACTGAAGATAAAGCAACCGAACTGCAGAGAGCTTACTCGAAGAAACTTGAAGAACTAGAGGTAGAATTACGCGACAGAAACCAAAAACTGGAACTTTTCAAACAGTACGAGTTCCTTATTCCTGGTCGAGTACCCAGAAACATTGCTATTTGAGGTGTTATGCATCAATTTGCTTATTTTTGCTTGATTTACAACTATATTTATAAATGCTGTACAAATCGCTTACTTTTGTGTACTTAAAAAATGTAGCCAATTGTTTTTCGTGTAATCGTTTTTGACGCGGATTGGTAATTAATTGACTTGGATTAAAATATATTCATAATATATTCATAATATATTCATAATTAAAATACATCATATGTTGAAAGATATGTTGAAAAGTTTTCGGGCTATTGATAAAAGTTATTTTTTTACTTTGTTTTAAAATACATACCCAACATAGAGCGAAAAAATGCAAAAAAAAGTTTAGTGAAGTATGTTTACAATAAAATAAAAGTAGGCTACCCAATAATACGGTTAATGTAAAATTCAGAACCAGCAGTTTTTTTAACGGCGAACACACAATAAATTAAATAAGTAGGCGAAATAATGATTCAGTCTATATTAGGGTTGCCATATGTGAATAGGCGGAATTCCAGACAGACATAGCCGCACCAACAAAAAAAATTTTTCAAGGGGCGGACAAAATAAATTTGTTTACAAATCTAGAAAGTTAACCAAAAAAAAAGATCTTTCCGACATGTCCGGAATTTTCCGGATGGTATAGCAACCCTAGTCTACATGTAGAAAGTCTCGTGTGATGAAATTAATAAATACTTCTTTTAATTTTTATTTCTATATTTATCCTCCTGACTCACAGGAAAACGTCGTAGGTGCTATACATAGCGCAACTGTCAAGCAATTACCTTGACCTGCTTCCGGAGATGCCAAGATATTGCTTTCTGATTGAACTTTTTTATTTTGAATTTTTAGTTTAACCTTTGAAGCGGAAATTTGAAGCTGCTTGCTAAGACTGCTCAGCAGAGAAAATAAAATGCCGTAAAATGTCTTTTCCAAGGACACATCAGAATTACACCAGAACAACCCTGTCCTCAATGGAGCAATAAAAGAATACGTCTCCCAAACGTTTTCTGATTTTTTTGCATAAAGTAACATAAATATTGAATAATTTATTCTACTGGGCTGAACCCACGTAAGCATCACTGAGAGGCCCTTGAGAAAGAATAGAAACGGAGCTCGAAAATCAGGAGGAAAAAAATGGTTTTCATACATGATCAAACGAGCGCAGATCTTTCTTCTTTGATTTTTGTTTTTTAGATCTGATTCTAGTTTGCCTCTTTGTGACTTCCAATCCCTTTGCGTTCGGGGAAGAGCCCTGCTCAAGAAGTTTTTTATCGAGACCGTGTTGATCACGTTTTCTACCAATATGGCGTTCTTAACCACTCGACCACGCTGCGGATTAACTTTTTTTATTAAATTACTTATCCCATTTTATAAAATGAGAAAAACAGAACATTGTGCACTGAAGTTGACTATTTTTATTATTGAGCACAAGCTTTCGTGGGCTACTGCCCACTTCGTCAGGTGCAATGGAATGAAAATGTAATCAAAACAAGTTTAATGAAAATGTAATCAAATTACGGTAGCTCCTAATTTTAAACAGATACGATTATATAAAGGAAGGAAAAAATCAACTCAACCACCAACAAAACTACCAACCACTTTCTTTAGACCCGACTAAGAATTTCAAATTAGAGCTAACTAAACTTATTAAATCTTTTCCAGATCCCTATAAATCCCAATTCTTATCCTACATTCCCCCCAATCCACAACCTGGAAAATTTTATCTTCTACCCAAAATCCACAAACCTAACAATCCTGGCCGACCCATCATTTCTAACAATAACACTCTCACTGAATATTTATCACACTTTGTAGAGACCCTACTCAAACCTTATGCACAGGCTGCCAATAGTTTTATCCAAGATACTACCGACTTTTTAAACAAGCTAAAGAAAATCAAAACAGTACCGCAAAATACCATTCTGGCTACCCTGGACGTTTCCTCGCTTTACAATAACATAACCCATAACAACGGCCTAAAAGCTCTTAAGAACCGACTTCCTGACAACCGACTAACTGACGTCATCATGCAATCCACTGAATTTATTTTAAAACATAACTATTTCAACTTTGGAAACCAACAATTCTTACAAGTTAAAATTACCGCAATGGGAACAAAAATGGCTCCCCAGTATGCTAATATCTTCATGGCCAACCTGGAAGAAAACTTTTTACAAAATACCCATAATAAACCATTAATATACCGCAGATACATTGATGACATCTTTCTGTTATGGACACACGAAGAGGAAAAACTATTGCAATTTTACAAAGATTTCAACTCAGAGGACCCGGACATTCACGTTACAATGAACCACTCGACCGAAGAAGTTAATTTTCTGGACACCACTATTAGACTAAAAAATAACACACTCCAAACTTCATTATATAAAAAACCCACCCATTCCCAAACCTATTTACACCCCACCAGCTCCCATCCCCCACACATCTTCGCCTCCATAATTTTTAGCCAAGCTCTACGCTACAAGCGTATCTGTTCTGATAAAGAAGAATTAAATTTACAATTGACTACATTAAAAAATGCGTTTACCGCACTTGGATACAAACCCAAAACTCTCAAAAACCAAATCATTAAGGCCATGTCCATTCCCCGAGAAGCCCTTCTCAAATACCAAACCAAACTAGAATCTTATCGCACACCCCTAGTCCTTACTTACCACCCCTATCTTAGACCTATCAACAAAATCTTCAAAAATTTGCAACCTTTACTAAACAAAGACCCATATCTTAACCAAATCTTCCCTGCACCACCACTTATATCATATCGTCAACCCCTAACCTCAAACTTCTACTTACATCTGCCTCCTTACCAAATGAACGTTTCATCACGGGCACCTTTCCCTGCAATTCTCCTAAATGCCATCTCTGCCCCAACATAAACACTAATCCTACAATAACGGGTCCTAACGGAGTCCCTATAAAATCTCCGGAAATTTTAGCTGCAATTCATCAAATATCATATATGCAATTTCATGCAATCTTTGCCCTGAAGCAATCTATATTGGATAAACAAGCAACTCAATCAGACAACGGATGAACGGACACAGAAGCGACATTAAACACAATAGAAACAAACCAGTACCCGAACATTTCAATAAACCCGACCATAGTTTGGACAATCTCAAATTAGCAGTAATCAAGAAAGTTAAAGGCAAAACAAAGCAACAACGGGAAGTGGAAGAACAAAAAATTATTTTCAAACTCGATTGTGTTAACCAAGGTTTAAATAAAGATTATTCATTTATGTCTAACTACGTGTAATATTTATTTTTGTAAACTTGAGGGTCATTTATGTTTTTCACTTCTTTCTCCATTTCGCATCTTTTTATACTTGCATGCCATTTTCTCGCATTTGTTTTTTGCTTAAATTGCTGTAATTTACCGTACTGCCATATTTTCTCAAACTTAGTTTTTTTTACCGATATTTTCATATTTCATTACATCACATATGTCTGTTTGTTACGTTTAATGCCGTTGTGTAAAACTTGTTTTGATTACATTTTCATTCCATTGCACCTGACGAAGTGGGCAGTAGCCCACGAAAGCTTGTGCTCAAATAATAAAAATAGTCAACTTCAGTGCACAATGTTCTGTTTCTCTCATTTTATTTGAAAAGTTGACACGGCTTTCCCAATTCTATTTCTTCCAATTCTTCGATGACATTTTATAAAGTTAGAGGTTTAGTTAAGTAAAAAAAATTGATATCAGAAAAAATAAGTTATGGAAATAATAAACTCTAAATTTATGAAAAAAAATGTAAATTTCTAATAATTGTACTATTAAGTTTAGTTTGTAAAATATTCTTTAAAATTTATTTATGACCCAAGATTCTGTTTTATTTAAAGTACAATAAAATTGAACGAATTTAATAAAATTTCAGGTTTAAATTTCAACATAATTATGTATTATATACTATTTCGTCTATTAACTAATGTACTCAATTCTTTAAGTTCTTTAACATTCTTTTTTTAGGTTTACAAAGTTTTTTCTAAGAGGTCTTTGTATAATACATTGAATCACTCACACTTATGTCAAAAACAGCAACTCGCAGCCTAGCAGCAGAAACGAGTTCTTTGCTGACATTAAGCACTAGAGAAAATATTAAAATCAAAACAACTTGTCAAAAAGGCAAGCACTAATTTTTCGCTTTCAAAATGTGTTATGGTTCCTATGAAGTTTAAAAACTTAAAAATCCTAGCTCATACTTTTGTACGTAGTTTAATACCCAGAACAGGTAATCTTTTTTTTTTTTTTAAGACTATGTAACAAGATTTTCTACCCTTTAGTTTATCTGGAATTTTTTAGGTGTGCAATGTGCATGGGACAAAACCGCCATTTTTTAGCAAAATTTGATTTGATATGGGTTTGCGTATATAAGTAAATAGACTGTAGACCGGTGGTTTTCAACCTGGGGGTCGTTTGGCTATTTTCTGGGAGTTGGGGAAAGGTTTGATAAACAGAATTTTTGATTTAAACCAGTGGTTGTCAATCCATAGCTGTACTTGCCGGAGGGGCAAGTTTCTAAATTTTGCAAAATCAGAGATTTTCGGGCAGAAAGTAGTTAGAATAAAAGTGAAGACCTTTTTTTTAGAGAGCGCAATGTTTTTGGGACAAAGATTGAGAAATTGTAAGACCAAATGATACGATATTTATCTTTATTAAGTACCACTACATTTTTGGTTTTAATTAACAAAGAACAATAACACTCAAAACAAATGCAGCTACATCAAACTTAATTGCCAAGATTAGTTAAGAGCGATTATCACGAAACAAAAGAGCTTTAACATCGAATGTCCGGCTACCAGCATAAAACTTCTACAAAAAAAATACCAATGATAATGATTGATTTAGCGCTTTAGGAGGCGAAAAATATCAATTTGATTTTGAGCTCTGCGCTTTAAAACTTGGCGTAAGCGATCAACAAATTAATAATCATTATTGTCTCTTCCCTGTAAAAAATAATTAAGCATTGAATCAATAATTTGCCGGATCGTAGCAATCAAGAAGTTGACGAACGCACTGGGAGCAACGTAGTTTGTTTTCACAGGAAGGACTATTCAAAATTTTGTTTTTAATGGGTTCGGCGTCTACGTACTCGATTCTAAAACTTTCATTTGCTAGCGCTGCGTCGTTAACGAAGTTTTCCGAGTCAACTTTTGCAACACAATTTTTTTTCTAAAATTTTATCGCTTAATGTTGACTTAATAGCCAGGTGCTTTAAAGCTGCGGTGTCTTCTTTTCCATCTGGGTATCGCACATGCACGTATAGTGGATTTGCTTCGATCAAGTGTTCTTCATCTGTTGGAGGATGAAATTTTGAAGATCGAACATGATGCTTGGTCAAATCCGGTCCAGGGGTTGCAAGTCAAAACTGTATCGAGGAGTCAGATGTAGACCTGCGCTGAAAGATGAAAATTTGCTTGTGAGGAGATTGGTCAGTTGCAGTCCAAAGTCCAGATGAATGTAAAGCATCGCTTAATAACTCTTGTCAATGTTGAAGTGGCAAAATATGCGTTTTCAATTCAAGTTTAACCGTTTGCCCCAATGTTTGGTTTAAGCGCTCGACTTGTCTATTTCTGGCAGGGTTGTAGCTTATTGTGCGGCTGCTTGCAATACCTTTATGAAGAAGATTACGTTTAAATTCAGCAGTCGTGAAAGCAGTTTCTCTATCTGAGTGAATGTAAGCGGGCATTCCAGACATAGTAAAAACTTGATCAAGACCGCTTGATCAATTTAGCGCTGGTGTCTCTACAAGGAAACGTTAAAGGAAGCCTTAAATCTGGGTTGATGATAGTAATTAAAAAACGATAATGATGGAAAGGAAGCTTAAATACTCATCAATGATGGTAATTAAAGAATACTCATTCATGATGGTAATAATAAAAAATATTTTTTTAATCGTGGAGGACCTTAAAAATTGAGACTTAATTGTTTAAACGGAGAAGTGGCATTATTTAAGTGCTCGATTCCGGTTTATTGAGGTTTAAATTCTGCATACACTGTTCACGAACGCACTACTTGTCGCACTTGATCAAGTCAAAAGCGTAAGTTTTATTTTTCACAAAATGCGCCCATCTTGTTACTCCTGGGTGGCATAGCGGATTATGCAAATCTTGTAGTTTCTTTAAATTCATTGTTATGCAATTTAGTCGAGATAGAGCATTAGCGGGAATGTTTTCTTTACCACATCTGTAAATTATTTCAAAATCATAAGTGCTGAGTTTGATTCTCCAGCGCATAATTTTATCGTTTTTAATTATTTCAGTGTGCTTTGTGTTAAACATATAACTAACAGAATTTTGATCAGTAATCAAGGAAAACTTTCGACCAGTTAAATAGTGCTTCCACTTCCAGTTTAAATTACCAATCGGCGCATGACGTCTATAGCCGCACAAAGATACAGTACAGACCAACTTACGGGTAGCCTTTTGTGCCGCAAAAGTTTTCAAGCGATAAATTATTACGTATTTGGTTCGTAGAATCCCCTCAAACAATTCTCAAATGCTTTTGGCGCGAAAATTCAGCAATTTTGGGAATCGGTTTTGTTGCAAACATTTCTGTCACAAACCCAACAACCATCGGAGGCACATTTCTGTGTCTCTTGATGCCGGTCCCAAGCCGGATAAATGGGGAAGGTTGCGGCAGGAAGGGCATCCGGTGTAAAAATTTTTTGCCAAAACAGACAAATGCGTAATCATTATCAATCCATACCGGATCGGTCGCGGCCCGGGTTACCAACGACCGCCTCAGGTGTTGCACAGCAGGGCACCTGTGGAAATTATGCTACTGCTAGTGAAAATAAGAGCAGAAAGAGAGGAAGAAGGCGAGTAAAGAAGCATCGAGAGGTGTGGAAAGGAAGATCCTCACTTATAAGGGTGGGTACCTTAAATATTGGAGCAATGACTGGAAGGGGAAGAGAGCTGGAAGATATGATGGAGCAAAGGAATGTAGACATATTGTGCCTACAAAAAACAAAGTGGAAAGGGAGTAAAGCAAGGAACATTGGAGGTGGATGCAAACTATTTTACAACGGACCTGATGGAAGAAAAAATGGGATAGGATAGTGGTGAGGGAGGAGCTGGCTGAAAGTGTCCTGGAGGTGAAGAGGGTGTCAGACAGACTAATGGCCATGAAGCTGAAGGTAAAAGGGTCTAACCTAAACATAGTAAGCGCATATGTTCCACAGATTAACAACAGTTTGGAGGAGAAAAATGATTTTTGGGAAGACCTGGATGGGTTGATAGAAAGTATATCAAAAAAAGAGAGGATAGTTCTAGGTGCAAACCTTAATAAACATGTGGGCAAAGGAAACACAGGGGATGAGAAAATAATGAAGAGATACGGTGCTGGAACGAGAAATAAAGAAAGATCAATGGTTGTGGATTTTGAGAAAAGGATGAATTTGGCGATTGTCAATATCTATTTCAAGAAGAAAGATGAACACAGGGTGACGTATATGAGTGGAGGAAAAAGTACCCAAGTAGATTATGTGATGTGCAGAAGGGGGAACTTGAAGGAAATGTGAAATTGTAAGGTAATAGTGAATAAGTGTGTCGCAAAGCAACACCGTATGGTGGTATGCAAAATGGCTCTTATGGTTAAAAAGAAAGTAAAGCCAAAAATACGACGGTGGAAACTAAAGGAGACAAGCTGTCAAGAAGCGTTTAGACAAGAGGTGACCAGGATTTTGGGAGGCAAGGATGGGTTACCTGATGTGTGGGACAAAACAGCAGAAATGCTAAGAAAAACAGCTAAAACTGTACTGGGAGTGACATTTGGGGAACGAAAAGGAGACAGGGAGACATGGTGGTGGAATGAGGAAGTTCAGGAAAACATAAAAAAAGAACAAGCCAAAAAAAGCATGGGACAAAATGAGAGATGAAAATACTAAAAATATATACAAACAAAAGAAGAGTAAGGCAAAGAAGGCAGTTGCAATGGCAAAGGGACGTGCGTATGACAATTTATATGCTAGATTGGAAACAAAAGAAGGTGAAAAGGAGTTGTACAGATTGGCCAAACAGAGACACAGAGCAGGAAAAGATGTACAGCACGTGAGGGTTATTAAGGATGAAAACGGTAATGTTATGGTAAATTTGGAGGCAGTGTTAAAGAGATGGAAGGAGTACTTCAAGAAACTGATGAACGAAGAAAATAACAGAGAGGAAGCAGAAGTGGTTAACAAAGAGGTAAATTGTGTCAGTAGAGAAGAAGTAAAGAGCGCACTAAGAAGAATGAAAAAAGATAAAGCGATTGGGCTAGATGAGTTGCCAGTAGAAGTTTGGAAGTGCATGGGAGAGATGGGGATAAAGTTTTTCACCAAACTGTTTAACAGACTATTAATGGGTGAACGGATGCCAGAAGAATGGAGAAGGAGTGTGCTTATCCCAATCTATAAAAACAAAGGGGACCAACAGTGCTGTGAAAGCTACAAAGGAATAAAGCTAATGAGCCATACAATGAAAGTATGGGAAAGAATTATTAAAGCCAGGTTAAGGGATAGAGTGGAGATAAGCTAAACAGCAATATGGATTTGTGCCAGGAAAGGGAACCACTGATGCCATGTTTGCTTTAAGAATGTTGATGAAAAAGTACAGGGAAGGTCAAAGAGAGCTACATTGTGTATTCATAGACCTAGAGAAAGCTTACGACAGGGTTCCACGGGTAGAGCTGTGGTACTGTATGAGAAAATCAGGAACAATGAAAAAGTATGTGCAACTAGTACAGGATATGTACGAGGGAAGCAAAACAGTGGTGAGGTATGCAGTAGGAACTACAGAAAGTTTCAAGGTTAAGGTTGGACTGCACCAGGGATCAGCGTTAAGTCCGTTTTTGTTTGCAGTAATAATGGACAGGCTACCGGATGAAGTAAGGAGAGAACCACCGTGGACGATGCTGTTTGCTGATGATATTGTGATTTGCGAAGAGACCAGGGAAGAAGTGGAGCAGAGACTAGAATGCTAAAGACATTCGTTGGAAAAAAGATAGATGAAAGTAAGTAGATCGAAGACCGAATATTTGTGCATAAATAGAAGAAATCACAAAAAAACAGTAAAGATAGAGGATACAAAAGTGCCAAGAGTAAAGGTATTTAAGTATTTGCGATTAACGGTGCAAGAAAGTGGTGGTTGTGCAAGGGAGGTAAAGAAGAGAGTGCAGGCAGAATGGAACGGATGGAGAAGAGTATCGGGAGTAATCTGCGACAGGAGGTTACCAGCTAGAGTAAATGGAAAAGTGTACAGTTCAGTGGTAAGACGAGCAATAGTGTATGGACTTGAGACAGTGGCAGTCACAAAGAAACAAGTGGAAGAAATGGAAGTCGCAGAGATGAAAATGTTGAGGTTTGCTATGGGAGTGACGAAAAAAGACAAGATTAGAAACGAGTACATCGGTAGTACCGTTAAGGTAGAACGGTTAGAAATGAAGATGAGGGAGGGCAGGATGAGGTGGTATGGACATGTCATAAGGAGAGACCAAGAGTATGTAGGAAGAAAGAGGATGGAAATGGAGTTACCGGGAAAGAGGAAAAGAGGGAGACCAAAGAGAAGATTTTTAGATGTACTGAGAAAAGATATGGGGGAAGTTGGTGCAACGGAGACGCATGTTGAAGACAAAAAGGTTCGAGAATGATGATACGCTGTGGCCACCCGTGACTAAGGGAAAGGCCAAAAGTGAGAAGAAGAAAAAGATTTTAGTTGCTAACATTGGGAAGCTATGTTTGTTTGTTTGTAAGTTAGTTTTGAGGCTGGAAGTTAGATATCTGTAAACAGTTGTTAGTTTGTTGACTATTTTGTATATTTCTTTTGTAGCTCTCATTAAATTTGTCTTTAGTATTACTGTTGCCATACGAAGTTATGAATTCAAAATAACCCCGTATGGATGCAAACATTGCCTTGCATTAAATTTTGGTCTACATGTCATCATCTGGTGAATCAGGTGATGACTCTGATGATCCAGTCTTTGGCATTGAGGATACCCTTGATGATTTTACTCTACGCTCTTCTAGCAGCAATGACGAAGACAGTGGAAAGGCTGTAAAAAACTCGCCTCAGGGAATAAACCGGAACTAGACTCAGAATGAACTCAACCACCGGATTTTCCGTTTGTCGGTAATAGTGGATTTACAATAAATATTGATGAAAGTCCCACAGCATTAGAAATTTTTCAGCAGTTTCTTACTGAAACCTTACTGGACAAAATAACAGCAGAAACTAATTTGTATGCTTCTCAAAATCCTAGATCTTCAAGCTCCAGAAGACATGATATTAGCTATTATGATACCACACCGGAGGAGCTCAAAGTATTCTTTGCAACTTGCATAATGATGGGGATTGTCAGAAACCAGATGTAATGATGTACTGGAGCAGAGATGGTATGGTGGAAACACCATTTTTTTCCTAAACTATTTCTAAAGATCGTTATAGGAAACTGCTAAAAAATCTACATTTTTGTGACAACACACTGGATGATGGGAGCGACAGACTTTTCAAAATAAGATCTTTGCTGGACGCTTTTTCAGGTTCGTTTTGTACAACATATCTCCCTACTAAGCATATTTCTGTGGATGAATCGTTGTTAAAATTTCATGGTAGACTCCGGTGGAAGCAGTACAATTCTTCAAAAAGGTCATGTTTTGGGATGAAATTAGATAGACTGTGCGAATCGGATGGTCCAATGTGTGGGTACACAACAGGGATGACAGCCTTCCAGCGAGCACCAAAATAGTAGTGGATTTGTCACAGGAGCTGCTTGGAAAAGAACACCATATGTATTTAGACAACTGGTAGAGCAGTCCAGAATTTTACCAAGCTTTACTGCAACAACAAACACATGCTGCAGGAACTGTTAGACTGAATAGAAAGAAAATGCCCCGCAACTTTCCTGGGCAAAGTCTAAAAAAGGGGAGCATACTTTTTTGACTGCTAATGGGATTATGGCCTTAGTATAGAAAGACAAAAAGGACGTCAAGATGCTTTCCACCAAACATACATCAGAAATGGTCAAAACAGGAAAACAAGAAAAACAAGGCAATCCTGTGGTGAAACCTGCTTGTGTTTTATCATACAATAAGGGAATGGAAGGAGTCAACCGCTCAGACCAACTGGCTCCAACTTGTCGAGTAGTCAGAAAAACTACCCGATGGTACAAAAAGCTTTTCTTTTAAATGTTTGACATACTATCATCCTCAAGCTATGCTTTTAGAAAGTTGCAACGATTTTGTCTTATGGTTTTTTGGAATATCAAGAAGCGCCACGTTTTTTAGACCATCGGAGGTTAGAAGTCTATATCTCTCAGCATCAGAAAGATGCGAATGGTATTCAAGGCAAGATTGTTAGTTTTTGTATATTTGTTGATTCCCATGAATAGAAGTATAGGTATTAATAGTAGGTGCAATTGGTATTTTTTCAGTAGGCATAGGCTTAGTTGGTATTGTTGAGGGCTGCAAATCTTGACATTACGAAGAAAAAAACTATGCAATCTTGCTTGTTTCGCTTTTCCATCTAAGTAGATTGCGGTATTCAAAAGTAATAAATATGCATACTGGCTAAACGTGAGAAATTCCAAACCTGGCAGCTCTATTCACCATAGCTTTAAACCCCAACTGAGCTAAAATTGAATGCGTTGGAACACACAAAAACTAGTTTTAACCCTTTAAGGGACAGTACTACATATGTGTACCACAGTGGCGTGCGTTGACCTCTGAGACTGGTCATGCAATTTGCATCATGCAATTGCAAACGGGTCATGAAATCGGGTATTTCATGGGTAGTCAATGAGTAAGACATGCATTATATTTCTGGGAGGAAAAGAATTCTATGTGAGATCCTAATTTTTAATGCTAATATCATGGTGTTCAAGAACTATTTTCGTCCTAGATTCAAGGTGATCTCTAAACAAAAAAAGGTCATCACTTAAAATCGTTCCCTGGTAATGCACTTTTTGTCCTCGAAATCCAGTGATCTTTAAAAAAAAAGAAAAAAGGTCATCGGTTGAAATCGTTCCGGTAATGAATTTTTCGTAATCGAAATGCAGTGATCTATAAAGAAAAACCAGGTCAGCGCTTGAAAATCATTCCGGGTAATGCACTTTTCTTCCTCAAACTACAGTATAAGGTCATCACTTCTAACCAGTCTCCGATTTCTTACTTTTCGTCCTAAATTTACGATATTCTCTAAAATAACACATAAAAATAGGTCTTCATCTCGGATCGGCCACAGATTTCATCCAAAACAAGTAACATTTCTCATCGAATTTCACGATACCGTTATTTACCTCATCGCGCAAAAGTTCGTCATGCAATTCCTAAACATTTGGTCATGCAACGCATGACTTGCATGCCCTGGCCGTACGCCACTGGTGTACCATGATTTTGATTGTAACGTAACAATAGCACTTTTGTGAAAGCATTATAAATTCTGATTTTTAGTTATTTGTGACGTCATTATTACGTCATTGTTATTTTATTTTACAATCAAATTCTTGTATCCCTTAAAGGGTTAATGGCAAAAACAAATAACCAAATTGTAGCAAAACTAGCTCCCACGTGATGTAACAATGGATGATAAACTAACAATTAAGCAAACGCGATAAACTATAAACTTGTGGTAAATCAGTGATCGACTGCTGTAAGAGCATACTGATCGTAAATGCTACAAAATTAATAAAAGTCGGCTACAAAACTTTAGACCTTTGGGCCCCCTTGGCTAAGTTGCTGTAGATGATTCTTTTCGCTGCAGCAATGGATTTTTGGAAACCGTAAGCTTAATTTTTTTTGTTGAATATGGTTTGCATTACTTGCAATTGTGATTGCAATTAATGCTTTCTATAAAGTAGATTTAAATTAATCGCAAATAGATATTTTTTTCGAATAAGCTCTTTTGTAACGGTATTTAGATTATGCTTTTTTTAATTTCTTGAATTTCATTTTTGAAGAACTTTGTGAAAATAATTTTGGTAAAAAGTTTATGGCAAATACAAAGATTGACTTTAATTTAAAATTTTGACTGCAAATTTACAGTACTTTGTTTTATTTTGCTAATGAAGGCTGATAGAAGCGGAAAACGTTTGTTTATTTTTCTGTCTAAGTGTGACCGGTGGCGTAGCTAACCATTGAATATTGTGGATATATCCAAGGGCAGTATGTTGCTGAGGGCGGCAAAATGTAATGACTTTATTAGCAATTCTTTTTTTCGATTGAGACGCACTGTACTCTCTGTGAAGGCATAGATAGCTAATCACTCTGCTGAACTCTTTTTTTTATCTCTATATTTATCCTCCTGACTCGCAGGAAAGCGACGGAGGCGCTAATACATAGTGTAGGCAATTACCCCGACCTGCTTCCGGAGATGCCAAGATATTGCTGTCCGCTTGTACTTTAATAGAAATATGACTGTAATTTAGAACTGCTTGCCAGGACCACCAAGCAGGAAAATGTGCCGTAAAGTGTCTTTCCCAAGGACACAACAGAATGGCGCGAGTGGGTTTTGAACCGAGGCCATGTTGATCATGAGCAAGGCGCCTTAACTACTCGACCACGCTGCCGATAGTCATGTCGGCTGTATGCCTGGGCACTGTAGAATTTGTTTAGCCTATAGGATTTGGAAAAAAAGCATTAAAGATTCGAGAGTTTTACGCCAGATTTAGTAGGTTATAGCTCAGCTACAAATTTGCTACTACAGTGTTGTTTAATATTGCAGATTGCAGTTAAAAAATTTAGAAAACGATTAGAAAATAATGATATAAACAAATCTGCTCTGGTGAAACATGTATATTCGGAAAATCATCATATGAATTGGAATAATTCAAAAATTTTGGCAAAAGAAACAGATTATATAAGAAGATTTTTGGAGTCCTTTTTTATTCATTTTAATAATGATGCTTTTAATGATAAAACCAATTGTTTTTATCCAACTGCTTATTAGAATTTAAAATTTTAAATCCGTTAGATGTCGTTTTAGATCACAAATGTACTTTTAATATTTTTTTTTCTTTTTTGCACCACTGTGGTTTTATTACGGATGATATTTGTGTTTATATCGGATCGCGATGCGCTGGTTAAGCAAAGTATTGAAACTGCTATCAAGATTTGCGAAAAGCAAGAAATTCCTAATTGAAGAGCGACGTGTCTGAAGGAAGAAAAAGATGCCTGGCGAACATGCAGAAGACGTAGGTCTCTCGACTGTTGAAGAAATCAAGAGATGCATACTAGAAGCTATGAACCGATTTCGGAATAAAGCAAAAAAGCGGTTCAGTAAAATTTGTATGTTAAATGAAGTATTCGGCTTCTTAAACCTCCACGCGTTGTTGCGAAGCGAAAATTCGAAGAAGATATGAACAAATTTAAGAACATATATGCTGATGACGTTAATTTTTTGGAATTAACTTATGAAATAGCCAGGTTCAATAGGTTAGGACAATCCAACGGCACTGCATTTCAAAGCGATGCCACAGCGCTGAATGTGCTGCAGTGGTTGACCAAATATCGTTTATGTGAATCAACACCTTATTTATTTTTGTGTCTTAAGCTTTACCTCACTGTTGCTGTTTCACAAGAAGTTGTTCATAGCTTAAATTGATAAAATCTTACTTGAGATCAACTTTGTGTGAAAGCAGGCTGTCTGCTTTAGCAATCCTGTCCATTGAAAGTGATTTCGTCGAGATGCTATCTTTTGAAGATATAATTTCGGAGTTTGTTTTAATGAAAGCTCGACGTATTCAATTTTGAACTTTTGATAAGAATTAAACTATCACTATTATTTTTGTGTTGTGTAGAACTTCATTAATATGTTCTTCGTTGTGATGGTGTTAAAAACGGCAGTTTGTGCAAAAATCTAAGGGCGGCAGGTTACGTTGCTATGCCACTGAGTGTGATGAGTTATCGATGAAAAAAAATGACTTGGACAGTTTATCAAAACTGAATAATGTGGGCATGTGGCGCAACTGCTGTCTTCTGAGTTAGTAAATCTAATTTAAATTAACAGAGATATTTCAATCGTAAAAACTTACACAGTTAAATCAGCGATTGTGATATCCAAAACCAGAGGTATGCACTTGCGAAATTGTGAAAGTTGCGACAGCACAATAATATGCAAATAGTCTTTTTGTTTCTGGGAGCACATGGCAAAGTGCGAAAACCTGTCAAAATATCGCAGTTGCGCTTACCCATTTCCGTTGAAATAAATTTTCTTTCTCCCTAAATTGAACGAACTACCTGATAAGTTTTTTTCCAGTTCTTAACCAAACCTCTCCCAAAAAAAACAGTTTTGTATATAATGGGTGGAGAGAAAATAACTTTTTTTAAAAAATCGGAAAAAGTTCATAAATTCTAACAAATAGGCCAAAAATTAGAAAAAAGTAATTTTGAACCATTGCCATCTCTAGGGAGCAACACCCCCAAATGTGCGTCCAGAGGGCCAAAATGCCAAAATGGTCGTAGCTTGTCAAGGGCAGTTGTTACAGAAATAATATGGGGTTTTAAATTTGCAGAATACCAATGTTTATATACGTGATAAGAGAAAGTTTTGACTTATCTCTACAAGAAGCAAAGTTATTTTATAAAAACTGATATAATTGATGTTATTGAGTATTTATGATTCAGCGGTTACGATTCAGCATTTTATCTTCTGTGATTTTTGCCACTCCTTTATAAATCATAGAGAGGTACTTTTTCTATTTTTTATTTTTATCTCTATTTTTATCCTCCTCATTCGCAGGAAAGCGCTGGAAGCGCTATATGTAGGGCAAGCAATTATCTAATCTGCTTCCGGAAATGCCAAGATATTGCCGTAAGCTTGAAATTTTTAATAGAAATATGGTTTTAATTTAGAACTGCTTGCCAAGACCAACAAGCAGGGAAAAGTGCGTAAAGTGTTTTTCTCAAAAACACAACAGAATGGCGCGAGTAGGTTTTGAACCGAGACCGTGTCAATTACAATCCCGGCGTTTTAACCACTAGACCACGGTGCAATTTTTACCAGTTTTTCCCATTATAATCATTTATTTAAGTACCAATACGGTTTTCTGATTGCAAGTCAATACAATTATTATATTTATTGACTAATGGTTGGCAGAGCAGGCCTCCTCAAACTTGATTTATGAAACAACAAACCAGTGATACTACAATATACTCGTATAATGGAGTTTATTTCGCATTGTTTACAAGTATTTGTTTTACAGAAGTAGTCTAAAAACTTAACATTTAAGCCTTAAACCAGAATGTCTACAGTTAACTTAAATTTTAAAAAATGCGAAGACGAAGTTTAAATACAGTAAGACATACATTTACAAATCATGATAGTTTTCCACTAGGTATGTGCCTCCAAAGCGACAAATGATGGAACGAATTCTTCACTTGAAAAATTTTGGACTGAGAAAATAGCAAACGACATAGCCGAAGAAATTCGTGATAAATGGGTTTGGTGCAATGTATATTTGATTTATCAGTACTCCATATCAAAAAAAAGTTTACAGTTTGGTTGCTTGTTTTAGTGCACTTGACCGCTGGTCAAAATCAAGACGAGGAGAGACCTTTTTGCAAAAAGAATCCGACTTTATGTCGACAATTCATGAATTGTTTGACGTTTTTTTTGTTGATGATCAACAGCGAAAAATACTGGAGAAACAACAGGGCTTACGAATGGCAGAAGCAGATTATGCATTTTACCAAGATCAAACGAGTGAATAGGCTGGTAAATGTGTGGATGTTGTTGTTCCTTTCTCTTCAGCTGATAAAATATTTTTAAGACGACATTTTCAGCCAGAAGAACTGACATGTTCTTGCATTGAAACTGCGGCAGCATCACGATCGGCTTCCGGTTATGTGTCAGATTGCAGTTCAGTGCATGCGGAGCAGTCGCAGTCTTCTACTACTTCAAAGTTCGTTCCGAATGCAGAGCCAAGTAACCAAAATCAAATGAAATGGAGTAACCTTGCTAGAATGAGCAAACGATTTTAGGTATCAGACAGAGCTGTTGCTGCGATTGCTGATATTGTAATGCAAGATTTAGGTTTTATGACGGATAACGACAAGACCTACGTGATTGATTGTACAAACTTCGAAGGACGAGAACAATGTCGCACTGAAATCGGGGAGAAGGAGCAAGAAAATTTCAAGGTAGTAAATGCAATATAGGCTACTTCAATGGTCGCAAAGATGCAACGTAAATTACCATCCAGGGGCCAAATGATAAGTATTATAAATCAGTGCAACTTGAAGATCACTATACGCTGATAGGAGAACCTGGCAAATACTATCTAACATACTTTTCCACCGAGGATAGCGAAGGAAGAACGATTGCACAAAAGATTTTCAACATCCTTGTCGATACCAAATGACAGAACAAGCTTGCAGTGGTTGGCCCTGATGGAACTGCATCATTGACTGGCAAATATAATGATTGCATTCGGAGTTTGGAAGAACTGTTCAATAAACTACTTCAATGGGTAGTTTGTTTGTTACATACCAATGAACTACCATTGCGCCATGTCTTTACCATGCTTGATGGTACCACTAAGAGTCCCGACTTATTCTCAGGACCAATAGGGAAACGTTTAAATGGAGATATTTCAAGTTGTTAATCCCAAACCCACACTTTGTAAAGTTGCCTGAAACAGTTGTTGATCATTTGAGTGCTGACCAGCATTATGCTTACAAGATCTGTTCTGTTATAATCGGAGGAGTTGTCGTCAGTGACTTGCAATATTTAAAAGTTGGTCCTATTGTTCTTCCCGATGACTTACCCTCGGTTGTCACATTCTTAGATATTACAATTCAGTGGATGAACCCTCTTCAAACTTGGAAATCTTGGCAAATTTTTGTCTTCGAGTTTATTTCCCCAGTTTGTTTGAAATCACGCAAATAGTCAACTAACTTGTGGTTTCAGAAATTTTTTTTAACTTAGTCCAAAGAATTTTTCAGTTTCTAACTAAAATTGTTAGGGAAACTACTTTAAAAGTGGTGCAACGAAACGGTTTTTCGCATACCAAGAAAATGTTACGTTGATTGGTACGTTGGGAGATAGTGATGAGGAGATTCAAATCCTAGGAGTGGACAAAGTGCTTTTAATTTGTCAAAAATTATTATCATCTGCTTCGTTGAATAACGGTGCTATGGCCGAGTGTTGCAATGAAGAACATTCTTCAGAATCAGCCTGTGATACAACTGATACCTTCTCTGATGTACGCAAATTTGATTTACCAATAATAGATCAAACAGCTACTTCATACAAGATGGTGGACTTGAATTCTTGGCGGCAGCAGCCTCCTGTAATTGGACATTTAACTGATTTGGATATTGAACAATGCCGAATACGGCCATTGAAGCTTGATTATGCATGCCATAACCAGTCGTTGGTAACAGAAGCATCAGCTCAAGTTGAAGGCTTTGCACGAAGAGATGGAATCATTAGTCAGAAGATGAAATTTCGTAAGCTTCTAAAGTTTAACACTAAAATGCAATTTTGATATATTTCATTTTGTATCAGTCCGAAGACTAAATCTGAAAAAGGTTGGGTTAGGTTTACGGTTTGGGTTAGAGTTAAAAGGGCTAGGGTTTAGTAAGGGTTACGTAGTGTCTTTTCGGACTGTTTTTTTGGATTAGTGTATTTTTGACTTAGGTACTAGATCGTTTTGTGTGTTGGCTCTATGGTTTTAAATTGTATAACTTGAGGAACTATCCCCTTCTTATTTTTTGAACTGAAGCAATATTTTTACAAAGAATATTTTTGTACTTTCCTTTATCAAATCGTCAAATATTTCATACATTTGGCAATTTTTTTTGCATAAAATTGCCACAATCTTGCATTTTAACTAAAATTCTTCCAAAAACTGCTTTCTGGCTATGCCTCTGATTCATTACAATGTAAGTCTATTAATATGACTGTGTGCAAAAGCCATTTATTGAATACAGTATAACGTTTTTATTGTTAATCTGTGTTTAATCAATTGGTATTGCATTTCAGTACAAAATGCTTTTGTGTATGGATGCATCTTGGCTCATACAGTTTTTTTTGGAATAACTTGATTTCTTATGGAGATAGCCCAAAACTTTCCTTATCACGTAGATAAACATTGGTGTTCTGCAAATTTTAAGCCTTACATCATGTCTGTAGCACCTGTCCTTGACGACTTATAACCACTCCCAGCCGGAAACGCATTTGAGGGTGTTGCTAGCTCCTTAGAGATGGTAAAAGCTTAAAATTACTTTTTTTTTTTTTTAAGTTTTGACCTATTTGTCAGGATTTATTAACAACCCTTTTCTCAAATTTTTTTTCACTCCACCCTAATCAATCATGATGAGCCTATCTTTTTAAAGTTCATGTGAAGTGGTAAAATCAGTTACCGTAAACACTCTTAAAATACACTTACCAGAACGTGATTTTGAGTAACCAAACGAACTTTAAAAGAACTGTGTTTTGGGTCATTTACGACCAGATTTACCTTGTGTCATAGCCGTACACCTTTAACATTGTATCTATATAAAACATGTCAATTTTATCAAGATAACGAGTTTCTAATTAAGTTACAATAGCTCTATCCAGTTTTAGTCGAGTAGTCTACGAGATTATTACTCGGATATTGTAGAGCGCCTCGGCGCACAAGTCTCGACATTTGGAAAAAATTATTCGTAAGCTTAAGGATTTTGAGGCACCCTGATATATAGCGGAATTATCAACATATGTACAGTAGAGTATTTGGACACGTAGATTTTTTAGCAATTCACATATTTTGGTAGTGCACCTTGAAATTACCCTTGCAAGTCTAGACTGAGTCCAACCTGTCGATTTAACCACGTCTACTGCATCACAACTGCAACATTTAAGCAGAAAACCGTCGCTGTTCAAATAAGCAAACTAGAAACCATCGAGATTTTTAATTTAATCAAACAACATTAAGCTCGTTGTTTATTCGCCAGACGACGATCACGAAGCTCAGAGATGGTCTCGCGAACACCGTTGCCCTTCGGAAGCGACACCAGCGTCTTGTTTGCCTGTATAACCAGTAATTTTTGATAGCAGTAGTAATCATTAGCATAGTAAAATTGCTTTCAAATTGATTGTGCGTTTACTATAAAACTTTAATGGCAGTGCAATAAAAATGATCGTATAAAAACATAAAACTATATAAGTTTACCGACAATTAATAAAGCAAATATTTAAACATGGAAATAATACATATCCACTAAAATACAGCACACAGCACTAAAATACAAATACATTACAAGGAGATAATACAGCACTTGTAAAGGGTCAACTCCAACGCAGCTGGATCCCTACATATAAGCTAGTCCAACGCACCTCTCCGATGATGAAAATGTTATTTAATCTAGTGGCAAACGTTCGACCAGCAGCATCTTTAACGTGAACGATGTCATAGGATCCAGGGTGCTTTTCGCGATGGAGGATGGTGCCGACACGTCCCACACTGTGTCCTCCAGTAATCAAGCACATTTTACCTGGAAATTAATACAATGTTTGATTTTGCTACATTTTAACTACGACCCGGAAGGTATTTGAACGCGGTCGCGTGTGGTTGGTAAGAAGCATATCAATCTCTGTTCAAAATGGTACATTTTCGCTTTATGAATAACCAGCGTAATATAATGAAAATGTGGGTCTAACAGAAAATATTAATATCGAGTAAACACCAAAATGGCTAATGTAAAGACAAATCATGCATGCTTCTTTATTTTGTTCGTCGTGTAAATACCTCCTTTTTTGGTCTACACTCAATATTAAAAGAGAAACTTGTTAAAGCAACTGAAGATAAAAAACAAGTCTTGACATGACGAACCTGATGACGTGTCTGTCGTGAAACTACTTTTTTTGTTAAATCAACAAAAAGTTTATTGCAGTACCCACCTAATTTTGGGATGCGGCCCGCAAGTGCAATCAGGTTCCCTACCCCTGTTTTAAAAGCAAAGCTGGTCTGAGAGATTCGGAGCACAAATTTAAGAGTAAAATGAGCAAACAAGTGGCTCTATGGTTCTTTAAGTGGCCGATATCGACCCTCAGGGGTCGGATGGGAGGTCAATAAATGACCAGGAGGTTGATGAAGAAATGTTGAGGTTTACAGAAGCAATAAAACAACGATATTTATTTTGCGAAGTACCGCAAAAAAACATTATTAAAGTGAAAACCTTTTCTTGGTTTTCTACTTTGCATAAAAATGAAAAGGTCTTCACTTTAATTATACATTAGTTAAGAGTAAGTAGTGGATCTAGTGGTCGATAGAATTTACTCGAATCAGAGTCGACATCCCGAAAAGTTTGCTATATAATTTATCGAAAATTTCAATTTTTTAAACCATTAAATGGTAGCTTTGGCAAAAATATTTTATTCTTTTTGCCATGGACAAGTTGTCGGACAATCCAATTTTTAAAATTACATTTGCATTTATTTTTTGCAGCTAGGTAGATAGCGAGAATGATGTAGTTGAACGTTACTGATCATATAACTCAACGAGTTCAAATTCGAAATTGATAATAATTGCAATTACGGCAAGCCACATAACATTAAATGGGGAAATGAGTTCAGCGAGTCATAAACATCACTTGCTGTTTTGTTTCGTGAAGGAAGCTTTGACACGATGAAAATAGTTAAGCTTCATCTAAGTCTGAATTGTGTTTTTTTTTTATCTTATATTGTCTTTATCTTAGTAATTTAGCTTGTTTAATATTCTGCATTAACTGCTTTTTGGTTTGTTTGTTTTCTGAGATGCAAAATTCTCATACTGTTTGCAAACCGCTCAAATATTGAGAATCTTAAGATGATGGCTTTACTTTTATTTAGTTGCAAGGACTTGCGTAAAAAAACAATGTTTTGCTTAGCATAAGCCAAAACAAAAATATAGTGTAAATTCGCCTTACTTGCAATTCTGCTTGGCAATCATGACTTATAACAAAAAAACCGTGCAACTGCAAACTGCGTCATTTGGACACAAACAATTTTAATAATTACCTGATTCAAACTTAATGAACTGAGTGATCTTGCCGCTTGCAATGTCAATTACAACACTATCGTGCGGCTTGATATCGGGATGAGGATAACGAATAGTTCTCGCATCATGAGTCGACAGATAGGGAATGCCTTTTGCACCGGTTGCTAGCTTCCTGACTCGGCACAGCTTGTACTGGAAAACAATTTACACATCAAAGTTTAAATATTTACACATTGGACATGGAATAGTTTTAAAAACTAGCATCTAATTTACAGTGTTTTTCGATCTACTATAGTTCTCTACCGATTAATTTTAATCATGTGTCGATCAATTTTAGTCATGTACCGATCAATTTTAATCGTGTGCCGACCAAAAATAGTTATGTCGAGAAACTTTATTTTTATTGGTAAATAAACAATTTTGAGATATAATTTTTACTATAAGTTTTTTTGTTAATTACTGTAAAGTCTTACAACTATTGCATTTTTAAAAACAAATACTGTAAGAATATCATAATTTTCTAGAATACCTCAAAGAATTTATTTGAATACACATTCGTTGGTTTTGCAATCAAATTCGTTGTTTTTGCTATCAATTTCGTTTTGCAAAAACTTTTATATATATATACAGTATCTTTGTATAGGGTCTCCCAATAAGGTCTATATACATATGTACAATAAATAATATGGGGTCTCTGTATTAAGTCTCCATAATTAGGTTTCTATAATATAGTCTCCATAAATGTATATACAGATAGATATATAGACCTATCAGAGATCCTATATGGAAAACCCAATATTATGAAGACTATTATGGAGACCATATTATGAAGACCTAATACTGTATCTATTATAGAGACTACACTATGGAGACTGTATACATCGAGGAGACCTAATATTGTGGTGAACTAATACAGAGACCCTATATTATATATCTGTATATTTGATAATATAAAGTCAATATATTTGATAATATAGGGTCTCTGTATTAGGTCACCACAATATTAGGTCTCCATAATTAGGTTTCAATGATGTATATAGTCTCCATAATTAGGTTTGTATAATATAGTTTCCATAATATTAGGCTCCAAAATTAAGTCTCCATAATGTAGTCTCTATAATAGATACAGTATTAGGTCTCCATGATATAGTCCCCATAATATTGGGTCTCCATATAGGATCTCCAATAGGTTTATATATCTATCTATACATACATTTATGGAGACTGTATTATAGAAACCTAATTACAGAGACCATAGATTATGAAGACCTAATACAAAGACCCCATATTATTTATATATGTATATAGACCCTAACGGGAGACCCTATACAAAGATACTGTATCTGTATATATATAAAAGTTTTTGCAAAACGAAATTGATTGCAAAAAAAAAAAACGAATTTGATTGCAAGAACAACGAATTTGATTGCAAGAACGAATTTGATTGCAAAAAGAACGAATTTGTTTGCAAAAAGAACGAATTTGATTGCATAAACAACGAATTGGATAGAAAAATACAGGTATTCTAAAAATCTAAAGTGAGATTTGAAACGCAAAACCTAATTTTTTTGTTAAATGAAGCACATACGTAACATAGCTAGACCATCTTTAAATATTAAAATAAATTCTTTGAGGTATTCTAGAAAATTGATATTCTTACAGTATTTGTTTTTAAAAATGCAATAGTTGTAAGACTTTACAGTAATTAACAAAAAAACTTATAGTAAAAATTATATCTCAAAATTGTTTATTTACCAATAAAAATAAAGTTTCTCGACATAACTATTTTTGGTCGGCACACGATTAAAATTGATCGGTACATGACTAAAATTGGTCGAACAGAACTAAATTTGATCGGTAGTGACTAAAATTGATCGACACATGATTAAAATTAATCGGTAGAGGACTATAGTAGATCTAAAAACACTGTATTTTGAAAATCTAACAAAATGAATGCATGTGTTGTTTGTATGGATAGCTAAGATAGAGTGATATAAATAATATATTTATCCGACATTTTACAAACACGGCATTGCTCTTAACACTGCTCTAGACTTTAAAACGTAATATAATCATCACCATTTTAAAACAAAACAAAGATAACAGCATTAGCGTAAACCAAAGGTGGGAAACCTGCAGCCCGCAAGATAATTCAACGCAGCCAGCGTCTGATTGGGCAGAAGCACATCAATGCTTTCGGTTAAAACGATGCTTTTACGTTCTATTATCCACCAGGGTCCACCAAAAAAAGATTAATATCGAGTGAACAAAAGCTAGTTAAAAGACAAACCACGCTTCTGTATTTCGTTCGTATCTCGTTCACTTTTTGGTCTACACTCAACTTTGAAATTTTTGTTGAAGTCATAAGTTTTACATGATGAATCATATGAAGAGGCGTGGCGTGGTCCGTCGCATTATTACATTTTTTCTTACATTAATAAAATACGGATCCGTACTTTTGATTTGAAAATATGACCGGTAAGTGCAATCAGGTTTCTCACTCCACGTGCAAGCCATCAAGCCATAAAACTTGTCTTACGCATTGCCAAACTCATAGCTAAAAAGCACTACTACCAAAGGTTACAGAAAAAATTTCGGATATCTCACATAAATATATACACTTGACACACGCTGCTTTACACAACATCTGCCACCTATCACAAGGGGTTTAAACAATTTAAGGCCTCCACAATACAATTTATCACAGGACATGAACAAAGCATTGACATAGTAAACATACACAACTTTTACTACATACATTTTTAAATATGGTTATAAAGTTTATGGCAACGTAAATAAAAGAATGACACATAGTTTGCAGTTTCACAACTGCAAACTGTCTGAACTCTAAACAAATATAAACGAGATGGAGGTCGCGTCAGCAGCGTGGTCGAGTGGTTAAGAGTGCCGGGATTGTAATCGACATAGTCTCGGTTCAAAATCTACTTGCGTCATTCTGTTGTGTACTTGGGAAAAGCACTTTACGGCAATTTCCCCTGCTCGGCGATCTTAGTAAGCAGTCCACAATTTCAGCCAATCTCTAAAAAACCAAAAAAATTGAACTGGACAGCAAAATCTTGGTATCTTCAAAAGGAGGTCGAGGTGATTGCTTGCCCTATGTATAGCGCCTCCAACGCTTTCCTGCCAGTCAGAAGGACAAATACAGATAAAATAAAAATAAGCTCTGTTTCTAAACCTTTTTAACATCTACACCAGGGATGTCCAACCTTTTTTCATAATGGGCCAAATTATAAATTTAAATGCATTCAGTGGGCGGTAAAATTAAATACCTATGAAATTTCAACTTTTTAGTTCAGATGTCATGACCAAATGACGAGCAGTAAAACATAAATTGAAAATTAATTAATCAATTAGGAATCTCAGTGAAATGTGAAACTATTAAAACCATTACATAATTAGTGTAAAAAATATCCATGCTGGATCTGCTTTGAAGCCCTGGTTGCGTGAGTTTCTTTCTTCCTAGTTGCACTGATTTAAATTCCCAAGATCTGGAGAAGAGCGCTTGTGGTCACAATCCCAAAGCTGATAAAGCCAGTAGGGATTCCAAAAAGTGATCGACCGATATTTCTGCTATGTGTCTCCTACAAGATCCTCAAAAGACTTATATATGCTGGGGTTGAACCAATTATAGATCCATTGTTTCCTAGAGAGCAGGCTGAGCTTCGACGCGAAAAATCAACCATGGATCAAGTCATTTTATTAACAGAAAATATCAAGGATTTATTTGCCGATCTGACAGGGGCAAATGATTCTTCATGGCATCTTGGCCTTACATGCAAGCTGCTTGAGACTTCCTCCAGATAAGCACATGGTAAGAATGATCATTAATGATAATTAAGCTAGTCCTAAATCAATGTTTTCCTCTTACTACTGGTGACCGCAAGCAAAGCAGGATTTGTCATCTGAAAAATGGCGTTCCTCAAGGAATTGGATTGGACTCCACTCCTTTTCAACCTCTTTATATTTACGTCTACACCTGCCCTATACAATTTCCTAAAAATTTACCTAAGCAGACAATCTAGCGTTGTAGCACTCTTCTGGAAACAAAGGCCTTCACGATCGAGATTCCAGCCGATCTCCCGGGCTGAGAGGCTTAATGACGGTGACGACCGCATTTTATTTAAATAACGAAAAGGCCAAACGTGAGCTAAATGTTAACAACAGCATTAACTTTTGCCATTTTGTTCAAACCCACTTATTTTTTGGACAGATTGCTCATGTTCCATCATCATCTCATGGCATTGAGCAAAAAACTATATTAGCATGTCACACTGCTGAGGCACCTAGCCTGCTCAGAATGAGGTGCTGCTGCTAAAACACTGTGCAAAGCTGCCCTATCTCTGCACTATTTAACAGCTGAGTGTTGCACACCCGTCTGGTGTCACAGCAGTAACACTTGCTTTTTACAGATGGTGTCCTGTGTGATGCTTTGCGCATTGTCACTGGATGCCTGTGTTCCACTCCAATTGCCAGCCTACCAATATTTTCAAGCATCCAGCCAGCTGAACTTTGCCAACTAGGAGCGACACTTTCCTTGGCTAACAGTGCAATCTAGGCCTGACCATATCCCTTTCAGTGGTTTTGATGGCAATTGCCACCAAGATGCCTCAAGAAGGAACAAATCTTTTGGCATGCTGGTGTCAATTGACTCCAAAAGGTAAATGTGACCCTGAAACCTCTCCAAATTGTTAATTGCCTCTCCAAACTTCACAGGGCTAGCCAAAAGAAGGTGAATTTTATTTTACAGGGCTATCCAAAAGTATATTTTAACTCATATCCAAAAAGAATATGTTAAAACCTTAGACTGAACCTAGAATCTCAAAAACATCTGATTCTTTTTCCATCCTTCTAATAAATCTACACGATTCCTTTTTTACAACCAGCAGCATCACTGATACTACAATAATCTTATTCCATACCATACACTCTGCATTGGTTCAAAGTTACTATCTTTACTACCAATAAGTCATAACAGCTATGCTTGGGGCAAGCATCTTTATGTTAAACTCTGCCCACAAAAACTTTCATAAATCAGTTCATTGGACATCACTCAACACAGCAATCAATGAACATATTCACTTTGCTTCCCTATATGTTACTATGAAAGCAGTGACATCAAATTCAATACGGTTATAAAAATATAACTAAAAAAAGTTGAGTAAGCAGTGGGCCACATAAAAACCTAAGTGGGCTGCAATGCAGCCTGCAGGCCATAGGTTGGACATCTCTGATCTACACCTTTAGTCTTTTGCCCATTACTTTCCCGAGTAAGATAAACAAAATTGATGATGGTGGTGCTTTGCCTTCAAAAGATATTTTGGATGGCCATCCTTAACTCTTTAAAAAAGTCAAGCTAGCCTTTCACTCTTGGATGACCTCCACTGCTTCCAAAGGTTTCTTCCACAAATGAGCAACCTGCTTTTTAAGATGCAATGATCTTGGATCCAGTTGAAATTTTTCATATAGCTTTTTATTTAGATATGATTGAAATTTAGAGCTACATGTTAACAAGCAGGGAAACGACAATAAAGTGCTTTTCCAATACATAACAGAATGATCCAGGTATGTTTTGAACCAGGACCATGCCAATCACAATCACCATCAACACAACACTTTTACCCACTTAGCTACATTGCCAGATTTGGGTTGCTTCAAAATGTACAGGTCTGCATGGTTGACGTGGTTGGCATGGTTGATGTGGTCGGCATGGGGGGGTTAGGTTGCCAAGGTTGACTGGGTTATTATTGTTGAAACCAGTTATATTTGTAATATAAATTCAGTTTTGAAAAGTTGGCTGGTTTGGCTATATAAGATATTTAAATTTTGTTGAAACTGACTGTATTTGTAATGTAAATAGATATAAAAAGCATAATTATTTGGCAAGGTTTGCATGGACAAGGTTAATGAAGTTACTTGCTTTGATATGTGGGGACTGGGCTAAGGTTGGTAAAATTAACTAATTTGGGAAAGCTTACTAAGTTGGTAAGTTTTTTCAAAAACTGAAAAATTTATCATTTCTGCTTTGTACATTAATTTAGATTAGGTCTACAAATACAATTGGCTCAACCAAATTTAAACATTCCAAATCAACCTTGCCAACCTAGCCAACCACGTCGACGTGTACATTTTAAAGATACCGCCAGATTTAAGACAAAGAATCTTATGCAAAATGCTATTGTAATTTTAAACTGCATACATGCTTATTCAAAGTATCTGGTTGACAAAGTTACACTCTGAACTTTCAAAGAGTTCAATAAAAAAGAAATTATAAAATTATTTTACAAAAGCAGTGGCATAATGTAAAAATTTTGGTTCTTGTTTACTGTTTGTTGAGTTTAGTTGATTTGCTTGAACAACCTTGAGAAATCTCTTAAGCTTACTGCTAAACAGCAAACAGTGAATGAGACTTAAAATTTTTTAGTGTTTTTCACTATAATCACATGACCAATTCTTTCAATAAGACAGTTGATGTCTCTGATTTACTTAACCCAAATCTAACCAGCTAATCCAACATAAATTAACCTGAAAACAAAAAACTCAACCTAAACCTAATTTTAATAGTATCAGTAAAATCCATAAAAATTGAACTGATATGGATTGAACCCTGTTAAAACATAGCAAAACCCATAAAAAATATAATCACATTAATTATTCACTCTTTTTGCCATCTTTTTCATCAAAGTACTTATTGGATAAATCCAATCACATGATTTGTGTGACAATATCCAGAAGAAAATTTGGCACTTTTATATTATTTGACACACTCATTTTTATTTTTCTCTTGTATTTAATTTTCTCTCATATCTAATCATAATGCAACTTGTTGTTTTTTGTTTCTAATTTTTCCTTGTATTTAATTACAATGCAACTGGCTGTAAAATATTGCTCACTGCCAGCTGCATATTTAAACAACTTTAACTTAACACTTACCTGAAATCCTAATGCACTGTCAAGCACCATACAAGAGATACAAAAAAAAAATGCAAGGCATGATCAAAGAGAAGCATCACAATTTGATAGGAAAGTAAAAATTAAAGTGTATTGAGTAATATAAAAGTGCCAAAAAGTTGTTATAGTTACCAAGAATAGCCACTGTAATTTTTAAATCTTTAAAAAGATAAAATCAGAAAATGTTTACTGATAAATAACCAAAGAACAAGACATAAGCCTATTTTCTTAATTACAGACAAAACTTTGGTTAACCAAAAACCCTTACTTTTGCTTCTTCTGCTGTAATTCTGTGCACCTTGTAACGACCTCTTGGATCATAGATCAAGCGAAAGTGTTCTCCAGTTTTATCAATGCTAATTACATCTATAAAAAACAATCTTAAATATATATATAAAAGAATTTTTGTAACATATAAAATATGACAAATATTTTTAGCACTCTAATTTCTTTCAAAACATATGAAAAAACTGATGAAATAACAAACTTACAATCAACATATATTAATTTAACACAAGTTATAAAACAATATTAAACTTCATCTTTCTCAACTCAACTTAAATTACCAAAATTAAAAAATTGAATAAGTAAATAAGTACAATAATTGTTATAATCAAGTTTACCAACCCATCAATCCAGCAGGATATGTAACATCAGTTCGTACTTTCCCATCAACTTTAATTGAACGTTGTCTCAAAATATGTCTAACTTCTTTATAAGTTAAAGCATAATGAAGTCTATTTCTTAAAAAAATGCACAAAGGAAGACATTCTCTCAACTTATGGGGACCAGCTGATGGACGTGGTGCCTGCAAAAAAATTAGTTGCTCTTATAATTTTTTACTTATGCCTAATGTTTGTTATTATTGTGATTAATATATGCAATTTTATTTAATTTTTTAATATAATTTTATCAACCATATATGAATGGGTCTTTTCAAGAAGTCCTCATAAGCGATTTTTGTTTGTCTAACTAAATCAGAACCCCCAACAGTAACTATTACTTTTTGAAAAGATCCTTTTCTTCTTGGTTTCTTTATTATTTTATTCTGGTGTTGTAGGGGGGATTCCAGGTTAGAATTATCAAAAAATAAATTGCTTACAGTGACTTATTAAAGTGACTCAAATGACTTAAACTACACAAATATACTATTGGTAACCTATATCAATATAATCACTTTGCTGATACAACATAGGCTTACAAGAACTTAGAGCTTACAACTAAGAACATTATTAAGAAAAAGAAAATTAGTAGTAGAAATGATGTCACTCTTTAATAGTGTTGTTAGTTGTTTTTACAACTGTAAATTAACACAAGTAATTGAAATCTAAAAAAAATTTAGAAAACTAAAGAAATTGATCCATTGATTTATTAATTAAATCAGACTTACGAAAACACCAGAAAGTTTGTCCAACATCCAATGTCTAGGCGCATTTAGGCGCTTTAAATGCTTTTTTGGTCCTCTTGCCTGAAAACATATATCAACTTTTTTAAAATACTTTTTTTGAAGTAATTGTTAGACAGCTTTACACAAAAATAGTCTATTGATAAGCACTTTTAATTAATTTGAAATAATGGCCGAAAGCTAAACTCATGATCACAAAAAACAG
The DNA here is from genome assembly GCA_963680785.1 of Diplosoma virens. NCBI lineage: Eukaryota > Metazoa > Chordata > Ascidiacea > Aplousobranchia > Didemnidae > Diplosoma > Diplosoma virens. Next base: position 12,805,617 of record OY796890.1, on the reverse strand, counting down.
CGATTATTCTGGATATAATAACATCATACCATTTTCCAACACGTTTAGAAATAAAAGAAATAGATGTCACTAAATAAAAGCTTTTGATGATTTTGGACCAAATAGAGTTTCCGTTATATTTTTAAATATTGTTTTTAAAAAATATTTTTAAAGAATTGCCTCAAAGTTTATTAAAGTACTAAAAGTCCAATGTTGCATATAATTTTAGTAGGCTATAACCTTGGGCATTAATCTATTGATTAAAAGATGATAATTTAAAGAGATGTTTTTTGTAAAACCTAGTATATTAGTCGTTTATGTCCTATTAGGACATATGCGTCCCCTTTTAACAAACATCTATAAATTACTGATCTTCAAAAAAAAAATACCAAAAGAAAGTTTAGAATGCTTTCACATTCATTGATTTTTACAAAAATATATTTTATGAGCCACTTCGGGTTATATATCACGTGACAAGAATTTTTAAAAAACAATTTTCTAAAAATTCTAATTTTGCTAAAGCGGAGTTTCAAAGTAATACTTTTCGGTAAAGATAATCATTTTTTTACTTTAAAAAGTATTTTCTGTTACATTAGTTCATGGTGTACATTTAACACTTTTTATAATTTTAGATTTTTTTTATTCAATGTTTTTCAAAGAGGATATATTTGTCCTAATAAGGTTTATGATTTTAGAAAATTTACTTATATACAAATTTTTCAAATGACATTTTGTAAGTAGTGTAATGAATAAAAACTGATGCCCGAAAAATAAAGTTATTTTTCACTATAAAAATAATGAAAATGCTGCTCCTGAAGAAAAAATTAATAAAATTTGACAATTTTATAATACTTTTATTCAAAAACTTTTGTCAAAAAGTATTTGATCAAAAGCGCTCAAGTAGATATCACTATACTCGTTTTATAAAAAAAGAATACTCGTTTTATACGCTGCCAATGCAGCTAGTTCTAGTGCAGCCTAAAAAATTTTTACTGTAATTTTCAGTATAAAAGTGCTTGAGTACAAAGCAAACTAACAATACCGTAATCGCGAGGCCAGTAATTTTCCGTTATGCCAGAAACTTATGACGAGAAAGTATTCAATCAATGACATACGCTCCATGATTGGAAACTCACATCACGTGACCTGATTTTGTATCGCCCGTTGAACGCTTGAATGCACGAACCTAAATTCAGTCTGATCCAGTTTAGCCAAACAGCTTTATACACTTTTTGAATTAATAATTCAATAAATTAATGTAATAAAAAATAAAAAAATATAAAATGTGAGAAATTTATTAATAAACTAAAATATTACCAAAAAATTTAATGAAAATAAAGAGTTAATAAGCTAATTGACTATATTTATTAAATTGAATTCATTTGTAATCTTTTTACGTTTAAAATAATTTGATACATTTTTTAAAAATAACTTTGATAAAAACTTTAAGTCTAAATAGCTGTCCTGCATTCTCATTATACTAAATAAATAACTTGCTTTTTTTAAATTACTGTATCTTTTTTTGGTTTAATTTATTTAAATTTTGTTAAATTTATTTATCTAAAGTAAATTGTTAAAAGTTTTTGTCTAATAATCTAAAGCAGTTTTATTTAAATTTTGTAGTGAGCCACCGACTTGTCGCCACCTAATTTTTATGGTATCGGAAGAAATATTTTCATACTTGGGAAAAAAATTACGCTCGTATTATAATCGGTTCCAGTTAGTGACACTATTTCTTCCTTGTTTTCAAACAAATTATCGAATTCTTTCAAATTATTCAAATTGATGCAAATAGCCCATCGATTAGATTCCATTTAGATTTACATGTATTTAAAAAAATTTAAATCTCACTAAGTTATTTAGCCAACGTTGCCTATGTTCAATCAACGGTTCCATCAATTAATCATGCAAGATTTTATTTTTTTCGTCCGCTACACAGCAGATATTTATATTAAAATTCACATATGTGGTTGACAGTGGCGTGCGATGACCTCTGAGACTGGTCATGCAATTGCCATGCCACAATCTGATCATGCAATCGGGTATTTTATGGGTAGTTAGTGTGTAAGACATGCAATATTTTACGGGTACGAAAAAATTCTGTGTGAGATTCTAATTTTTAGTCTTAAGATCGTGGTGCTGTAGACCAAGACATGCAATATTTTACTGGTAGAAAAAAATTGTTTGTGAAATTCAAATTTTTAGTCCTACTATCATGGAGTTCTAAACCGATTTTTACCCCAAAATTGTAGCGTTCCCTAAAAAAAAAAAGGTCTTCACTTTCAATTACTCTCAAATTTTCTACTTTTCACCCTGAAATTGTATCAGTTAAAGTCTATTATGAGGGAAATTAAATTTTAGTAACCCATGTTTAGGAAGGCTCATAGGTGCTACACCTTTCTTAAGGGTGACCTGGAAGAAGTTGTGATAGGGTATACTCATTCCTCCCAACATATCGAAGATAAGCTCACAACCGGATGTGGTTTATTCTCACATCCACAGAATGTTGAAATGTTTTGACATATAATAGACGTAAATGGTTATGTAAGCATAGCCTGTAAATAATTAACATAAACATAACATATAATCATAGCCATACCAAGCTGGAGGGTAAGGGCGGCAATTGGCACACCGGGACTCATCATTGGCAATTTCACAATTTTTCTAGCATTGAGCATGCGTTATTTGGGATGAAAGAAGTTTTTTTTGTACGTATTTTTTGAGTAGAATTACTTTTATTTTATTGTGAAAAAAACAATTTAGTTTTTAAAAAAGTGGAAACCTATAATTTTGGTTTTTGGGCACTCGTCGGATAAAATTCTAGCAAAGATTGTTTCGCCCCCCAATTTTTTTATTCTGGGAGCGGCAAACCAGGACACTAGTTAATAGAAAAAAATTCGTCCCTAAAAACTAGTGTTCTCTAAAAGAAAAAAGTCTTCACTTCTTATTAGTTTCCGATTTCCAGGTTTTCATCCAAAGAACTTTTAATTAGTCTCGGATTACTTGATTTTCATCCCAAAACAAAAATATTCTCTTAAAAAAAAAAAATCTCTCCCTATAACACAGTGCTTCTCAACCCCTGGGTCGCCATTTAGTTTGATTGGGTCTCCGACAAGTTAAACCATTTTCGTTCTTTTGTGTCAATTTGGACCTACTTTTGGGTCGCGACCTAGGGTTGACCCAAAATTTTTACTTTATAAAGAACGAAAATTTGGGACAAAAAATGAGAAATCCGAGACTATTCAAGTGACGACTTTTTTTTGGAGAACACTATGATTTCGGGACGAAAAATCAGAAATCCGAGATTGAATTCAAAGAAAGACCTTTTTTTTAGAAAACACCTTGATTTGGGGACAAAAATTGGTCTACGTCTTAGAACCTCACACAATTTTTTGTCCTACCCACAAAGTATTGCATGTCACTTGCATGACCAGCCTCAGAGGTCATAAGTTTAGTTCCCTTATTATGCTTGCAATAACGTCTATAAAAAATATTGGTTCGCCAAACTTTACTCTCGATTTTCGCTTAACATTTGGGTCGCCACAAAAAAAGGTTGAGAAGCACTGCTATAACACCCGAAGTACGGTAGTGAAAATTAGATGATTTAAACTTTTTATTTGCCTCAATCTTACGTCATAAACTTATCTATATTAAAATAATTTTGTATTAAGGATATATATTATATTTTATATTAAAGATATATATTAAGTATATAAATATTATACTAAGGATATATATTATATATACACAAAATAAAATTATTTAATAAAAAAAAGTTTATTAACACGTTCGCTGCCATGTGACCCACCGGTGGGTCACGCATTAATTCTTTTTCAATTGCTCTTTTTTCTCTGGCACTTTGAGACAGGACTTGGTTTTGCTGCATTGGCACCTCAGTTATGTAAAAAAAACACTGCAGACACATTTTGTTCGAAAATTTATTTTTTCTACTGAAAGAAAGGTATTGTTGAAAAGTGATGTTGTGTAACAACTAAAAAATCAAATGTTTCTCAATGTAACAACTAAAAAATCAAAATATATACCTGAAAAGCAAAATATAGTTTAAGAGTAGCGTGACCCACCGGTGGGTCACGCGGCACCTGAGCAATTGTTCATTCATCGGGTGCCGCGTGACCCACCCGTGGTCACACCTGCTAGAAGAATAAATAAAGTTCCTTCAACCTAGAGATAACCCAACAGAAACACCTCTTGCAATTTTTTCCACAAAAATTGCACTACAACCAATGGCACCTGAGAGGTGGTCACAAAAAAGCTAAAAAAATACGATGGCAGCGAACGTGTTAAGGACGTTTCGGAATTATTACTCATTCCATTATCAACGGCGTAAAATTCTTTATAATTTTACGTGGTCGTGTTTCTTTATAACTTTTCATGGTCGTGATCGTACGTCCTTATATATTGGCTATAGTTTTTATTCTAAAATTTATTCAAAACTTACTCTCTATCATATCTTATAATTTAATTTATAAAGTTTGTTATTGTTGATCAATCAGATCGAAAAAATGTAGACAGCACTTCTGCCTGATTCTATTTCTTTATCTGTAGTCGTAGCTTGCTCTAGTTGACAACCTTAGAGTTTAACCAGTCAATTAGCTTATTCACTATCAACTATTTTACTGGTGCTACGATCTACTAGATCGTGATCTAAAAAACAAAAACAACAAAACAGCACAGTACTGTAAGAAAATTATAAACGAAACAACTATAAACTGCAGCCTTCTAGCACTTATCAGCTATCTTCGCTGTTACTACTAAGCAAATCAAACTCTAACTCTTTTGTGAATAAAAATAAAACGCACGAGATAATGCCAAAAGTTTTGACGTTGTTACGTCATAATATAAAAAATGTGGAAAACAAAATACGGGTCATAAGCTTAGCACGGCTATCATCTACAGTCCCCTTTAAAATTTGTTCACTAAAGAAGAAATTTTACAAAACATTCTAAGATAGGCGTGTCAGACAATTACGGGTATAAAACGAACGAGCAATTATTACGTCACAATAAAATAAAACTTACACAATATGATACAGAGTGCTCCGCTGAGCCGAACGCGTGCGCGCGAATTCGGTGCGAATATTCAAAATATATTGTTTGTAAATTGTTCAGTATTCGCCACCGAATATACAGTCCATGAGTGACCGAGTTTACAGTTCACAATTTACGTATCCTCGGTCAAATTCGTCTTCGTCGTCTAGCCGCATTGCGCAGCTTAGTTTATCATGGATAGGGATGTCTCGGTCACCATCCTCGTTTTTTGTGTCATCATCTTTGCTATTTTGCGTCTCGAGCAAAACAATTTTGCGAATGTCTCTTGTACGAATGCGTCCATCTATTATTCTAACCGTTACAGAACGAACCATGCCATCAGCGCAAGTTTTAACAGCCGTCACAATGGCATATGGGTAGCGACCTACAGGTGGAGTAGAGGCATCAAGTAGTAGCACAAGATCGCCCTCTCGCAGGTTTTGTTGAGGCTCCGTCCAATTTTGACGTTCTAGCAATACGGCATGATAGCGGCGAAGCCAACGATCCCACCATTCTTCTGCAAGTCGCCGGGTGTAAATATATCCTCGTCGGAATTTATCCTCAAAGGTAGTGTCACTCGGAGGTAATATTTCGTCACTTGGTTTTAGAAAGCCAGTCATCAAATCAATAGGTCGTAGGGCCTCTACATCATCTTCATCGGAAATGTTCTTCCCTAGTGGCCTGCAATTCATTATGTATTCAGCTTCACGAAACAAAGTCATCAGCTCAAAATCGGATGGAGATCTCTTTTTGTTGTCCGCTCCCAACACTCCTTCTGTTACTTCTTGAAAGTGCGAATATGCCGCTCTACCAGGCCTTGGTGGTGAGAGCTTGCTGGAGTAGAAACTCCCAACTAATGCTGCATCTTTTCAAGTAACTTTGCACATCCGCTGAATATCCCAAACTTTTTGCCATCTGAGTTGTGTCTCCATTGAGTTTGTTTCGAGCTCCAATGAACGTAGTAGCACAATCTGCTCGAATGTGACGAGTTTTGTTGCCCGTGATGCATAAAAATCGTCGTAAGGCATTTAAGAAAGCAGTGGTTTCCAAAGACTCTACCATTTCTACACGTACAGCAGAGGTTAGGTTACAAACGAAAATACACAACCATCGTTTTTCCAAGCTGCGAGCTCGCTTTACTTCGTATGGACCTGCATAGTCTATTGAAATAGAGCTGAACACTGGCTGTCTGGGCTTTACTCTGTATTGGGGAAGGGGTGCCATCAGTTGTTGTGCTCGTGTTTTGCGGAGCAATTTATAAGTGAAGCAATTTGCCAGGTAGCCTCGCACTGTTCTAGTTCCACCAATGAGCAGTATTCCATCGTCCTGTCGCAAAGCAACTACCACCATTTCAGCAGCTCTGTGGCCTAATTTTTCATGGCGGTCTAGAATAAAAAGTTTGGTTATGTCGTGGCTTGGTGGCAAAAATGCTGGATGCCTTTCTTCTTCGAATAAATCTTGACAATAGTCCAATCTCCCTCCAACACGAAGGATCCCTTCTGAATCTAAATATGGAACATATTTGCTGATGGTGTGGAGAGGTAAATTGGGCTTGGTTTTTACATGGGCTAGAGCTTGCTGATAACTCTGACCTAGTTGCATTTGGGTAAGTATTTCCTTAAATGATTCCCACTGAGCAGCTCGGATTAATGCCAATTTTGCTGTATGCATGTCTGATTTGTATAATCTGTATCGTTTTTAAAGCTCTTTATTCGGCTCTTCCATATTCGCACACACTTTATTAAAGCACAGACAATTCCCATGGCTTTTGTCAGAGAATTAGTTCTTTTCAGAGTATACGAGGGCTGTTTGAAAAGTAATGGGACTGTGTAAATAATTATTTTATTTGAAATGCCACGTAAAAATTACAACTTGTCCCCTTCAAAGTAATCTCCTTGAGCTCGAATGCACTTTTCTAATCTCTGCTGCCATGCTTCTATGCACTTCTGGAAAGATTCCATTGGGATCGCTCGTAGTTCCTTCGTTACGGCTGTTTTATGGCTTTTGAGTCTTGAAAACGGGTTCCTTTATGACTCCCTTGAGCTTAGGAAACAAGAAAAAATCACAGGGAGCCAGATCTGGCGAGTAGGGTGGTTGCTCCAGCACGGCAATGTTATTTTCTGCAAGAAATTGTCGTATGCTTAAGGCATTGTGAGCAGGAGCATTGTCATGATGAAGCAGCCATGACTTTGTCTCCCACAATTCTCTTCTTTTCTCCCTTACCGAACGCATCAAACGTCACAAGATACCTTTGTAAACATTCTGGTTAATGGTTTGGCCCTGTGGCAAGAATTCTAGATGAACAATTCCATGAACATCAAAGAAAACAATCAGCATCACCTTAATTTTGGACTTGAACAGCCTTGCTTTCTTGGGTCTTGGTGAGGATGCACTCTTCCATTCAAGGCTCTGCCGTTTGGTGAGTGGATCGTACTCGAAAATCCACGACCCATCACTGGTAACAACTCTACTCAGCAGATCTGGTGTAATTTCAAGTTGTTTCAGGATGTCTTGACACACTTGCACACGATTTTCCTTTTGCCCATCATTCAGCAACCTTGGTATCATTTTCGCACAAACCTTCCTCATCCCCAGATCTTCTGTAACGATCCTCCACACCCTCTCACTATTCATGCTCAACTCATCTGCTATCATTCTAACAGTAAGGCGGCGGTCACTGCGCACTTTTTCTCTCACACGCTCAACATTTTCGTTTGTTCTGCTTGTTGTTGGCCTTCCACTCTTAGGATCATCTTCCACATCCTCTCTTCCCTCTCTGAACCTCTTGTGCCACTCAAAAATCCGAGTTCTTGACATCGTAGCATCTCCGTAAACTTCTTGGAGCAAATTGAATGTTTCAGTTGGAGTTTTTCCAAGTCAAACGAGAAACTTCAAGTTGATTCTTTGTTCAATGCTCATTATTTGTTAACAAAAGAAGAAAAAAAAAGAAAAAAATATTTACTAAATAAATTATCCCAAAACGAACTACAGTAAAGCACCTTTCAAGAAAAGCCTGTAAAAAAGCATATGGTTGTCACAGAATGTTGAAACTACATTTTTACAACCACAAGACATTGCGCCATCTTAAAAAACAAAGCTTTTATCACTGTTGCAAGTGTTGTTTGTGCAAAGCATACAGTCCCGATACTTTTCAAACACACCTCGTACTGCAAGAAACCGGCATTTGTATTTTTACCATTTAGTGATGTACAGGGATTAGACGCAATTCTTTGAATGGAAGCACAAACTTCATCCGTTTTAACCTCATCCCAGTTTGACATAGGCATACGAAGAAAGTCAGGTCCCCTCGTCCACAAGTTCCACCTATCTGATTGTGACACTTTGCAAGGGCGCGTAGCAACGTCAGCAGGGTTGGAGCCAGAGGGCACATATTTTGGTGCTTTTCCTTGTGTATTTCTCATTATGAGATCTACTCTGTTGCGTTCAAATACACGCAATTCTAGATCCTGGTTGGTGCACCATTTTATCACTGTTTGAGAATCAGACCAAAGCTCATGTCGTTCTATAGGCAGGGTTGTGGAATCCAAACACTATTTTAGCAAACGGGCACCCATGTCTACTGCTATGATCTCTTTTCGTGGCATGGATTCTCGGTTCATTTCTGCCTGGGAAAAAATTGAAGTCTTCGCTGCAACCAAACTGACATCACACTTATCATCAGTCTGCACTCGTAGATATACTGCTGCCGCAGCAGTGTCTTTGCTGCTATCAGCAAACACATGGTACTGAAAGGTGCTGTCTTTAGATACATTGAAGGGAATATGACGTCGTGGTATCGATAAGGTTTCAATATCAGTTAAATCATTTATAGCAATATTCCAGTCTTTTGCGAGCTTAGTCGGCACTTGTGCATCCCAATCTGCGACTTGACGGACTATCTTTGAACAGCATAGATTCAGTCTTGTTTGAAATGGTGCCCACCACGACAATGGATCAAAGAGCTGATGGTTACAACTTACTGCTTGTCTTTTTGTAAAACTACCTTCTGATACAGGATGGAGACGAGGCCTTTTGACAGACAACATATCTGTGTCAGTGTCCCAAATCAGACATAAAGTAGTTTGATGCTGGAGGCTAGATGTCGCACCACTGGATTCCTGCTGTATATTTCTGATTGAGGGTGCAAGGTCATCTTCACTGATTTCAGCAAGAATTTCTTTGTGACTGGCGTTCCATTTTGACAGGGTGAACCCAGTAGATTTGAGCAACTTTGTGACTTCGTTCACTACCTTTTGTCCTTCCTCAACACTATCCACCCCAGAAATGAAATCGTCCACAAACATGTCTCTCTTCACTCTACTTGTGGCATCACTAGACACACTTGGAGTATTTTTTTCAGCTGTATAAATCATTGCATAGCCAGCTATGCTTGGAATGCACCTAAGCCCATATGGGGCAACTTGAAACTGGAAGGCAGCAATATCACCTTGCATATCTGGACCATCAAACCAAAGGATTCTGAGCATATCACGGTCTTCAGGAGCAATTTGTATTTGAAAGAACATGTTCGTAATATCACTGGCTACACCATATTTGTGCTCACAAAAACGTATTAAGATAGATCTAAGTGATTGCATAAATATAGGTCCTCTCTCCAGCATATCATTCAAAGAAACGCCTCGATACTCTCTTGCAGCATCATACACATCTCTAAACTTTGCGTGAGAAGTGTTGAAGTGGGGTATGTAAAAGCATGGCTTGCTTCCATTGGATGTATTTCCCTCTGAAATTTCATCATCAACGCGCACCAAGTGTCCATCCTTGATAGCTCTTTCTATCTTCTCACAGTATTTACTTTTCAGTGTTGGATTGGCTCGTAGTTTTTTCTTCAGGCTGTACAGTATAATGCAGCTTTAGCTTGTTGGTAGTTGTTTTCCAACAAACCAGAGCGAGGATCAGTCGCCCAAGGTAACCGAAATTCAAGATGTGTTTCACCATTCTCTAATTGCACCTCTTTAACGGACGAGTGATACCACTGAAGTATTTGATCATCTTTCCTGCTTGTAGACAATTTATTATCATTCTCAGAAGAATGAAGTGGATCCTTGATAAGTCGTTTAAAGTCAGACTTTCTATCCTCAGGAGCAAAGCGTATTTTTGAGCCAGCTGGAGTAGGTGGGTGTGTGGGGTCAGCGACTGCGATAATGTCATCCGATATTGGAACTTCATTTTGAGTGGAGGTACTAAGCCAGAATGTTCCTAATTCGTGTGCAGCTTCTTCACTTCCACCCCTTAACTGTGGTTGATTGCCAACGAACACGTGTTTCCATACGAAGTCACCACCTAACATTATATCAATCCGATGAGGTAAACCTCCAAACCTAGGTAGGTATTCAGAGAATGGCAGAACCTGGTCAACAAATGTCACCATCTCAAAATTAATTGTATCGCCACTTGTCTTTTCTAATTCCAGGTGTTGTGATATTGTGCAATAGATGACGTAGTGTTTTTCTTAAACGCTCTAATCTTAATCAGCGCCTTCTGCTCAAACAATTATTGGACGCGCGCGTCTCCAGGCATAGTTGTTACTAGTTAAATATGCGCCTTTGTTTTGGTTTAGCAGTCAGTTCGAAGTATCAAGCTACTACAGCAAACAAACTAAAAAGCATTATTTTTCAATACGGTTGTTTTTTGGCTAAGTACTTTTGTGAATATTTACTATTGTTTTTTTAATAAACCTGTGTATTCGTGCAAAGATACAACAGGCAAAAGTGGCGACGAGGATTCAAGGAACTCAACTGCGTCAAGAATTTTAAAGAAAATTTGTTGAATTTGCATTACAGCTTGAATTGTCGACAATGAGTGAAATTTCTGAACTAATTTTGTTGTTAAATAAGCAACACCAAGAGCAAATGGCAGTTTTCCGCGGCGAGCATCAAGAGCAAATGGCAGTTTTACGCGACGAGCATCGCGAGCAGAATAAGCAATACCAAGAGCAGAACAAGCAACATCAAGAGCAAATGACAATGCTTCAAGAGCAGCTGAAAATTCTACAAAGCAGCTTGAACAACCCGCGAGAAAATGTTCCAACACCGATGGCAAGTTTTCAACCATTCGATTCCACATCTGAGTTATGGACTGATTATTTGGCAAGGTTCCGAACATTCGTCACTGCTAACTCTATTCCCGACAACAAGCAAGCACAAATTTTTCTTACCAACCAATCTAACTCCGTTTACAAAATGCTTAGCAACTTAGCGGCTCAGCAACAACCTGTCAAAAGCATACATGAGCTAACGATGAATGATATTCAGACGTTTATGGCAGAGCAGTTTGACCCAAAACGATTTGTTGTCAGAGAACGTTTCAAGTTTTGGTCTGACATGAAACGCAAACCTGGCGAAACTATTCCTGAACTGGCAAGCAGAATACGACAAGATGCAGCTACATGTGATTTTCAATCCATTAAAGATCCTTTAGATGAAGCCTTGCGAACTAAATTCATCTGTTCAGTAGACAACGAAGCATTTTTGAAGACACTCTTCAAGCTCAAGGAAGATGAACTGAAGTTTAGCAACGCCATCCGAGTGGCTCAAGAAGTGGAAGAAGCAGCCAAGGTAGCAAAGGAAACCGTACACGGTCAACCTTCTACGTCGGTGCAGAAAGTTTATCACGCAAAGTCCAAACCTTCCAAAACGCAAGAAAAGAAAACCGCCTGCTTCAGGAAAGCTTGTCCCCACATTAAAGCTATTTGCAGCTTCTGCAAGAAAACAGGTCATCTGCAATCTGTATGCATGTCTCGACTCAGAGATAACAGCAAGCTTGTGAAACAACAGATGAAATTGGTGCACAAAGTCCAATGTTCTGTTTCACCCATCTATCAAACTATTAGACTTAATGACCACAGAATTAAGTTTGAAATTGATAGCGGAGCCAGTGACACATTTTGCTGTGAAGCGACGTGGCAAACGCTGGGTAAACCCACTCTACAACCTGTAACCAGGGCTGGGGAGCCGGAGCCGGAGCCGGAGCGCGGAGCCATGGAGCCAGCCAATTTTAGAGGAGCCGGAGCTGGAGCCGGAGTCTTTGTAAATATTTCTGCGGAGCCGGAGCCGGAGCTGGAGCCACAACAATTTTATTAGCTCCGGCTCCAGTAATGGTTTATAGGATCAACTTCATAAAATGAAATTGACTGTTATGGATTTTTAAACATTAATATAAAAATAAATTTTGTGTTATATAGATATCTTTCTTTTCATTTATTAAGCAAAAACATCTCTACAGCCTATTTTATATGATTAAGAAATTAAGAAATAGATGAAACAGGCTGTCGGGTTGTTTCTTAATAAATGAAAAATTGTATTTGTTCCGACTTTCATTAAGCGGTCTACAAAAACATGTCCATTAATTTTTTTCTAATTTATATATATTGTTTAAGTTTCATATAATATTACAATATATATTTATATATATATATATATATAGAGAGAGAGAGAGAGAGAGAGAACAAGAGTGAATCGATCTTCATTGCAAAGTGCTCAAAGAAAAGACCAGAGCAGTTTTGAACAAAATTTATTTAAACTCTAGTTTAAAAAATCTCAACAATCTATTTCATCCAATAAAATCAGTTTTTTTATTCATATTAAGTTAAGAGAAGGGGAGTCAGGTCATCTTAATATGAATGCATAACCTGAGTCATTTTTTCCTATATGACATCACCAGGAATTGCATTATTTGCTTCATTAATTTAACAAATTATTCTTAAAAAAAAATCTCAGCTAAATATCACTCAGCTCTATAAACTTTCGTTTGTTCAACTTCTTCAAATAAATATAAATAAAAAAGAAACAGATGATGATTCAACGTAAAAAATTTTTGGTATTAAAAGATGTTAAAAGATAAAAAGAATAAAACCTGTCCTTCATCAGCTGTATCTGAAAAAATTGAATAAAAAAAAGCTTATAGAGTTCAATGGTATTTAGCTGAGATTTTTTGCTTAGAATAATTTTTTAAAATAATTTTCTAAGTCGATGTATCCTACAATCAATATACCACTCTTTGCAAGTTTAACCCTGTTTTACTTTTCGACAGTTTTAAATTATTTTTGTAGTTTAACAAGCTACATACTTCGAAGTATAAAATTTGAAAAGCTTAAATAATATTTCTATTGTTAAAAATAATTTAAAATTTTAAAACGACCTCTTATAAATTATGTTTTGCAGAACTACGTATTATTTATCGGATAAGATTGACTTATCGTTCTATGTTTTCTTAGTGATGTTAGGAAAGCATAGTACTATGTTTACTTATCATTATAGCCTATTCTTTATTTTTCCTGTAAACACAGAAAGATTCAATAGAATGAAACAGACTGTTTTGGTTTTTTAAAAAGTAGTTAAATAAATTTTGTATAATATATTTAAATATCTTTTTTCAAATAGAATCTTTCTAATTGAATAAGGATCAAGATTCTATTTAAATAAAGAAGCAACAGATGTTTGTGGTTTTTTCCAAACAGTGATTAAACAAATTTTGTATTAAAATATTGCTCTTATTCTTTGCACTCTGCGAGAACGATTGATTCACTTTTTAATATACATATAATCTTTTAATTTACAATGGCTAATGGTGAACAATGTAAAACAATTACGGAAGAGGCACTGTACATCAATTATGCAACTAATTAAACTAGGTGCTTTTAAAAAAATTGTTAGACTCATATAAAAAACAAGGTGAATTCTGACTAAGAAGAATCGGAATCGAAAAATGTTGTTGAAATCGGCATCGGAGCCAAAAAAAATATTGGCATCATCCTACCACTAATTTAAACACTCAATGATTAAGAGCAAATAAATATCAAAATTTAATATGACTAAAACATAACGTAGCCGTGAGAATTGGATAACTTAAATTTTTTATTTGGTTCAATTTTAGCATGATTGTCACGTCGTAAATTTATCTCTTAAAATTGTAGAGTGAAGATTTGGCTGACTCAATCTTTTTTATTGCCTTAATATTTTGTCACAAACGTTCTTGTTTATTTCCTCCTGCGTTAAATCTCTTTGGAATTTTTTGTTTCGCACACATGTGCTTCTAAAGTTTTCCACTAAAAAGATAAAGTTTAGCTATTTGTCAGTGCAGAGTTTGCAATTCATAATAGTTACGATTTAACCTTTTCAATGTTTAGATAACACCACAGTTGATTTTCATTCAGTTATATTTCTAGGTACTCGCTTTCAGATTTGATTAATATAATTGTAAAGATCAAAAGTCGTGATTCTTGTTCGAATAGAATAGTTTATCGCAAAAAAGATGTAAACACTAAATGATAAACTAATTGTTTATTAAAGAGTTGGAGAGCCGGAGCCGGAGCTGGGGAGCCGGAGCCGGAGCTAGTGGATAAGTGCTTGATAGCTCCGGAGCTGGAGCCGGAGCTAGTGAATGAGTACTTGATAGCTCCGGAGCTGGAGCCGGAGCTAGTGCTCTTCTGCAGTGGCTCCCCAGCCCTGCCTGTAACAGTTCAATATCAAGTTGCTGAAGGTAGCCCGCTACCCGTCGTGGGACAATTCCAATCAACTGCAAGTATTGATGGAAAATCACCTGACGTGACCTTTCCTGTAATTGTCACTAAGGTGCCCAATCTAAATTTGCTAGGTCGTCTAGCGATGATGAAGTTGAAACTCACCAACTTAACTGATCACTTCAGAGAAAACCTAAGTTGTGCTGAATCTACTGCAACGATAGAGCACGTCACTACAAGTGGTCCAGAAAACTCTTTAGATGCGGCATGTATTCAATTATGTGGAGAGTTTCCTACTTTATTTGAATCTACATTGGGTTGTCTAAAAGATTTTTCACTGGACATACGGTTTAAACCTGAAGCTAAACCTATTTTCAAGAAGCCAAGACCTGTTCCGTTCTCAATCCTACAAGATTTAAACGAAGCATACGAAGCAGGAATTAAGAGAGGTGTATGGGAGCTTACAGATTTTAACTCGTACGGCACCCCCGTGGTTCCTATTCGAAAGTCTCCTTTGCCTGGTCAAGCAAAAGCAAGCATCCGAGTTTGTGGAGATTATTCGGTGACTGTAAACTCGCAACTGGAAGACCATCGACAACCAATCCCTCTCCCAGAAGATCTAATGCGCAAGCTAGGACGTGGTTACTGCTTTAGTAAGATTGATCTAGCTAATGCATATAATCAAATCTGTCTTTCTCCTGAAAGCCAGAAGAAGCTGGCTCTCAGCACTCACAAAGGAGTTTTACTGCAGAAAAGACTTCCTTTCGGAATTAAATCCGCACCAGGGTATTTCCAAGAAATCATGGAACAGTTAACGCAAAATTTGCGAGGAGTTGCCGTGTATTTCGATGATATTTTGGTAAGTGGTGACAACGCAAAAGATCATTTGATGAACCTGCGAGCTTTGTTCAAAAGACTAGAAGAAAAAGGTCTTCGCTGCAACCGTGAGAAATGTGTTTTCGCCCAAGTATCAATTGATTACCTGGGTCACACTTTATCAAGTCGAGGAATTGCAAAAGGGTCCAAAGTTGATGCCATACTAGAAATGCCTACACCCAAGAACATTTCTACGTTAAAATCTTTTTTAGCATCTGTGCAGTTTTATTCCAAATTCTTACCTCCATATTTTTCGGAAATCACCGAGCCGTTGTACAAGCTTACACGCAAGGGACAACAGTGGAAGTGGGGTGAAGTAGAAGCGACATCTTTCAAAGAAACCAAACGGTTACTATGCACAGAGACTGTACTTGCGCACTATGACCCATCTCTTCCGTTGGGTTTATCTTGTGACGCCTCAGAATGCGGAATTGGAGCGGTATTATTTCATCGCTTTGCAGACGGAAGCGAGCGTCCGATTCTCAATATTTCTAAAATTCTATCGGCAACACAAAGACGCTACAGCCAAATACAGAAAGAAGCACTATCCTTAGTGTACGCTTTGAAGAAATTTCATCAGTTTCTGTACGGTCGTAAGTTCATTGTGGTTACCGATCACAAACCTTTAGTGACCTTGTTTGCCCCTGATAAAGGTACTCCTGCAATGGCCGCGAATCGACTTGCACGATGGGCATTACTAGTCCATCAATATGACTACACGGTGGAATACCGTAGAAGCAAGGACCATGGCAATGCCGATGCTCTTAGTCGCTTTCCATTTTCAAATGACACAAGTTTTGATGGGGAGGAGATGGAAGATGATGTCGATAGCGTTTGTTTAGTTCGAACAATCAGTCGTCAAATCAATCCTGACAATCCATTGCTTGTGGTCAGAGAGACTGCCAAGGATCCAATTCTTTCCCAACTAATGCGATTTGTGAAGGAAGGATGGCCGCATGCATTTTCGGAAGAGCTTAAAGACTTCAAAAAGTTGGAAAATTCGTTGTCAACAGAGAATGGTTGCGTTTTTTACGGCTTACGGGTAATAATTCCTTCAACCCTACGTAATCATATTCTTAAATTATTACACCTTGGACATTTCGGCATGCAACGGATGAAACAACTTGCCAGGTCAACTGTCTATTGGCCTAGAATTGACTTTGACATTGAGGATTTATGTCGCAAATGCACTTCCTGTGGCCAATTTCAAAATAAGCCGGATAAACCTTCAATCCATCCGTGGATGATGCCAGAAAAACCATGGTCAAGACTCCACTTAGACCATGCGATCAACTTTCTGGGAAGAAACTGGTTAGTCCTTGTAGACGCTTATTCAAAATATCCTTGCATTCATCCAACAACCTCAACGTCTTCGAAAAGTACTACTGCTATACTTGAACAAGAATTTGCTCATTTCGGATATCCCCACACGTTGGTGACCGACAATGCCACAACATTCATGTCTCAAGAGTTCCAAGCTTGGTGCAAACAACGAGGCATTGTACATCTCACCGGAGCACCTTATCATCCAGCAACAAACGGTGCTGCCGAGCGTTTGATACAATCGTTCAAACAGGCATTGAGAAAATCCTCGTTACCTCCAAAGGAAGCTTTGCAAGAATTTCTAATGCAATATAGAAGAATTCCTTTTGCATCGGGACTGTCACCAAGCGAATTGTTGAATGGAAGAAGAATTCGCACCAAAATTGACACTTTGGTTCCATCCATTCCGCATCTCCTGCAGGGAAGACAGTCAAGACAAGCGAGCAAGCATTCAAATGCTGAAGACTCGGAAGTGGTTTCGAAAGTCGAACATCATTATTCACTAGGAGACCCTTGTTACGCACTGTACTTCGGGCCTAGAAGAGATCGTGACCCACGATGGGTGCCTGCGATAGTTACGAAAGTCCATGGTACACGAAGCGTCAATGTACGAGTCATTCCTCGAGGACCAACTTGGAGAAGACATCTTGATCAACTTCGACCTCGATACGGTTCGGATCAAGATGATGATCCCTGTGAAATTCCAACGAGCGTTTTGTCGACAGAAACACTTCCAGCCGGGACTGACCACGCATCTAGTTCTTCTTCGATGAACCAACGCAACAATCCGAGATTACCAACCGGAGACGAGTACGGGCGACACAATCTACGACGATCAGCGAGAACAAAGAGACCTCCAAAAAAATATTGTTGCTAAAATGTATATATATTTTTTTGTCGTAGTTTATTTGGGGAGGTGTTGTGATATTGTGCAATAGATGACGTAGTGTTTTTCTTAAACGCTCTAATCTTAATCAGCGCCTTCTGCTCAAACAATTATTGGACGCGCGCGTCTCCAGGCATAGTTGTTACTAGTTAAATATGCGCCTTTGTTTTGGTTTAGCAGTCAGTTCGAAGTATCAAGCTACTACAGCAAACGAACTAAAAAGCATTATTTTTCAATACGGTTGTTTTTTGGCTAAGTACTTTTGTGAATATTTACTATTGTTTTTTTAATAAACCTGTGTATTCGTGCAAAGATACAACACCAGGTTCCCCTTCATTGAGTCACATTGCATCAGGGATCCATCAAACAATTGATACTTTTGGCAGCTATCTACTGTCCACTTACCATAAATACGTTTTGCCAAATCTCTCGAGCACAGTGTGCATGTAGCTCCAGTATCGATTGCACCGTAGAATCGCACTCTCTCCTCAATTCTTCCAGCACTGTTCCTAACAATTGCTGTTAATATCATCAAACCGACTTTGCTGTCAGTGGCAATTGTTTTTCTCAGATGACTAAGTCGATTTTCAATTGACCTTGATTTTGGTGGGACGCAATCGGGATGAGCTTTTTCTGATCTGTGCAGCAGAACGTGATGTAGCTCTTGGCATTTATTACACTTTAAAGTCGCATTACAGTCTTTCGAAATGTGATATGTTCCAAAACATACAAAGCACAACCGATGCTCTTTTACAAACTTCCATCGCTCATCTACAGTCATTGCTAAAAAACTTCGACATTGGGGAAGAGCATGTGATGTAGTATCAGGGTGAATCCAGCATTTACCCCCCTTGTTATAAGTTGTTTTTACCACTGATTTGGTTCTGTCTGCAACAGTAGCGATAGTGTTATTTAGTATTTTCTGCTTTGAGAATGGCAAAGTCTTTTGCCCCTCTCCGACTCTTCTTGATGTTTTTTCACTTAACTCTACATGCATCAGGTGTAGAGAGTCAATATGTTATATTTCATCGGTCAAAAATTGTATAAACTTATCAAATACCCAAGTAGTTGCAGGATACTTGGCATCGAAACGACTTCTTAACTTTTCCGTAAAGGCGGTGTACAACTGCCCCAGTAGCGCCGGACGGTCAAGGCTAGAAACTTGGCCAACTGAGGTGGCAACACCTTTCAGATTTCGCACATCTGCCCGGAATTCAAGGAGGTTTTGTCGGTCATGACCAATAGAATAGGCTTGTCGCTTGACCTGTTGGGTGGCATGTTCTAAAATTATGTCCGGTCTACCATATACTTCTTCTAGAGTGTCCCATATCATATCACAAGCCTCACCTGGATCCATAACGGCAAATGCATTACGAATAAACCTTTGAGCTTGACCTTGAATTGTGCTTTCAATCCAGCGGAGCAAAATGTCTGGCCTGGAATATCGATATTCCTTAAAGCTAGTCAAAATCTGTGCCTGTAAGCTGGATATTCTGATACATCTTTTCCCGTAAAACATATCCCTTTTTCCTCCAAGAGTCCTCTGGGCATCATCGCCCACATTGTAGGTTGCATGTCTTCTTTATTTTTTGCTACAGGCTGACTAAAGCAATCAGCTATCCCCAGTGCAGGCTCTCTTTCGGGGACTGGTAGTCTGGGGCGAGGGATTTCAATCTCAGGAATTTTTGCTTTTCTTTTTATATCTTGCTTAGAGCCATCAGGATTGCCCATATTAATCTTTTCTGAAGATTGCCTTGCGGGTCCCCTCGTGGGATTAAGATTGATCTCACTTGTAATGGGCCAACAGCTAGCGAGGTCACTTGCCTCAGTTATATTCTCAAAACCATCTACAAGGTTCTTGTAGCTTTCTAGCTCTAATTCTTTTTTCCTTATTTCAATATTCTTTTCTTCTAAAGCAAGCTCTTTCACTTTTGTCTGCATTTCCAACTTTTTTATCTTTTGCATTTGGTCTTTAATAATTTTTATAGATTCTTGAGATAGACGAGACCCTGAACTAGTCGCAGTACTTACAGTAGCAACCGACCTCTCTTCCAAAGTTTTTGAGGCTCTTGAGTGATATCTCAACAGGTCCTCGCTCCCTTTTTCCTCGTATTCTTTAACAAGCTTACACACAATGGGAGCCGAGTGGGCTTCAGCATTGTCCTCGAGCCATTGGTGCAGGGCATTATTAAATATTGTATGTGCATTTAAACCATATTTTAACGTTCGATCAAGCAAGTTCTGATCGACTTTGTAGCTAAGTCGAGAGTAATCTTTCATAACTAGTGTAATCATTTTTAACTCACGTGCATACCGGGTTAATGCCCGGTGGTTTCTGAAATGGATAGGATTGGGGTCATCTACCCATGACAGTCTAATGTCAGCAAGGATGTCATCTTCAGCATCCATGCTGGAACAGATATCAGGTTTTCGTAACATGGCCTTGCAAAGGCTAAAAAATTAAAACAAGCTAGGTTTAAACAATACAGTCTAATTTTCCCAACAGTTTAGTAGATCGTAGTGTTGATCAATCAGATCGAAAAAATGTAGACAGCACTTCTGCCTGATTCTATTTCTTTATCTGTAGTCGTAGCTTGCTCTAGTTGACAACCTTAGAGTTTAACCAGTCAATTAGCTTATTCACTATCAACTATTTTACTGGTGCTACGATCTACTAGATCGTGATCTAAAAAACAAAAACAACAAAACAGCACAGTACTGTAAGAAAATTATAAACGAAACAACTATAAACTGCAGCCTTCTAGCACTTATCAGCTATCTTCGCTGTTACTACTAAGCAAATCAAACTCTAACTCTTTTGTGAATAAAAATAAAACGCACGAGATAATGCCAAAAGTTTTGACGTTGTTACGTCATAATATAAAAAATGTGGAAAACAAAATACGGGTCATAAGCTTAGCACGGCTATCGCCTACAGTTATTTTTCAAAAATAGCTACATCAACAATCTGACCAATTTTTGTTCAAGCTTTTGCAAAAACAGAACAAACTTTTATGTAGTTCAATTTAATTTCACTAACTTGGCATAACTATTAATTTATTAAGCTAAAATTTAATGAAAACTTACACTCTATCACGCCTTACAATTTAATTTAAAAAGTTTGTTATTTTCAACAACTGCATCATTAACAATCTGACCAATTTTTGTTCACGCTTTTGCAAAAACAAACCAAAATTTTATGTAGTTCAATATATAAATCAATGTATTTTTTGACAATTCAGTCGTCCAAAGGAGCATGCAGTCAAGCGTACGAGTGCCGACACTCCTGTCGGCATTTTCTTAATAAAGAAACAAACTGAGAGAAAAGAGTTTCTCATCATGGTATGTATGTCGTTGATTCAATGCAATCAAATCATACTTCTTATGGAAAAGACAACACTTATACAATATAAAAAATATAAAAAATACCACACAAAATAAAATTTTGTGTTTTAGCATACAATTTAAAGTTTAATTTTTGTCTTGATATTGGCCTACGATGAACAAGAATCGTTTACAATTTTGTAGCATTTATTGGATAAATTATTCTAGATGATAATCGAGCTGTACCTGACTTCAAAAAAAAGTTTAAGTGTTGTTTTGCAGCTTGAACAATTTATACCTCTAAACAAAAATACCGAGCTGATTTTTGACAGTTAATTATGTCCGTCCAAATACTCAGATACTTCTCCTGCAAGGTATTTTGTAGTAGCCTATGGGTTGCGCAAACATGTAAATTACCTTTACAAAAATTTAAGTATACTCTAAACTTTATTGGAAAAGGTAGGCGAGACCAGGGCACGTAGTAAAGCTCTTTTTTTTCTTTTTGTTATTCTCTCATTTTATTTTTTTTCAAAATTCTTGTTTAATATGAAAAATTTAGATCACTGTTTAACTAGTATGAAAAAAACAAACAAATAATTTTCAAGGTTTAGTTGTTGAGATTACAATTTAAATATTTAAAGTAAGCGTTACAATGTGCCCCGTCAAAGGGTTAAGTTGTATCACCAGTTGTGGTAAGTTGAAACAGCAACAAAATCGCTAATAAATGTTTAAATTTAGCCTAAATGTAATTTGAAAAAAACAACAATGTAAAAAAGTAAACACAATTCAGTTAGTTCAGTTCAGTTTCTTTTATATCTGCTCCGCCACATGAACAAAATAACAAAATATTGAAAAGTTTGTAAGTTGTTGAAAGACGGGGTTAGAAAAAGGAAGAAGCAACAAAACCACGTTGTGACTTGCTAATTAGCGATGAAAAGTGTGGCCTATTGTATTGTATAGAAGCAAGGTTGCTTCACCTCATTATAAAGTTGGGTAAAAAAATAGAAAGAAAAAAAGAGAGAAAATAAAATATAAGACCGAGGTTATTTGCTTTATAAAACGCTGCTATGGGGGCGGTGCATTGGTGGGACCATAGCAGAGTGTAGCTCGAAAAATATGATCAGTCCTTAAATATATGTAAAAGCATGAACATATTCCATCAGCCCAACAGGCAAACAAACCCACCGAAAGAAATCCTGTTGTGGATCAAAAGATCATTTCTCGAAAAAAACCTCAGTAAAGAAAAATACAAACAATAACAGCCTTGGTAAAAAAAACAAAAAAACACATATAAAATCACTCGGAGCCTATTCATGGGCATGAGCATCAAACACAAAAAATGAGGTATTTGGCTATTGCCTAAAAATATTAAAATAGTTTTTTTCACTGCTGGATTAGCCGAATCATAAATTTCAGAATCACATATGTGATAAAAATATGTATTCAAACCTTCTGCACAAGCTAAATGTGACCACTGTAGGAAACCATAGAATTGTACCACCTACTTCTCATCAGGACGAATGTTAAAATAGGGCTCAAGAAATGTAATGCAAAACCACTTTTTTGCGTTTAGTATTTTTCCAAAAATTGTTTTTTCTTTGTTTGGAGCTGTAACAGATTGTCCTTTTTTAATGTGTCTATTGGCATGGCACACTTTTTAGAACTTTTCTTGTTTTTCACCAAGGATTTATCTTTAAGTTTTTTCAGCACTAGGTAGAGTTTTACATGGCAAACACCATTGTTTTGCTACACCCCTTGCTGATCTTTTTTAAATTACAACAACTGCTGCAGCGGCTCTTAAGTTGTCTTGTAATGATGAGATGGTGTGTTCCTGTTAGTCTTTCTTTTATAATTTCTCATACTATTCATAACTGTTGTTACCGAAGTTACTTTTAATGTAAGCTAGTTAAACCTATACACAAAAATATGTGTAACTAGTTGCCCCATCAGATGCTACAATTTACCCCACCTCATACTTAGTCAAGTTTTTGTTAATATCTCAAAAAGTTAAGTTTTAGTTGTTAAATCTTGTTAGGCATTTAATAGCTTATTGTTTCGTGTTTCGACTGATATAAAACAATTCAATAAAACCGCATCCGCTATCTCTAAATTTCGAAAAATTTGCTTTGCCTACTCAAAAAGTTTGTTTTAACAGTAAACCTATTTTTAATCACTGGAACTAAACAATGTTATTGCTAGTAATCAGTCTCAATATGACTGTTATTGGGAGCTATTTAAAATTTTGTTGGTTGATGTTAGATTTTACAAATACGAATGCTACAACTTAGCCCATGTTACTACTTACCCCAGTCTTTCCTGTAAGTACTAAAAATATTTTGAAAGCAGCTACACATTACACAGCAGTAGCAGCTATAAATTGGCAAAATACTAGAGGTATAGTTGTTTTGGTCAACATTTGTTGTTTATCTGCCTTAAGTGTTTGTAATTAGTGTGACAAACAAAATGGAATTGTATATGTTCCGGTATAAGCATAATCTACTCCCAAATATTTTCGTAAACAAATTTTGTAAAATCAATGCAATCCATACATAAAACATTAGGAATGCTATCCAAATATTACATACAGAGAAAACAAAGGGCAGTTGGTCAGAGGACACTACAATATAGGGGCGCAAAATATTGGACATCTCATCATATACATGCATTTACCAAATTGTTAAAACAACATCTGATCAACAATCACAAACAATGATGATATACAGTACAGTCTAATTTGTTGCCTATGCAGCAGTAAGAATATGTAGGCCTACAAAACGTTGTTATTTTGGGTCTCTTTATGAAGAGACCGTCACTGTTGTTTTTTGGTGAAACTAACCCGGAATCTCCACTGCGGCACTGGGAGGCAATAAAAAAGAGACCACGAGAAAAATGATCTCTCAAGAAACGATAGTAACCGCAGGGGGATCCGAGTTAGTTTCGCTAAAGGGGTCGCGTGCGGTCGCTTATTTAAGAGACCCGTATTTTTATGTTTACATAATATTTTTATGTATATTTTACAATCTATATTATCATGTTATTGTATTATCGTATTGTGTTTATATTGTCGTATATAGTGTTACTTCACAATTAATGTGTCTATATTATCATACTATGTACCGTAATTATTTGTATTCCTGTGATCATTTTTGTTGTATTATCATTAATAATAAGTTTAAATAATATGAATAAACAAACGAATCATAAAATGAAATCGATCAATTAATAATCCAACAAGGGAGCATCTTGACTAGAAACCTTACGGTTATTCGATGCTTCCTTGCCTTAAATTGTCAATTTTTTGTAATTTTTTTTCTCGCTGTGATAATTTCTATCTTAAACGCAAAACATTAAATTTTGTTCTGTTCTGTTTAGCGCCATTTGTCCTAAAACAAGATATATATTTTTGTAATTTGTAATTTTTATTTTGTAATATGACTAAAAATTAAAGCAAAAACGGTGTCGTGAAGTATTTTTCCACAGGGACACAACAGAGCAAAGCGAGTAGGATTTGAACCGCAATCGTATCGATTGCTTATAATGCTCACAGATGCAACCTATTATAATGTCATAGAACAGTATCCGCAACAATTAAAAACATCATGATACAGCGGCATTTTGAGAAACCAAATTTTGTTATTAAAAATATAAAATGTAAGGAGTTTAAATGTTAACAAAAACAGGTTTATAATTTTTCGAGCACCTTATACGGTATCCAGGTCTTGATTGCCATGCATAAAGATTCCCATGGTTCAATTCTACTATGACTAATGGCAAATTTGAAGTAGACCATGGCGTCCGAATGGCTAAAAAAACGTACAAATAAAACACTTTTACTAAAATCAGGACATATTTACAGCACTCGTGAGCTTTGCTCACATCACTGCAATGTCTCGACCTAGATTCGAGACGCAGTGATCAGAGACTGAGACAGAGACCTAGACCGAGACCAAGAAAAGACTTTGGCGTTACGAGACCGAGACTTCAAAAAACGTGCCTCGAGAAGTCTCGATGTCTCGAGACATGCATCGAGATATCCACCTCAGGTCGTTGACCAGTCGCCGACTGCTTAGAAATTCGACCACTGTGATTCTAGCAGAATAACTCTTATAATCTACAGAAAAAAAAAAAAAAAGCGAAAAAACCTTACGCAAATGACGCAAAACTTTATTCATTTCTATTTTATAAACAGCTCAACAATCTTCCACTATTCAAGATCAATTTAAAACATGTTCCCTATCGATTCGAATGCCAAATTTGATATCACATTAATCAAAATTTCACGTAGATTCCAGATATAAAATCAAGTTTAGGCAAAACTATATTAACTTCCCAACAGAATGCATTTGAATGACCCCCGCTTTACGAGATAACAATTAGCGTCGACGACATTTTGACTTAAATTTGACTTCGAGTTACTCTATTTGAAGGTTTATTTTGACCATGTTCCCCATCGATTCGAATGCCAAATATAATATATCATATTGATTAGAATTTCACGTAGATTCCAGATATAAAATCAAGTTCAGGCAAAACTATATTAACTTCCCAACAGAATGCATTTGAATGACCCCCGCTTTACGAGATAACAATTAGCGTCGACGACATTTTGAGTTGAAATGATTTCGAGTTACCCTAATTCAAGGTTTATTTTAACCATGTTCCCCATCGATTCGAATGCCAAATATGATATCACATTGATCAGAATTTCACGTAGATTTCAGATATAGAATCAAGTTTAGGCAAAACTATATTAACTTTCCAACAGAATGCACTTGAATGACCCCCGCTTTACAAGATAACAATTAGTGTCGACGACATTTTGAGTTGAAATGATTTCGAGTTACGCTATTTGAAGGTTTATTTTGACCATGTTCCACATCGATTTGAATGCCAAATATAATATCACATTGATCAGAATTTCACGTAGATTCCAGATATAAAATCAAGTTCTGGCGACACCATATTAACTTTTTAACAAATGCAGTTGAATGACCTCCTCTTTACGAGATGCTTTGATTCTTTACAGAGACAATGCCAGGAGAAGTGGATCCGCTTCAAAAGACATCCTTGACTTCATGATTTTCCGTTTAAGAACAGGGGAATGCTGAGCCAGATGCAATCAAGAAATGGAAGAAAGAAAGATTTAAAAATTTTTGAATAAACATTTGGTGGTACAGAATTTGAAGATTGCTTGAAGTAAAAGATTTTTCTTCCCAAAGCTTTTCATCTGACACTCTTCAGGGGAAATCGTCAGAATGAAGCAGAATTGAAACCGAACTAATTTATAAAGGAAGAAAGTAGAGTTCTCATTGGCTGAAAGAGTCAACCAATGAGAGAAAAGATTAAGAAATTTTCAAAGAGTATACGAATTCTTTTTGCTTACACAGAAGGGGATTGAGAGATTTAATGAAAGTCGCTTCAAGAGCAGAAAGGTGAAAGGAAGAGCGACCTCGAGCGAGAATAGAAAATTTTTCGTTGCTGTAATGGAGGGCACATTGGGCGTTGTCAAGAAGATGTTGACCAATGGCGGATTCGTGAAATTGTTGTGGGCGTATGTTGTTCTTGCAAGAGCGGGAAAGACTTTGGCGGTTGGCCGAGGTACGAGGATTGGTGATGGATTTAGGAACGTGTTGTTTAATTCGCTCTTCTAGCCGTTGAGACGTGCGACCAACGTACCGACTATCGCAGTGGCACAAAAACTGGTAAATAACATTGCTGTGATGATGGGAAGGTAACACGTCTTTCTTAATTGCTGGAAGGAGCTGTCGGGTGTTGAAAATAACACGTGGTTCGACGGAGAAAAAGCAGCGTTTCACAGCAGACGTAATCTGCTTTTCGAACCTCATCGAGACGTTTCCAATCCATGGGATGTGTAGTTAGACAGGGCACTTTTTTACTGTGTGGACCGGGTTAGAATTTATTTTTTGAAGTTTTCGCTTGAAAGCCGAATTGATTACACGTTCCGGGTAGCCATTTTCCAAAAGAATTGAACGAATTTTGCCAAGCTCTTGGTCCAGTTTGCTTTTAGAACAAATCATAAAAGCTCTGTGAACGAGAGTACCAATTAGATTGATTTTCCGTTTCTGGGGACTGAAAGAGTTCCAACGTAGATATTGGCCAGTGAAGGTAGGTTTCCTATATACTGAAGTTAGAAATTCTGAATCATGCCTTTCTACTAACACGTCAAGGAAAGGGAGAGAGTGATTAGATTCCTTTTCATAGGTGAAGCGAAGTGAGGGATGAAGAGAGTTGAGCTGGATGAAGAAATTGTTGCAGTCTTCTTCATTGTTGAATACGGCGAAAGTATCATCAACGTACCGGAAGTACACCAACGGTCTTTTGGCGATGTTGAAAAGTTTTGCTTCTTGGTAGCCAACAAAAATGTTTGCTAAAGCTGGACCAAGCGGTGAGCCCATAGCGACGCCGTCGATTTGTCGATGCATGTTGTTATTGAAGCTAAATTCAACAGAGGAGGTGGCTAGCTGCATTAATTCGACAAAGATGTTGCGTGGAAAGGATGTCGCCATTGAGTCGTCATTGTAAAGGGCATCAGCACAGATTTCTATGGTTTCAGCAAGCGGGACATTAGTGAAGAGACTGGAAATATCAAAAGAACAAAGAAACACAGAGGAAGGAGAAAAGGTAAATTTTTTGACTTCTTTTACAAAAGTGAAAGAATCAGACAAACAATTAGAGGAAAGGTTTTGGAGAACAGGTTGAAGAAGAGAAATAAGCCATTTAGCTAGCTGATGTTGGGCCGATCCAGTCATAGACAAAATCGGACGTAAGGGTACGTCCTTTTTGTGTATTTTCGGAAGACCGTACATGCGCGGTCGCTGAGAGCCAGTGGGTCGGATTGCTTCATAAACTTGCTTAGAAATTAGGTACTCTTTCCTCAGCTGAAGTAACCGTCGTTGTATCCGTGATTCAATTTTAGCAGTGTTGTCGTTGTTCGTGACTGGTCCAAGATCAAGAAATTTGGTCGTGTCATTAAGAATCGTCTTCATCTTGTCGTTGTAATCGTTTTTGTTAAGGATGACAACGCCAGCACCTTTATCAGGCTTTGTTATAAGAATTTCTTCATTCATCCGAAGGGACTTGATAGCCTGAAAACACTCTTTTGTCATGAGGAAATCACCCAAGTCAATGGGGCTTCCACAATAAGCGTGAGCTAAGTCACTCAACCTAGCCTTTAAAGCAGCAAGCTGCTCTTCAGACAAAGGTTTGTGATGGACGAGTTGAGCGTAGAGTACTTCAAAGTCAGCTAGTATTTCTTCACGTTTGACATTAGTGGGCGGTAAACAAAAAGAAAGTCCATAGGGACAAAACAAACCGTTCAGTGTCTGATAGTTTGTAATCGGACAAGTTTACGATGTTGTTCTGCTTGAAACTTGTCTGGTTGCCAAAACGATGTTGAAAAAGAAGACGTAGGTTATTGCTATTCCTCTTTTGGTTGACAGCTTCTTTTTGTTCATCTATGACTGACAGGTAACGACAGAATCGTACCAGGTCGAAGAAAGACAAAAACTGTCTAGCTTCTTGCCACAGTGAGCGACATTTAGTTCTGAGAAAAGCAGCCATTGACTGGTTTTTCTCAATTTAATCATGCATGAAAGCTCGCTCGATGTTCGGGCTTACGGTAGCGTGCGACTTTTCTACGCGAAATCTAACCGACTTCGGTAAAGTTCGCTGAGAAATGTTAGCCTTAAGAAAGGCTGTTTTAGAGAGAAGAGTTCGGATTCTTCCACGTGTTTTGATCAACTTATTCAAGAATTTGAGCTGCTGATCACTGTACCGTTGACGGAAATATTTGAATAAACATTTGGTGGTACAGAATTTGAAGATTGCTTGAAGTAAAAGATTTTTCTTCCCAAAGCTTTTCATCTGACACTCTTCAGGGGAAATCGTTAGAATCGTACATAGTCCTCGTACCTCGGCCAACCGCCAAAGTCTTTCCCGCTCTTGCAAGAACAACATACGCCCACAACAATTTCACGAATCCGCTATTGGTCAACATCTTCTTGACAACGCCCAATGTGCCCTCCATTACAGCAACGAAAAATTTTCTATTCTCGCTCGAGGTCGCTCTTCCTTTCACCTTTCTGCTCTTGAAGCGACTTTCATTAAATCTCTCAATCCCCTTCTGTGTAAGCAAAAAGAATTCGTATACTCTTTGAAAATTTCTTAATCTTTTCTCTCATTGGTTGACTCTTTCAGCCAATGAGAACTCTACTTTCTTCCTTTATAAATTAGTTCGGTTTCAATTCTGCTTCATTCTGACGATTTCCCCTGAAGAGTGTCAGATGAAAAGCTTTGGGAAGAAAAATCTTTTACTTCAAAAAAAAAAAAAGATTTAAAAGCAAGTGCCCCAGAACCAGCAACAAAACGCAGGAAGTTTGTACAGCATTTTTTACCAGAGGCAAGAAGGGAAAAGGCTGTGCATTTCTCACAATTTGTGTAGTCTGCTCAAAGCAATTGCATGTCGGTTCAGAGGTTGCAAATCCCGCACAAAAATTAAATGTTTGTCGTGTGATGTCTTCTTGTGTGTTGCGGGCGATCGAAATTGCTTTATGCAATATCATAAAGATTAGCCCTGCCTAAATTCTGTGCTGATCTCTTATATGTAATCAGGTTTCCAATGTAACTAATTGTCTATTTTGTAAGTGTCCAATCAATATTTACTCAGAAGACATTGTTTCACTGATCAAAAAATAAGGCAATGCCAACCTACGTTGCCAAACATTTCTCGTGGCAACATAGGTTGATATTGGTTTTCAACAGCAATTGTAGACAAAAGTACCAGTGGCAACGTATGTTGCCATTGCAAATGAAGGATTTCTCTTGATGTCTCAGAAAAAATGAAGCCACACCCACTTTTCTGTAGCCACTGAGAAGAGTATCCAGAAAATCACAGGGTTTGGCAACGTGTGTTACCTTTGGAACGGAAGAGATTAAAAAGATAAATGAAAAAGTAAATGAATAAAGTAATTTTTGCATTTACTTTAGGAAATTTTGAAACAGAGATCTGTCACATTGACCTCTACTTGAGTTTTTTTAAGCAGTTGATAAAAAACCTTTTTAATTAAAATTTTTTAAATCTTTCATTTCATTATTTTCTATTTATTGCTTTGCTTAATGTTTTCTTAAGTAAATTTTAAATAAGCCGCAAATGTATGCGATTTGCTCACCCCCATATTATAAAATAAAAGAAACTTTAAATCGCTAGAACAGAAAAACGTCATTACGACATGATCTTTGTTTGACATAAATTGTTGTCGCGAAACATACAAGGTGGCATTATATTTGGGTTGAAACATACAACAACTTTATTTTATTTAAAAGAAACTGAAAAAACCCAACTAAAAAACCGTAGTAAATAACGGCAAAGTTATTCACACGATTGTAAATATAAACAAGATTTGTCTAGTGGTAAAACATGAGAAGTTTTAAGTATTTAGAGCCAATTATGGCCTTACAAAAAGAGGGCCCGCTGCAGGAAAAATAAGGGAGGCCACTTTTTCCTGTTCCAAAACAAAGTGATTACTAAAAAAAGTCATCACTACCGGAGTCCGAAGTAGTTCCGATCCGAAGTTATTTCATTTTATTACCTAATTACGGTAATAAAATGAACTAACTTCGATCTAAAAAAAACATTGAGAAAAGGCAAGTTGGAAAAAACAAGTTTTGATGATATAATTCGTCGAAAGCAATCACGCGAATTTGGCGATAAAAGTACAATAACTTTCGATTTACTGTACTAAAGACACTGAGAAAAGTCGTAGCGATTTTTTGCGGTAAGAATTTCGTTGCTGTTGGAGAATGCAATGTATGAATTTATTAATAAAATCGGTAAAATA
This sequence comes from Diplosoma virens, assembly GCA_963680785.1. Lineage (NCBI taxonomy): Eukaryota > Metazoa > Chordata > Ascidiacea > Aplousobranchia > Didemnidae > Diplosoma > Diplosoma virens. Next base: position 12,774,843 of record OY796890.1, on the reverse strand, counting down.
TCAATATAATATAGAAAATAAAAGTTTAAAATTTAAAACCAACTGTATTATTATGAAAAAGATTTCGACCTATAAAGGTCATTATCAGTTTCTGTAAAAAATTAAATTAAATTCTATTTGACAAAATTTTTTTGAAAATTTTAAAAACTCTATTCGTACTATTCGGGTCCTGACTCAAAGACACAGAGTGAAGCTTCCAATAAAAACTAAGAGGCAAACGATACAACAGCTGACATAATGATTATCGATTACGTAACAAAGATGAAAAAGCGCACACTGTAAAACTTGTAGTGAAATTAAAAACCGCTGGTGGTCCGTCCATTGGTGATCACGAAAAAACTCAAGTGTTGATTGATATTAGGTGTAAAGCTATTTGAAAGAAGCAATTTTCACGTTCTATTGTAAACAATTATTCTCTTTAAAAATTTTTGTTGAAGTGTGACCAACGAAACGTCAGTTTAAAAAAATTAATTTTTCATTTCAGTTTGACAATATCACTGAATAGGCAATCAAATTATTTAAAAATTAATACCTGCTTAACAATTGCACCACAGCTCATGCAATGTTACATGTCCAAATCTTTCAATTCAATCTTTTCTTTATACATTTTTTTGCCATAAAATATAATTTTGAAACATTATGGAAAGGCTCAATAATATTTCAGCTTTTTGGCCTGTCATCAAGTAAAAAATGAACTACTTTTTTATAAACTACCCTTTTATAAGCGGACAGCAATATCTTGGCATCTCCGGAAGCAGGTGGGGTTAATTTCCTACCCTATGTATTAGCACCTCCGTCGCTTTCCTGCAGTCAGGAGGATAAATATAGAGATAACATAAAAACATAACATAACATAAGCACTTAACTCAAAAGTAGCGGCAATGTCCTCCTTAAAAAAAGATTCAAAATAATTCAAAGTTCAAGACAAAAGTATCCACAATGTAATTTGCTCATGTCAAATTAGTCTCCGGATAGCGAAATGGTGAAGCGAAACAGTGGTGAGGTGTGCAGTAGAACTACAGAAAGTTTCAAGGTTAAGGTTGGACTGCACCAGGGATCAGCGTTAAGTCCATTCCTGTTTGCAGTGATAATGGACAGGCTAATGGATGAAGTAAGGAGAAAACCACCATGGACGATGCTGTTTGCTGATGATATTGTGATTTTCGAAGAGACTAGGAAATAAGTGGAGCGGAGATTAGAATCCTGGAGCATAGCCGTACCAGCCCAAAAAAATTTCGGGGGGTAATGAAGTTTTGCCCAAATTTTGTGACGTTTGCCCAAATCATGATTTTATAGTACATTTTGGATATGACAAAAAAATTGTCTGAGATTCTCAGACGAAAAACCAATTTTGTCCTAAAATCATGGTGATCTCTAAAAAAAAAAAAGGTTTTCACCTAAATTTGGTCATTATTTTTTGCTGTTGATCATCGTCACCTCCATAAATTTCCTGACTTTGCCCAAATTTTTTGTATCACTTCCCGAAAAATTTTAATTTTGCCCAAATCTTAGAAACTTGGGGGGCAATTGCCCCCTGCCCTCCCCGCAGGTACGGCTATGTCCTGGAGGTATGCTTTGGAAAGAAGAGGGACAAAAGTAAGTAGGTCAAAGACTGAATATCTGTGCATAAATGGAGAAAATGATGATGAAACAGTAAAGATGGAGGATACAAAAGTGCCAAGAGTAAAGGTATTTAAGTGTTTGGGATTAACGGTGCAAGAAAGTGGTAGTTGTGAGAGGGAGGTAAAGAAAAGAGTACAGGCAGGATGGAACGGATGGAGAAAAGTATCGGGAGTAATCTGCGACAGGAGGTTACCAGCTAGAGTAAAAGGAAAAGTGTACAGCTCAGTGGTAAGACCAGCAATGGTGTATGGACTTGAGACGGTGGCAGTTACAAAGAAACAAGTAGAAGAGATGGAGTCGCAGAGATGAAAATGTTGAGGTTTGCTATGGGAGTGACGAGAAAAGACAAGATTAGAAACGAGTACATCAGGAGTAGGGGAAGGGAACATGAGTTGAGACACTTTTTACATTTTTGTCCACCGATTCAAAACGGTTTGTGATAGCGATTCGGTTGATGGCGCAAATAAAACAAGGTTCTTTTACCCACTTTTTAAAAAAAACTACAATGTTCTATCTCTTTTACTTTTTCTTCAATTACTAGTTAAAAAATGATGCCCAAACGTATCAATTCACCTTCCTAGGAAGGTGAATTGATACTTAAAGAATGTGATTTGATACAGGAAAGGTCATTTGATACGGCATTTTGAAAAACTTCTATTTTGAGGTTTTTTTGCTTTACTATGCTTTTACATTTCATAGTTGAGTGTTTTTCCGCTAAATTTTTAATTTTTATTTAAGAAAAATGGTCCGAATCCAATCATAATTGGCCCAGTTTCCACATCAAAAATTTTGTGGTAGACTAAAAGCAATAACACACTTCTAGATGAAAATCAACTTTTAATGAATTTTGCACAAAATACATACACCAAAAATCCAACATTTTAATGGGAACAACTGGTACGAGATTTAAAAATTTAAAAAAAATCCCAAAAAAGTGACAGAAAAGCAATTTTGTATAGTATTAAAAAATGCTTGCACTTTTAATTATAAGTCAATTAGAAATATAGGCCTACACATTTATATACATTACTGTAAATAAATTTTGCTGTGATTAAAATTAACTGGCACAGAATTGAGAAACTTTAAGCCAAGTCTAATTTGCTTAAGTCAATATCGAACCGTACTTGATTATTTCTTCTTTCTGATCCACCAACAACAATAGGAGCAGAAAGTATTTGCACAATTTCATCCGAAGCAAAAGAAGCACCATCTTCTTCATTTACAACAAAAGTCAGTCTTTTACCTTCCATCCCAGACTTAATTTTTCTGTTTACTTTTTGGAGAAACACTCCTTCATATTCACAATCATCTTCATCATAGTCGTCGATCCGAGCTATGTATGTCAATGATCTTGATTTTCCAGCTACCAAAACAACTACATAATCACCCAACTTAATTTTAATTCTCTTGTCTAAATTGCCATCACTATTGTCATTGTATGTAAGCTCAGTGTTTTCTTCATCAGAAGAGGGTGAGCTAATCACTAATGATGCTTTCTTTCTTTTGCAAAATAATCTTCTTTTTGCATTTTTTTCTTCTGCTGACTTTTGGGCTCGTTTTTGTGCTTGCCGTTTTGCTATTTCATCACGAACAGGAGTGTCAGTGTAGATTTTTGTTTTACCTCTTCTCCTGTTTGAATTTTTTCTTGATGCTGCTTTAGGAAGAGGCAAAACTTCTTGAGGAGATACAAAATTAGAAGCTGTGTCAAGAACTGATGAAGTTGGAGTTGCTTTTGTAAGAAAATTAGCTGACTGATTAACAGCAGCTGATCCTTGGTGGTAGTGGCTAGTATTTAAACAAGCACTGTAAGTTTGTTCATTAATCAAATTACTCGTACTTTGAAAAGCTTAAGAATTTAGAGAACTGCTACTAGAACCTTGAATAATGTCATGATCAGTTACAAAAGCAGGTGCAAAATCAGCTTCAGCAAAAATTTTAGGATTATATGGCCAGTTTCTTGTTGAACAAAATCCAGAATGAATATTTCGTGGAGTCATTGCAACCATTTGGGCTTCTATAACTAACGACGGAACCTCATATATTGTCACACTCCTTCCTGGGTTAGTTCTCATCCAGTTGTCCATTGCCTTGTTGTAATATTGTATCCGCTTTTAAATGGCCCATAAACAGATACATCTAAAGGTTGTAATTTATGTGACGTTTTTGGAGGTATTGTTAGAAGAACAATACCTAAATCTCTTGCTTTGTTAATTGCAGCAATGGACAAACGTGATTCATGATTATCCATAATAACTAAAATCTTGCGATCTGGTGAGCAGCCAGCAAGTTTACTAATGTGCATTAAAAAATCAACAAAAAGATCTGCATTGATCCAACCAGATCTGGTTGCTCTTTCGATATACCCAGGTGGACCACCACAAATAAAGTGTTCCCTGTATCGCATTCGCGGGAAGATCAGCATAGGAGCCAAAGCATGCCCTGAAGCACACACTGCATAAAGCAAAGTGACAAGCTCGCCTCTTTCACTGGATGTTATAGAACCCACACTCTTGGTTCCACTGGCAGTGACAACCTTTTTTGGATTTTTAACGGTTGTTACACCAGTTTCATCTAAATTAAAAATTCGATCTGGAGTAAAATGATGTGTATCTAACACAACACCAAGGTTGTCAAAATATTCCTTGACATTGTGATAATTAAAGGCCACTGCACGGCCAATAGATGTGGCTTCTGGAGTTCTAACTGAAAGTATATGTCTCTGTTTGAATCCTTTCCACCACTGTTTTCCAGCTTTCTTACTTATTTCCCAAGAATGGGGAACAGATAATTTATTTGCAGTAGCAAATTGGAAAGCAAGTTCTTTGCATTTAGCAACTGATAACCCAAAGAACATATCAGCCAAATGCACTATGTGAGACGATAACTGTTGCTCCATTTCCAGAGAAAAAATTTGATTTTTTAAAGCTGTTGCTTGATATCCAACTACACAATTTGGGTCTGCCTCGTTTTTTTTTATATACCTTATTAATGTCATTTTGTCAACATTAAAATTGGCAGCAGCTTCTCGATAAGAACTACCTTCTTCTGTCACACATTTAGATGCTCTTTTTAACACATCCAGCGAAGATCGAAAACATCGATTAGTTTTTTTTTTATGCTTAAACGGCATACTGTACGAGTTGTAAAATTACTGTAAAGAGTTAAATTAGAAAGAGTTTTATGTTGATAAAGAAAATATAAACAAAATGTCTAAAATCAAATGAAAAATTTGTAGCTGCTATCAGCAACATACAATAATCACTGTAGAATTATACCAGAAGATAAAACCAGTAAATGAATTCTATTATGAGGCATACAACCACTAATTAAATGCTATATACATTTTTTATAATTTTTCATGTTTCAAACACCAAAAAAGTTTAACATCTAATTCTCACCATGTTTTTATAATATTAAAGAAGATTTGATACACTGTATTAAATCTCCTTCCATAGACTGTATCAAATCTCCTTATTAGCACTTTTTATAAAAATTTGACAACCAACATTCTAACAAAAGTTATTTTAAAGGAACAACTTTGCTGATTAACAACTTCATCTCGCAACAATTATTCAAACATATTGTCGGCTTTCTTACCTTTTTCTTTAGTTCAGCAGTCAAACTGAAATTTAGGAAACAAATTTTACAAAAAATTTATAAAAACACATTTTCTTTATTGTTGTTTAGTAGTTCAATCTAATTATCTTTACTTGTACCCCGGATGAACTTTTTTGACATTCTTTTTCATGTGGTGGCGTTAATTAGCTAAAGTTTATTTTATAGAATCCAGTAGGGGGGTGTATCAAATCACCTGCCGTATCAAACCATCCTCCTTTCCCCTACCGTTAAGGTGGAACGGTTAGGAATGAAGATGAGGGAGGGCAGGCTGAGGTGGTATGGACATGTCATGAGGAGAGACCAAGAGTATGTAGGAAGAAAGATGATGGAAATGGAGTTACCGGGAAAGAGGAGAAGAAGGAGACCAAAGAGAAGATTTTTAGATGTAGTGAAAGAAGATATGGGGGAAGTTGGTGCAAAGGAGACGGATGTTAAAAACAGAAAAGTTTGGAGAATGATGATACGCTGTGGCCACCCCTGACCGAAGGGAAAGGCCGAAAGGAGAAGAAGAAGAAGAAGAAATTAGTATCCGGATAGTGAAAACATAAAAAATTTTCAAATTTTCTTTTTTCATGATACATTTCATTCAGTTTAATTTATTGTTATACATTTTTTTTTTATTGCACAACAAAATTTCGAAGTAATTTTGTATCCCTTACTAAATTTGTCACTATTATTTGATACTTGACTTTTTTCTAAAAAATTTTGGTATGATAGTAAATTTGGTATCAACACCAATAGGGAACATGGTCAAAATATACCTTCAAATAGCTTAACTCGAAATCATTTCAAGTGAAAATTCCATCGACGCTAATTGTTATCTTGTAAAGCGGGGGTCATTCAAATGCATTCTGTTGGGAAGTTAATATGGTTTTGCCTGAACTTGATTTTATATCTGGAATCTACGTGAAATTCTGATCAATGTGATATCATATTTGGCATTCGAATCGATGGGGAACACGGTCAAAATAAACCTTCAAATAGCGTAATTCGAAGTCAAATTTAAGTCAAAATGTCGTCGACGCTAATTGTTATCTCGTAAAGCGGAAGTCATTCAAATGCATTCTGTTGGGAAGTTAATATAGTTTTGCCTAAACTTGATTCTATATCTGGAATCTACGTGAAATTCTAATCAATATGATATATTATATTTGGCATTCGAATCGATAGGGAACATGTTTTAAATTGATCTTGAATAGTGGAAGATTGTTGAACTGTTTATAAAATAGAAATGAATAAAGTTTTGCGTCATTTGCGTAAGGTTTTTTCGCTTTTTTTTTTCTGTAGATTATAAGAGTTATTCTGCTAGAATCACAGTGGTGAAATTCGTCTACAATGTTTTAACACATGCCGCCGTACAGTAATCTCCCGGTTAAGTTCGCACCCGTTTAAGTTCGCATCCCGATTAAGTTCGCAAAAATTTTTTAAAAAATCAAGATTCAACTTTTACAAAAATATATTGATATTTACAACAAATCAGAAAAGTCATAAAAATGTTCACAATTTAGACAAGACATGAATCGTCAGCTCATGCATATTTTATTTTCTTTTGTGTTTTGCGTCCAAAATAACCTGCCTTAATTATTGCTGGAAAAACTCAAAGGAATTTTTCAGCTCATTATAGTAATTTCCTGCTTGAGCTTGCACATCGGGACACAACAACTGATCCTCAACTTCAAGAACTTTATCGTATATGTGTTTAAACCCACAAAAAGTGACATGTTCCCTGTTGGTGCTGGACTATGTGCGCAGGATTCGACCACAGTGTGTACGTTTTCATCTTTATTATCATTTGTTGCTTGTATACTTTCCAACACCTCATTGACGTCATCCAAAATCTCATGTGAAAATTCTTCACTGTTTTCGTCATGAACATGCACAAACTCATCTAGAGTGCTTTCGTCTATTGAAATATTTAATGCTTTAAAGCTGCACAATAGATCAGCCATCATATCAACTTCTTCCTGAGCTCCACCTTTTAAAGTTACTAATTCAGCCTTGTTAAACGCATTCTTTATTGTCGCATCTGATATCGCATCCCAAGCAAGCTTGATATATTGAGCCGCATCTAGCATATGAGCAGGGTTACCATAAGCAGCACCTGCTGCTCTTCTAGGGAATCTTTTTGCTTGCTCTTTTTTGCGAGCTTTTAAATTCTCATCCAGCTCGTAGAAATCCAAAATATCTTTGAGATATAAATATTTATATTTTCGGGAACATATTTTGCAATTATGGCATATAACTTATCCCAAGCTGCAACAAGATCAGGATTTTTTTGGTCCACCTCTGCACCTTCACCGTGAAGAAGTTGTTGTATACCACGACGTTCTCAAAATCGGCTAAACCACTGCCATGATGCTTTAAAGTCATCCTGCAATATTAATAGTTCTTAAGCAATTTACTTTGCTTTCGAAATGGCGAGGAAAGTGGAACAGGCAGGTTTACTCGACGCACGATATCAATTCACAGGTATAACTTATCTTCTACATCTGTAAACCTACCCACAGACGCTCTGAATGTTTTCTTTTTTGCTTCTTCAGACATCAGAGCAAAACGCTTACGAATATCTTTACGCTGCGACCAGACTTTTCTAATAGTAGTCTCACCATTCCGTACTGTCGTGTGATATTTCGTTTACTAGGAGGATTTGGCTGATTCAACTTGGATATTACTTCCAATCTTTCTGACTCACTCAATCGCTTAACTTTTCCTGATATTATTATGTGAATAATACTAAAAATCAATTTTTATCTTAAAGTCAGCAATTAGTCTCAAAACACTAGCTTAAATGACGAGAGTTTCCACTTTAAACTAATAATTGTACAGGTTCTATATTACGTAATAATCGCTTAGGTATAAATGTTAAGTTCGCACCTACCAGCTAAGTTCGCACTCGCTGTTCAGATTCAAGTTGCGAAGTTAAGCGGGAGATTACTGTATTTGTCACCAGCCAGTCTCGAATTTTCTCAAGAGATAGAAATAGCAAAGAGAGAAGCGAGTTTAAAACGAGAGAATAATGATCATAATCAGGGTGATTTCTTTATTTCCTGCGAAATTTTGCCATCAAACTTAAAGATCGAGGTCAATGACCCGATAATTTGATGGCAAAATTTATCTAACTTTTAATCATCTGATGAGGGCTAATGTAAGCCGAAAGTATTTTATATTATTTCATTGTTTTTTGTTTTTTTATTTTCATATTTTAATCTAATATGAATGGATTAGTGTTGTTGAATATACTTGTGCTTTGGTTGACAAAAGGGGTCTCTTCTAGAAGTCAAACTCTTGTTAAGAAGCGACTCTTTGTGAAACAAACCCATATCCCTCTGTGGTTACTATTAGTGTTTGAAGAGATCCTTTTTCTCTTGGTTACTTTTTTGTTTCATCCTAGTGCTGTAAGGGGGATTTAAGGTTAGTTTCATAAAAAAAATTGTGGTCTTTTTCAAAGTCACTAAAAGTGCTTTTTTTATTGGTGAAACCAAACCAGAATCTTCCCACAGCACCAGGATGGAACAAAAGAGAAACTAGAAAGAAAAGAATTTTTTCAAAAAGTTATAGTATTGACAGGGAGGATCCAGGTTAGTTTCACAAACAAATCGCCTATGATAATTTTTTGAAGAGACCCAAAAATTGCTTGCACTAACTTCAAGAGATCCTACATTTTTGGTATTTTTACATCATTATTGCATATAACCAGGTGCTGGCTGTTTGTATCTTAATCAATTTTATTGATTTTTGGGGTCTTTTCAAGAAGTCATTGTGAGCAATTTTTTCAGTAAAACTAAGCCAAAATCCTCTCCACAGCTACAACACCAGAAAAAATAAAAAAGAAACCAAGAGAAAAAGAATTTCTTCAAGAAACGATAGTAACCACAGGTGGGATTTGGATTAGTTTCATAAACAAAAATCACTTATGGTGATTTCTTGTAAAGACCCAATTTTTTTTTATCCAGTAACAGTTATGTCATGCTAAAAACAACTTTGACTCAAATTTAAAGTTGTGGTTTTTAATGTTGTCATAAAATCTAAATTTTTTTTTGCTAGATTTGTGACTTGTTTACATTAAGCAAAAAATAATGTTGCTGGTGCATGAATTAAATTAAAATTTATGCAAAAAGTTTTATAAAAATTGTTTGTTGTCTTTGGACTGCATTGCCAGCTAATGGTAAGAAATAAAATCAAACAAACTTTGTTTATATCCATATAGGTTTACATGAAGATGTTTTATGTACACTACAGGCCAAAAGTTTAAGTCCACCTTTTGAATTTTTAAAAAACGGTTAAATCAGTCTGTATTGGCAAATAATTTTCATCAGAAACAATGAACTCTTGTATAATGAAGATCGACAAAATGTTTTAACAAAGCCTGACTAACTTTTATTGGATTTCACTGTCATTTCAACTGAGTTTGGATATAAGCTCTTTGTGAGGGTTATCTTGACTTCTTCCTTGCTTATTGCTTATTCCTTAAATTTTTAGTTATAATGAAGTTAATCCATATTCTCTACTTTTCAGAAGGTGTTTGTCTAATTTAATATCCATTTTTTCTTTAAAGAGATAAAAATTGATAAGAAAACATTGTAAAAAATACTACTGTATTTACAGTAGTTTTCATCTATTATTAACTATTTATGGAGCCTTTCTTATAAAATGGCCAAGAAAAAGCAGTTATCAATTGAACAGAGGGTGAGGATAGATATTCTTTTTGCAGAGGGATTTTCACAACAATCTATTGCCAAAAAATTGGGGATTTCAAAATTTGAAAATTCAAAGGGTAGACTTAAACTTTTGGCCTGTAGTGTATATGTACCATCTTTTACTGAAGTTTTTATTTTAGTTATTCATGCAGTTAATTCTTGAAAAAAGAAATAGTTGACTTCATATCTTTTTAATTTTCATAATTTTCTTTTTTATTGACTAAAATAATTATTATTTTTTTAACACTAATCTTACGATTTTTAAAATTTTATATTGCCCTTTTTTTCTGAGATCATATTGGTAGTTAGTAAAACATATGGCAGCAATTACAAAGACAGAAACAATAGCAAAAGTACACAGCTATCATGGTCATATTTATTATCTTGTTATCTTTATCATTGCTGTTGTTGTTTTTTATTGTATATGTTTTTTTAAGTTGAAATTGTTTGCTTTCATGTCTTTGATTTCTATTTTTATGATATAGTAATTGTTATAAATGATTTCTCAGCTTTTTTATAACTCTTTACCAAACCATGTAAGGAATAGCTTCTTTGCAAAATTTCATGATTCTGATTATATTTAAAACTTTTTTTTTCAATCATTGATGGATTCTGATTTTTTAGCATTTTTTGCTTTTTTCAAGCATTGATAGATTCTGAATTTATGATGCTGGAATGATGTAGATCTGGTATGGACCTGATTTCTTTTGGTTTCTGACCAGTTCCAGATCTTACTTTTTGTGGATCTGGCCATCTCAATCCCAAGCAAAGAAAATAAAGTGTCTTTCTCAAAAATTATTATATTTCAATTAATATATATAATTACAATAAACACAAAATTGGCATTTGGTCTATTTGAACTACCTTATGTACAACTGCTGTGTAGTGTAACAGGTAAATTTGCACCAAGTAGGCTTTAAATGAAGTAGTGGAATAACAAATACAGTATTTTTTTTAAAAAAAGGTTTTGAAACTCTTAAAATCTTTACTGAAAAAGGTAAAATTACTTTTGGAAAATTGGTTGAAAACGTAAAGTCACTTTCATGAAAAATTGTGTAGTTGATGAAATTGTTAGCTGCTTTTAATATTTTTAATAAATTCTAATATTTGAAACATCTAAATCATAACCTTATTGCACAAATTGTAATTGATAAAAATGATAATTAGGCTATAAAATAGAAAACAAAAATCATCACAAGTAACTTACTAATTTTTCACTATAATTAGTTTTATGTTTGTAACATTTCATGCTTCATAACCAGCTGCGTACTGTACAAGAATTATCCTAGCAGTGCATTCATTAAATTTTAAAAACAAAAAATATAGTATATAATTTAGTTGGCTATGGTTTGGACCAGTGATGTTCAACCTTTTTTCATAATGAAGCAAATTATAAATTTCAAGTATATTAGGCAGGCCACAAAATTACATATGTATATAAAATTTCCTCTTTTTAGTATTAGATATAGTGATGGGCATTCCAGAATAATTTAGTATTCTAGAATATTTTAAAACAATTAAATCGAATCTAGAATTTCAAATTGGAAACATGAAGCTATACATTTTATCTTTTATTCAACAAAAGTAACAATACCACATATGAAATATTTTTCATTTGGAAACATATTCTCATTGAAATGCAAAATGTTTGGCATTTCCAAATTTTTTCCAGTCAAACAAAATCTTAAAGCTGATGCAGTTAAATTTGCACTGGAAAAAGCTATGCTCCGCAATGTAGATGTAGTGGGAAGGAATAGCCAAATACTTCATAAGCTCAGCAAGAAGAGGGTAAGTTTGCTGGACTGGCTGCATGTGTGATAAAAAAAGAGAGAAAGCAGTATCGTGTGTGAATTGAAAAAGTTAGCGCATTGCAACAAAAGAGAAAAGATAAAAAGAAGAGACAAAGCAGTGCGTATGCAAGTCAAAAAAGAGCAACTCCTGCATTTAAATAAGCAAAGAAAAAAACTAGAAAGAAGAAAGTAAGTGGCATCGTTTGCAAAATTGCAAGTTAATAAAGCAAGCACATCTAAATTTTGAATTGTGTGAAATGTTATTATTTTTTGTGTCTTTTGTTCACTCACTATTTAATTACAATTATCATTTCAGTTCCAACTATGCAAAATATAACTCTCTAACACTGTATGGCATATAACTCTGTCTAACATTGTACAAGTGGCATATAACTCTGTCTAACACTGTGACCTTATCTGCTAGCTGTCTGATAAGCACATGGTCAAAATGGTAATGAAGCTTGTCCAAAACCCAAGTTTCACTCTAACTGCCAATGACAGCAAGCAAAGCAGCAGACTTCACCTATTGACAGAAAACATCAAGGATTTTTTGTTGATCTGTTGATCTGACAGTGGCATATGACTCTGTCTGGCATCTTGGCCTTACATGCAAGCTATCTTGATAAGCACATAATCAGAATGGTCATGAAAGACAACCTCCAAAACCCAAGTTTCACCCTTACTACCAGTGATAGGAAGCAAAGCAGGCTTCATTATATGAAAAATGACATTTTCAAGGATCAGTCTTGGCTCACACCCTTTTGGACAAGTATTAATTGTCTTGCCCTCCTATATCATCCTTGGATGTTGCCAGTTTTTATTCTGGCCGCTGGAACACTGGCACCAATCCAGATCTAGCTTTTGCTAGCGTAGGTCCAAACAGTCGCTTACTGGATAAACGTGTTCTTAAAAAGTTTCCCAGGTCACAACATCAACCTTCACTTATTACACCACTAAGGTTTGCTATGGCAGTGCCAAGCATGCCTGTTAAGCAATGGAACTTCTGCAAGGCCAAATGGAGTCACTACATTGCTTTAATGAATAAATACGCTAAGACTTTGTTGCCACCTGATTCACTTGATGTGGATGTGGCTTACCAGGACTTCTGTAACATTATTAAGAAAGCAGCCAAAAAGACTATCCCATGCAGGTATCAAAATAATTATATTCTGTGTTGGGATGCAGAGTGTGAATTCCTCTATAAAACCTTTCTGCAGTCTCCTCAGGGAGACAACTCAAGTTTGGCTGCTACAGCCCTGCTTACCAAGCTTGACAGAAAGCAGAGGGATCGATGGTCCAAAGCAGTTCAGAGCATTGACTTCTCACACTCTAGTCAAAAAGTGTGGAGTACTTTGAACAATCTTACTGGTAGGTCATGACACTCTCCTCGTCACTGTCCTGTTTCAGCCGATGCTATTGCATCTCAGCTGGTTAGAAATGGGAAATATGAGGCTGTTGACTGCAAGTCATCTCGACTTGTCTCTCAAGAAGTGTCTGACCTTTGGAGGGCCACAACACCAGACGCAGTAAATATCTCTGACAATTTTTCATGGAGAGAATTTGTTGCTGCCCTCCAACATTTAAAACTAGGTAAAACTCTGGGACCTGATTCCATCTGCTCAGAGCTTATACTCTATGCTGGAGCTGCTTTGAAGTCCTGGTTATGTGACTTCCTTTCTTCCTGTTTGCACCGATTCAAAATTCCAAAGATCTTGAGAAGAGCACTTGTGGTTGCAATCTCAAAACCAACAAAGCCTGTGGGGGACCCAAAGAGTTATCAACTGATATCTCTGCTCTGTGTCCTTTACAAGATCCTTGAGAGGCTTATCTATGCCTGTGTTGAGCCATTAATTGATCCACTGCTCCCTAAAGAGCAGGCTGGGTTCCAACGCAGGAAGTCAACCGTAGATCAAGTTGTTCTGCTGACCCAGAACATTGAGGATTCTTTTTAGGCTAAAAAGAAGGCCGGTGCCATATTTGTCAATCTGACAGCTGCTTACGACACTGTCTGGCACCATGGCCTTACCTGCAAGCTGGTGAGACTTCTTCCAAATAAGCACATGGTCAGAATGATTATGGAGCTTCTCCGAAATTGAAGTTTCACCTTTACCACCGGTGACAGCAAGCAAAGCAGGCTACGCCATCTTAAAAACGGCGTTTCTCAGGAATTGGTCTTGGCTCCTCTCTTATTTAACATCTATACATACAATCTTCCTTCCATGATTTCCAGAAAGTTTGCTTATGCTGATAATCTAGGATTGCTGCACTCTTCCGGAAACTGGAAGGATTTGGAGGGGACTTTAAGCCAAGACATGTCCACACTTTCAGTGTATCTCCAGATTTGGAGGTTGAAGCTCAGTCACACTAAGACAATAACAGCAGCCTTTCACTTAAATAACCAAGAGGCCAAATGTGAGCTAAAGGTCTACAACAATGGTAGACTTTTACCGTTCTGTCCAAGCCCTACTTATCTTAGGGTAAAACTGGACAGATTGCTCACGTTTCATCACCATTTAGTGGCATTGCACAAAAAACTATCCTCATGCATCACACTGTCAGAGGCTACTCGTGGGCTCAGGATGGGGTGCTGATGCTAAAACACTATGCATAGCCACCTTATATCTAGTCTACTCAACAGCTGAGTACTGTGTGCCAGTCTGGTGTCGCAGTGCTCACACTTGCTTCATCGACAGTGTCTTGAACGACACCTTGCGCATAGTTACTGGATACCTGCGTCCCACTCCAATGAACCACCTACCTGTACTCTCAGGCATCCAGCCAGCTGAGTTTGGCCAACTGGAAGCGACACTCTCCTTGGCTTACCATAAGTCTCTGGACCCTGATCATATCTTGTATGGTTTTTAAGTGGGTCCTCAGATACTCACCAAGTGAGACTAAGATCCAGACATGCCCATTTGTGCCAGCTGTGCAGAATCTTTTGGACAACCTTGCCTGACTTGGAATCTGTGCTTCTGAATGGATAAATCACAAATGGAAAACGGAGTACTGTGGAAATGTTTCCAGGCTCCATGCTTTTGTGCTTGGAACTGGTGCCAGGTCTGTTGGGATGGGATTACCTCGAGTAGCTTGGATTAAGCTCAACTGCCTGTGGACTGGTGTTGAGCGATTCCATTTGTCCATGCACAAATGGGGTCTCGCTCCTTCACCGAATTGTGAGTGTGGCACCTCTGAGCAAACTGCAGACAATGTTCTTATAGCATGCCCTATACATTGGGCATCACATGGAGCACGAGGTCTGACGGTTTTGATGATGATGATGATGATGATGATATTTTATTCACGCTTAGTAACAATATTTAAGTATATGCAATGTACATTAAGCAAAGCATGAAAAGGATGACAAAACTCAATGCTGGCTTAATAACATCACTGCCAGCATCTGATTCAGGCAGTGCAGCATTCTGGGGTAGTAAAAGGATAAACCCTTGGCCCCAGTCCTGTTTTTGTCTGACCTGGAGTGGATACCCTTCAAACGACGACAACCCCCTTAACATCTATTTGTATAACCTACCTTCTGCAATTTTCAAAAAGTTTACAATCTAGAATCGTACTTTCTGGAAATTGGAAAGCCTTTGAAGAGACCTTAAGTTAAGATATGACTGCACTTTTAGCATATCTTCAGACTTTGAAACTGAAGCTCAGTCACACTAAGATGGTGATGCAGCTTTTCATTTAAATAACCAAGAGGCTAAACAGAAACAAAATGTTTTTTATAGCATTATACTTTTACCATTTTGTCCAACCCCCATTTATTTTGTTATAAAACTGGACAGATTGCTCACATTCTGTCATCATTTAGTGGCATTGCACAAAAAACAAACTTTGTATGTCACATTGCTAAGGCAACTTGCAGGTTCAGGATGGGGTGCTGGTGGCAAAACACTGTACACAGCTGCTCTATCTATGGTCTACTCAACAGCTGAGTACTGTGAACCAGTCTGGTGTTCATACTTGCCTCATAGACAGTGTCTCGTATGACACCTTGCACATAATTACTGAATTCTTGTGCCCCACTCAAACAGACCACCTACCTATATTTTGAGGCATCTGACCATCTGAACTTTGCTGACTAGGAGCAACACTCTCTTTGGCTAACCCTAACCCTAACCCTGGACCCTAACCATATCTTAAATTTCTTGATTGCATTTAGAAGCTCTTAAAATACCTGATCCCCTTTTCACCCTCCTAATAAATCAACACATTTCTCTTTTTTATCACTAGCAGCATCTTTACTACTGCTGCAATTTTATTCCAAATCATTCTGCATTGCTTGAAAGTTACTATCTTTTCTACCACTGAAGTCATTGACTAACAATCACTTAATATTGTTAAAAAATGTTTGGAAATAACACAATCAATATTAATTTAATAGCAAAACAATGTGAATACTGAAAATGATACTTAAAGCAAGCTTCTTTATCACAAGTTCCACCCACAAAAGTTTTTGTAGATCAGTTCATTAGACGTCACTTGGTGCAACAGTCAACTAACGTATTTACTTTGTTTTTTTAGACATTACTATATGGAAGTGACATCAAATTCTATACAGTTATGAAATTATAACTAAAAAATATGAATAAGCAGTTTGCTGCAGTGTGACCTGCTGGCCCCAAGTTGGACATCCCTGGTTTAGTCTGTTAAAAGTAGTTGAGTAGTGCTGTAGTGTATAGAAACCTTTTTTTAAAAACAGTATTTTTTTTTCAAATAAATTTTTTTTGCATCAACCTGTAAAAATAATGACAGTTCAAATTTGCCATAGCAGACTAGTCATAGTATAGTTAATATTAGTTTATTAAAAAGTGTCATAATAGAATGATCTCTGTCATTGTGCTTGAAGCAGGGTTTTTAAACCTTGTTTGATCACATAAACCTCTAGGCTAATTTTGTAAAACTCATGGACCACAAGTCCCAAATTTTTCTCAAAAGTCAAGTGAACACAACGAAAAGGTCTTCAATTTACATTTACAAAAAACTATGCTGAACTTTAATTGATGAATTTTTTTTATCCTCACTTGACTTTTTTTAAAAATGTAATGCTTCAATGCTTAGTCAAGATCTTTTTTGGTAATGTGCTTATCATTTGGCAAGTTTTTTTTATCTAAGAATGCTTTTGAATACAGTGAAAAGTACATAGCAAAGTATTATTTTAAAAAAGTAAATAGGGAATCACTTCTAACTCTGCCAATACTTTAATAAATATGAACAAAATCACTTTAGTCTGTAATATATGCAACTGATCAAAAAAATGCATGCACAGGAATAATTTGACCTCTTAAGGCGTGTTTACAGCCGTTTACAGTACTTTTTTCTTTCAGCGCGATCTTGGTTTGTTTTATTGAAGCTCAAATCCACTCATTTTTTCTCAAAAACATTAGTGGATTTGAGCGTCAATAAAACAAACCAAGATCGCGCTGAAAGAAAAAAGTACTGTAAACGGCTGTAAACGCGCCTTTAGCATTGAAAAAAATGACACATTACAGTGCAAAAGTACAAAAACTCATTTGAATTTGACCAACATTACATTGTTATTTAACTGTTTACAAGTGCATCATGCTAGTTTTCAACAGAGGACATTTACTGGTGAAAATTCACTTAATAAAGTGCAATCAGTAATGAAAAATTAAATCATATCCATTGCACTTTCTCCAAGTCAATTTTTATAAATAATTATTCAAAATCCAGAAAATTGGTGAAATGCAGTTCTAAACACTAAGTACCACTGTACCAATTTAATATTGATCAAAATCAAATTAGTTTTTATTTTTGCACTGTAATTTGTCATTTGCTTCAATAATGATAGGTCAAATTACCCCTGTGTGAACCATGAGGTGCAAATATATTGGGCAAGCAACTCCCCAACCAGCTTTTGGAGATGCTAAGGTATTGCTGTCTGGTTGGAATTTTTTATTTTGGTTTTTTAGTTCTTTAGAGATATGACTAAAATTTAGAATTGTTTGCCAAGACCATCAAGCATGGGAAAGTGCCACAAATTTTCTTTCTCAAAGACACAACAAAATGGTACAAGTAGGTTTTGAACTGAAACCATGTCGATCAGAATCACCATGCTCTAACCACTTGACCATGCTGCCATCAAATATTTAATTATTGTTATATTTGAATAATCAAAATGGAGATATTTAATTTTGTCATCAAACATTTCTAGTAACAAAACAAAATTCTACAATAAAAAAATTTTTTTGTTTTGTAATTAACATTTGTCTAATCAAAACACAAAGCATGTTTATCTCAATGTAACATTCTTTTAGTGTAAAAATGAGTCCAGTCTTTTATTGTAAATCCAGTCTTTTACTGTAAAAATGAGAAATGATAACAACTACACCAGGTAAGACTTTATAATTGCTATCATAATAAAAGCTTTGTTATATGATGGTAAAGATATTTATAAACAAATTAGAATGATATATTGCACTGCAAATAAGTTAAAAATAGCCTTTTCTCAATGCTCTACATCAGTTAAAATTTGTTATTTCATTCTTACTGTATGCAGTTTTATTCTAGTCAATTATAGTTTAAAATTATTTGAAATTTTCATATCAATGGATCAAAGTAGCTTTGATGATGCATTTAGAATGTTGCATATTCTTCCGTATTCTACTGGTGCTTGAAAATTTTAACTTTAGCAGAACATAATTCCATGTAATAGATTATTGCAAAAATGCATGTATTTTTTATTAATCACTGCTTTTACTCCTGCAATTCTCATTAAACATCTTGATCACTCTAATGTATTTTTTAAATCTTCTTACTGTAAATATTATACTCGTTCTTTGTATTGTTAAATTGACTGATTTTCCAGTTGTTTGCAATATGTTGCATTATGTCCTTCATTAGTATTTTTTAAATCTTTAATTTGTGTATGCTTTTTTGTATAATTGCCGTTATATGAATTTTCATTCCTGGAATAAATAAAATCAACATTCTACCATCAAATACAATACATTATTAGAAAAATTACTAACTTTAAATGTTTTCATGTTTTTAGACCAATAGAAGTTAAGTTTTAATTTTTTATCATGTCCTTGTGGAGTCCAAAGCAACAAGTGCTAAAACTTGCCAGGTCTTTGAGAAGAGCTCGTAGTATAGAACTTCCAAAAGAAAATGAACAAGCAGTTAGAATTTTGTTAGAGTTGGTTGTGTCTAATCAATATGGTACATTAACTGACCTTCTTGAAAACTCAAAGTTTGATGTGAATTTTGCATTTGGTCGTGTTCGTAAAACCTTGTTGCACATAGCTGCCAATTGTGGACATTTGGAGTGCCTTGTTGTTTTATTGAAACGTGGTTGTAACCCTGATATTCAAGATATTTCAGGTTGCACTGCTTTACATTTAGCTGCTAGAAACGGACAAAAGAAATGTGTTGAAAAATTGTTAGAGTGTGGAGCTAATCCTGACATTGCTGGAAATGATGGTGCTACAGCTCTTCACTGGCTTGCTGTAAATGGCAGAGATGAAATATTAAAAGTTTTACTGCAATACACAGCATATGTAAACTTGGAAGATGGTCAAGGTCACACAGCCTTACATGCTGCTGCACGAAATGGTCATACAAGAGCTATGGAATGTTTAATTGATGCTGGTGCAGACATAGATCACAGCAACAAAGCTGGGATTACTCCAATTTATTCTGCATGCACTAATGGACAACGCCACTCAATTTCATTGCTATTATCTAAAGGTGTCCAACTAGGACCAAATTTGCAAGGACAAACACCTTTAGATTTGTGCATTTTGGGTGGCTATGGTGTAGCTACTGAACTTTTTGTTAAAAAATCGTATATATTAATGAAAGAGTTTGTTCACAAGTCAATCTATCAGATTGACATACCTATTGAAAAAGTCAACCAGTGTATGAAATACTTTATTGGTCGTCCTTTACAGTTAGATATATTAAATGCAGTAGTTGGTGAAACTGTTGATATTGGGTATCAATTACTAAGTTTGCATAGTGACAAGGTTTCCTTGTTAGCAAATTTACACCGTTGTTCTTCTTTTCTGTCTACCCTTAGTTCTATTAATAAACCAAAAAATATTTTAGACAATATTTTTGGAAAAATAAATGGTTTATGGCAATCTGTTGAATGTTGGTTGGATTTACTTGAAAAAGATATAAATACCAATAGTAATCCAGTTTCAAATGATACTAAAGATGATGCTTGTGACACAGTTTCTGTAAAAAGTTGCAACAATTTAATTGATGATCAAAGTTCTATTGAAACATTCACTAAAATGGCAGAGCGTTTAAGTGCACTTATTGGTGTTTTTTATCTATGTTTAAACTGTCAAAATGCAAAGACTACTATTTTTACCAATTTTATTCGCACTCACATACAAATTTTGCAAAAAATAGTTAGTCATTATCCTCAAGTAATATTTAATCATTTTGACTTTCTTTTAAAAGATTTTGATTTGATGACTTTGTTTTTGGACCAAATCAAATCTCAGCCTTTTTCTGATCGGTATAAATGGTTTTATGATCACCTTAAAAACGATACATCAAGAAGCTTTTCTGCTGTTTCAGCAGATGGATCTTTTAGAATACAACGCAATAATGTCTTTGAAGATAGCTGTAGCCAAATTAAAGATATTTCATCAGATACATTAAAACGGCATTTGGCAATTCAGTTTGTGGATGAAGAAGGAGTTGGGGATGGTGTTTTGCGCGAGTGGTTCAGTCTATTGTCAAACGAAATTTTAAATCCAGAATACTGCCTGTTTACCCAATCATCAGATGGTTGTACATTTCAGCCATGTAGCAATTCTGCAATCAATCCAGACCATTTGAGCTATTTTAAGTTTGCTGGAAGAATACTTGGCCTAGCTCTTTACCATCGGCAGCTCGTCAATGTTAGTTTTACATTGTCGTTTTACAAGCATCTTCTTGGAACTAAAGTCACTTATCAAGACGTGGCATCAATAGATCCAGAGTATGCCAAAAATCTACAATGGATATTAGACAATGATGTAACTGATTTAGGATTGGAGTTAACGTTTTTGGTTGAAACCGATGTATTTGGCGCAATGGAAGAAATTGAATTGAAACCTAACGGTTCAAACATTTCAGTTAATGAAGAAAACAAAGAAGAATATGTTCAGCTTGTTACAGAGCTGAGAATGACTCGCGCCATAAAACCTCAAATTGAAGCTTTTATGGAAGGTTTTAGTCATTTCATACCACGCTCCTTGATTCAAATCTTTTCGGAGTCTGAACTTGACTTGCTGATTTCTGGATCTCCAACAACAAACATTAATGATTGGAAAAGAATAACGACGTACAACGGCCTATACAATGATGAACACCCTGTAATTGTCTGGTTTTGGGAATGCGTGGAAAGCATGAACGACGAAGAAAGAGCATCGTTAATACAATTTGTAACTGGTCGTTCACGTCTACCTCTTATTCTTAATCATTCAGAATTGAAGTTTGTCATCGCAGAGGTGACAGGAAATTTTGATCAACTGCCTACAGCTAGTACTTGTATGAACATGCTTAAGCTACCTCATTACAATTCCTATGAAACATTAAAGGATAAATTGCTTCTTGCTATTCGCTTTGGCAGTTTTGGCTATGCTTTTACTTAAAAATGTTTAAATAGTTTAAAATTGAACCAAGCTTAAAATGCTCATAAAAGTTGCTAATACTCTTATAACTTGCTTAATTTTTTAATATTGCTTGATTAAATATACGAACAGTTTCAACATTGACGTTTACTTCGTTTAATTTTTAACGTTAACTAAAGAAACCTGCGACTCGTGTAATGTATGGTTGGAAAAGACATTTTAACTCCCGTCAAATCGGCGATAACAATTTACTTTATTAATTATCTTTTTAGTCATCAAGAGTAATTTTGGAAAAAAGCTTGAGTATAGTCGCTTATGCAATGGAGAGTTTATTGCAACCCGTTCCTAATCTTTTATACTGGGTATGCGTCCCTCGATTACTAGTAAGCTTCCCACTCCGATTAAAGTCGACAACATTTTTGCTGTATGATAGTTTAAGAATGTTACGATGTGAAACTTGGTGGTAATGTTGTTGCGGCTGTTGTAATACCAGGTTATCGTCGATTTTTCATTGCTGTTTTTAAAAGTTAAGATTGAGTTTTAATTTGTGAAGGTTATTTCGTTGAAGCTTTATATTTTTTTAGTTTGTTGTTTTATTAATTTTTTTTAGGCGTAAAGTTTCTAAAAGGTGTTTTAACCGCGTTTCAATGTCTAATATTGTTTAAAAATAAATATTTGGTTAGTTTATTTGATTATTGTTGACGCGTCGCATTAAATACGGTTGTTTATTGTATGGGCATTGCATTCACGGTGTTCGTCTCTAGTTCTTTTTTATTGACGTAATTGAATGAAACTTAACCGCATCATAAAGTCAATAAAACGTAACATGATTCAACTCTGTTCCACTAAAAAATTAATCAATTGTTTATACATCAATTGCTGACGACTTAAAAAGAAAAAACGTGCCGTTTATGCTTAATGAGTTGTAATTTTGTCGATTTTGCAATAACCTCTTATAAATGGCAATGTATTAAGCGCAATAGAGATTGTATTAATAGTTAAATTCGCACTTTTGTATCAATAAATGTTGTTTGCAGTTTAAAAGCCGAAACAGTCGCGTTTGGGCTGCGGTAAAAGGATCGCCTCTTGGGATTCCATTTAATATAAAAGCCAAGTTGATAAAAAATGTTATCAAGTTTTTTAGGATTTTTTAATTGTAACTTGAATGATTTCTACCGCGTCGTTTGTTTTCATTAATGCAAAAGCCTTTTTCCTAATTTCTGCACTGTTTTTTACCGTACTGTGTTAGCTAATTGAAATTGTTTAGCAACAATAATAAATCGCTATTTGCGAATGAAATATGCATTTTACTCCTTGCTTTGTGGCCGCTGTTGTTTTTTCACGTTTGCACCCTTATTTTGTATTGTTAAAAAAATGTTCAAATAGTTTAAATATGTTTCTTCATTGAATGAAATCAAGATTTGTTAGTCATCTGCAAGCCTACAGAACCGAAATAAAATCGCATTGAAACTCACTAAGAACAACCGTTTAAACTATACATATTCGTTTTCACTACAAGCGTTGGCGGGAGGATACTTTGTTTATTCTTTTTTTGCTTCTCTTAGCGCTGAAGCGCGGAAAGAAGTAAAAAATCAATGACAAACAAAGAATACTCTTGCCAACGCTCGTAGTGGAAACGACCCCTAATTGGTTGTAGTTTGCTTTTATTTGCTTTTTCAGATTAGTAATTTAATATTTCGGTATCCAGTCAAAATATCAACTTTCAATATTACACAGAAAATACCGAATGAGTTAAAACTTGATGATTGAAAAAAAGTCGTAAGCTTTTACTTCTCACCCTTTAAGGATAATTTTTTCCACATACACTCAGCGGCGACTTAAATCTAGACACCCATTTGTGCCTGCTGCACAAGATCTGCTAAAAACTAGCTATGAGTTCAACATCAGTGCGGCAGACTGGTTGGACCACGCATGGAACAAGGAGTGGAAAGATAATATCACCAGACTCCACACATATATTAAAGAGTCTCCCCTACACCATTGGGAACCAAGCGACCAAAATTAGTTTGGGTTAGGTTTAGCTCCTTCTTCGGCCTTTGAGTGTGGCAAAGAGCAGACTGCAGACTATATCATTAACAACTGCCCCATCTACAATCCTCCGAGTGAGGAACGCAGTCTTATGATCCTGGACGAGAAGACGACATCCTGGTTGCCTTGACATCTAACCGTGGAGTGAGGAAACAACATTTTGCTTTAACGTAGAAGGAGGATAGTTTTTTAAAAAAAACAATGTTATTCACCAGCCCAGCGTTTATAAAAATGTCTGTATGCAAGTAATACAAAAAGAAATTTATATTAAAAAAGAAATGTTATGCGCAAGAGCACGAAGGTAGCCCAAAACTGGCTCATCAGCGTTGTAGCCTACTGGAAAGCGACGTTTTCTTGCGGTTGCCTAATTCCACACACTTAATTTTCTTTGCCAGCATCTGTTGGATGCGGACATTGTTCGCCTCTATCCTGCTTGAGAGAATCCAGGACCTCCGTATGGTGGGAGGTTAGCTATAATACAAAGCCTCTCTGCTACCCTTCGATGGAGTTGTTTGTCTTAGGGAGGTCAGTGAGTACGTCATGGTCTTTTCAATAATAGTATCTGGACTGGAAACGATGCAAAAACCAAAGCTGTGACCAACATGAGGACGAGAGAATAGAAAGCGCGATTGCGACAGTTGTCGACAAAGAAAACACGATACGAACATTGACGATTTAGAAAGCAGCTGAGTCATTTAGTGCAGGGCTTCTTAATTTGGGGCTTTTTTTAAATTCGCGGGGCATTTAAACGAGATTTCATAATTTTCGTCCACAAATTTAGGTGTTCTCTAAAAAAAGGTCTTCACTCAAAATCAAGCTGCAATTTATCTATTTTCTTCCACAAAATTAAGCATTCTCTAAAAAAAAAAGGTCTCCACTCAAAATTAAGCTCCAAATTGATCTATTTTCATCCCCAAATTTAGGTGTCCTCTAAAAAAAAAAAGACTTCACACAGAATCAACCTTCGATTTGTCGATTTTGGTCCCTAAATTCTCTGATTTTTCGTTTGCATGTGCAATAACTACAAGTTTTTCAAAAAGTTTCGCCGCACTACTGGGATTTTAAAAGTTTGACGGCGCCAAGCACAAAAAGCCAATTTGTTTCACGACCCCAAATTTAGTGCATGGAGAGTTGCAGCAGTGCAGCAGAGACAAATAACAGAGTGAATGAAACGCTGTTAAAAGTAAACTTGTATTTTCATAAAAATAGTAAGAAATCAGGTAGAAATTATTCTATTTATACAGTATTTCAGCAGGGACGTGCCGTCAGGGGAGGCAAGTGAGGCAGTGCTTCACCTGTAAAAATCAAATAAAGCAGAAAGAAAATATTGAAGTTATGTTGCTATTAGTTGAAAAAAATTAGTAGAAATTATAGCTATTTTACTTGTAGCAGTTTAATTACTTTTGCTTTTTAACTCTAATTTTGGACGGTTTAATCGTTGTATTTTCAGCGCTCTAATCATTTTGTCCAGCGTTCTTGTCAACAAAATCGCTAATAGGCTACGCGCTAGTGAGGCAGCTTCAAAATTGCCTTTCTTCAGATAAAAAAAAGAAACAAAAATTAAACAATATAGCCTTTTTTCTCTTTTGGTCAAAATTTCCATTGAAATGAGAAAAATTTGAGGCATGCCGCAATTGTAACCTCGTGGAAAAAAGTTTTTCTTACTCCCGACATTTGCTAAAACAAGATAGGCTAATCGGTTTGTTCTCAGTAGGTCGGAATACATGCATTGTGCAACTGCAAAAGAATAAATTATTTTAGATTTTAGTAATGAAAGATGATTTTGAATCTAAACTACGAAAATTTTCAACATTAAGCTTTTAATCTAATTTTGGTACAGTATATGTATAATTCAGTGTTGAACCTTAATTTTTGGTAGCATTATTATATTTATAATATACAGTATAGCCTATTTCTAACTAACACTAATCATCAACTATAACTTAACTCAATGTTTCTCAACCTTTTTCCGGTTGCGGCACATTTTTGGACTTTTTCGAAATTCGCGACGCCTTTAGACCATGGCTCTTAAATTTTGTACTCAAAATTAGATGATCTCTAAAAAAAAGGTCGAAGGCTTTTACAGAAAATGAAATTCCTTAAGATTTATAAAACTTTAAAAACTGATTTGTCTCTAAATAAACAGATTTCAAAATTTTAATGTTAAATTTGGAAACTAAAAATTTTGCAAGTTTTTCATAAACAGAACAATTTTTTTGTCGGCAGCGTGGTTGAGTGGTTGAAGCGTCAGGATTGTGATCGACATGGTTTCAGTTCAAACCCTACTCACGCCATTCTGTTGTGTTCTTTGGAAAGACACTATACGGTACTACCCCTGCTTGGTGGTCTTGGCAAACAGTTCTAAATTTTAGTCATACCGGTATCTCTATAAAATTTTTAAAAAAATAAATAAATAAAAATTTCAACTGCAGAGCAATATCTTAGCATTTTTGAAAGCAGTTCGGGGCAATTGCTTGCCCTGTGTGTCGGCACACCATATTTTTGGAGAGAAAAACCGGGAGCTCGTTAATAGAAAAAATTCGTTCCTAAAAAGGTCTTCATTTCGAATCAGCCTCCAATTTCTTAACTTTCGTTCCTTAAAAGTAATGTTCTTTAAAAATTCTTTAAAAATAAATTTAAAAATAAATCTGTCTCGGATTTCATGGTTTTCTTCCTTAAAACGTAGTGTTCTCTAAATAAAGGAGGTTTTCACTCTGAATCTGCCTTTGATTTCGGGCAAAGTGGCCAGAACAAAGTTCTAAAAATTGGGACTATCCCGCCAAAATCGGGACGTATAGTAAGACAACCTATGTAAAGCGCCTCAAACACTGTCCTGTGAGTCAGTAGGATAAATAGGCCTATAGAGATAAAATAGAAAAAATAATTTTTTAAATCGGAAAGAGTTAGCAAAATATGAGAGAATACTTCAAATTGCTTTTTTCATATTTAAGTAGAGCACTGTTTTGTTTGTTATTAAATAAAATTAGAAGTAACATTAGGCTACTATAAAAAATTTGGGCCTAACAAACCACGAGCTTCACGACAAGTCACTGTATTCCAGTAATCAGTAAAGTATATTATAAAATCATCACTAATTAGCTATTCAAAACTAGAGAATAGGAGTATATATAATGTAAGAGCGATTTTTTTTCATTGCTATCACGTTAACACAGAGTTTCCTTAATGTAAAAACAGTGTGAAATATGCTTATTTGCTAATTTAACTTAATTTTTGTTAAAATTATCATTAGTTCATCATTAATATCGTTATTATTTGTTAAGGTTTTTAACTTCATTTTTATCTATTGATTTAAAAATAGCCATATGCACCATGCTTAATAAATGTGAGCCATTATATTACTTGGATATTGATCTTTTCTTTGAGAAAGTGAAGTGAAAGTTGGATACTGGTGCAGTAAATTATTTTGCATTGTAAGATTACTTTTATTGCAAACTGCTTACCGCATTCAACTTCGGCAACAATCATGCCGCACTTGTACTGATACATGCATCTTATATTTTAAATGCAAATGCTTGGTTTGACAAAAAAACCTTTCTGGCCAGTAGCGTATTTAGGGGGCATTGTGCCATGGCTCTCCCGGTTGAAAATCACTTATACGAGAAATCAGAGACAGATTCAAAGTGATGACTTTTTTAGAAGTCTTTATGTATTTGGAAAGAAAAATCGACAAAACTGAGACAGATTCAAAATGAAACCGTTTTTTTTAGGGATCTTCATGAAAAATAATCGAGAAAACCGAAACAGATTCAAAGTGAAGACCTTTTTTTACCACTTAAAAAAATTTTCCATTTAGCTTATTTAATTGTAGTTGCATACCCCCACCCTTTTTAAAAACCCTCGTTACGCCACTGTTCCTGGCATTGAAACAAACATGTCAAGCAATAGCCGGGATGGCCGATTATTTGTTCGACTCTTGCGGATTCAACTGTGTGCTTTTGGGCAAAAATTCAGTCAGACACCATTGAAAGAAGATTTGACCTTATTCGCCAGATCAGTGGAGCCAATTATTATATATCAATGCGGCTGTTGTTGAAGCGATCAAAAATTACGAATTCTTTCATTATTGAAATATTCTCGGATTTCCGTAAAAGAGATTGACCAGGCTGCTAAAGAAGCACATCATTCAGAGCATAAAGAAGGAGTAACACTCAATCCGAATCGCTCTATGGCGATCTTCAGTTTAACATTGCAACAACTGAAGATGACTCTGTGGTAATGTGCCATGTCACTGGTTACTGCCGTAAATAATTGGTGAAAACCAACAGATGTGACCAATGTAAACAAGCTATTGTGACTAATATTAATTGCTTATCGAATTTTTTGATCTCAAAAAACGCAAGCAAATTTTTCAACACTATAACTCGTGGAGGTTTATGAAAACCAACACCAGAATTATTTAACATTGGATGTCTTTGCTGAACGATATTTGCGGAACTGTGTCAAGAACAGATGCGGCAAACTTTTTTAAGTTGACTAAATCAACGAGAAGTTTTTAATGAAATTGTCTCCATGGCATTTTACGAAAAGAAAATTATTTCCTCTTGGCTGTGTCAGTAATGTGCAATAAAGGTCACAACATATTAGAAGGAATTTCTACTCGTTTTTTTAATTGTATGGCAAAAAATTTTTTAAGGGAAATGAATGAACTTGCAGACACTAAAGCTGTAAAAAAGATACGTAAAATGAGCGGAAAAAATGCAACTAATTAGGTTTATTTTTGTGTTTTTGTATATCACTATCCGATGTTATTGCATTTTTGGTTCACAGTGGCCACCGTAAAATCATCTCGGTCAAATATCTACCATAGATTTATTGCATCTAAATGATTTTCAGTTATATTTATTTAGAATGGATATTTTAATTTTGTAGGGCTGCAAAATGTTTTGTTAAAGTGAGCTACGTCACTCAGTCACCATAGTTAAATGCATATTAACATAACTGTGCTTCGACATAACCAACTAAAGCTCCAAACTCTGTTAGTTTTAGTAAAATCCTTCGATATTATTTTACTTATGTTGTGTCAGCGGAAAGTAAATTTTGATAGCAAGAGTGCAAAATTTTATGATACATGCGTTTAGCATATTTGACTGCTTAGAGATTCGAGCTCAGCTTTTTTAAATATAACAACATTTTAAAAAACCACATTTAATAATTTTAAAAACATTAAAAAAACAAGTAGGCCTAGCGGTTAACAATTTTTATCTCAAAATTAGGAAATATGTGGTACCAGATTTTGTTTTCTCAACAAGGTTGTTTTTATCATTGGCCTCATATTGGTGCTACGAAAAGTTAGTTTCCAGTCAAGATATTATTATTTAGAAGTCCATGAGTAGGCTACGTCTACTTCTTAAGTAGAATTCTCAGCCAATCAATACAATCATGGCAGACTACGAATGAAACTAAATTTTGGTCTGCTGCAGTGGTGGATATTGGGTGAGGCGAATGAGGCATTCGCCTCAGGCCCCCCTTGAAAATAGCACATACAGTTTTGAATCCGCTGCAGACGTTTTTTTAGAGAACGATTCTGAGAGAAGATCTTTTTTTTTTTAGAGAACACCCTGATTTTGGGAGAAAAATAGGGAAATCAGAGAGGAAATCGAAGTGAAGACTTTTTTTTTAGAGAACACCCTGATTTCGGGAGAAAAATATACAAGCCAAGATCAAACCTCTTTTTTTTCTTAGACGACATCAATTTTTGAAAATTCTTGCCTCGGGCCCCTAAATTGGAATATCCACCACTGGTCTGCTGATATTTTGACAATAAATCAATACTTCTGGTTCAGTTTAGAACATGGGGATTCAAACCGTGGGACGTCCAAATATGAAACAGTGTTGTCATTGCTTATTATTACTGTTAACTATTAGCCTACTTAACTTCATACCATTGCTTACAGTAGTGGCTGTTAAACCAAACCTCTTATTGTGCACATGTCGTAGTTTGCGAAATTCGTAATATTATTTATAAAACCCATGGACTATATTGTGCAATATCCATTACTTTGTTGTAGCTTACATTTCCAATTAAACAATTTATGACGTAAAGGAAGTAGCATTCTTCGGTTTTGTCATTGCCGGTTTGATTCATATCATATCATAGACATGAGTTTTCCTCTTTTTATGCAATGAGAAATACGAGGTAAACTTGAAATAAGATCACCGTGTGGGCTACGTTCGTTGTTTTCATACCCAATTATTCTTCAATATTAACAAAAACTCTTAAAAATCAAAATTAGGCAGCCCAATCGGCTTAATTATTCGTTTTGTTTGGTCAAACTAGTTGATTGCTACAAATAAAAACATATGCTATTTCATAACATATTTTTATTGTCTCCATCTAGGCCTATTCACTCAGAAGAGTCAATCTAAAGTTTATTTTTTGATTACCTCACAATTGTTTGCTTACCGGAACACACGTTGGCATAAATGATGTCAAATCAGAAACAAATGATCAGTTTTTTAAACCCTGAGAAATTTTTATAGAATTAAATGTTCTAATATTGTTGTTGTCGTTTCCCCTCCTTCAAAGCTATAGTATCTCGGAGGAGCGACCATTTAACCCTTTAAAGAAGTTAATCAAAACCCCCACTTTTGGATAACTTCCGCTGCTTGCAAAGGCTTCTTCCACAGACTAGTTGTGTGGTAAGCCTATGTGTTTTGTTGGTATTTTTTTGCGGTTAAAGAGATGATTAGTATAATGTGTGTGTCAAGCTTTGCGGGCATTGTGCTGTTTTTACAGGGTTTACGGTGTGTAGTTAAGTGCTTTTCAACCGGTGGTCGGCGGCCTATTGGTGGGTTTCGAAGGTTTTATTTTAAACTGTGAGCTTTTTAATGAGCCCTTTTAATTTGTATATTTTTGAATAAGCCATTACTAAGTATCCAAACGTTGCGCCACGCGCTTCAGCAATGGTTAGTTAGGGTTCCTGCGCTGGTGATCTGAAAAAAACTCCAAGCAATTCACAGCCAAGCTTTCACGCTCAACTAAATATTAGGCCTACGAGACGTATACGGTTTTAAAGCAGGTTATTGGTGGTGTTGACAAAAAATATTTTTTAATTTAAAAGCAACTTTAACTAGTGTCTTTGAAAAAGCTCAAAATAGAAATTAGTTACAATTGTTGCAAAAGTAATAAAGTTACAGTTACTGAAAAGCTTACTAAGCACCGCTCACCGTTGCTTATTAGAAGTACGCCGATTTCCTTATGTCGGCGTTAAGTTTTGTGTCTGGTGTGCAGTTAGTGGCAATGTGCAAAGCTGTGTTCTGAATAGTTTACAGTTTCTTGATGTTAGTGTTTAATATGATAGGCTCCATATGATGTTTGCATTTTTTAAAGAGTGATAGTCTTAACTTAAATGTAAATATAATTAATTCCGTTTATTTACCTCATTTGGCGGAAGAGAGTGCTTTCAAAATTTTAAACGTTTGTTTTGCTTTCATGATGGTGAGATTTATGTGTTGTAAAAATGTTAATTTTCTACTAAAGTGATCCCAAGAATTTTTCGGTGCTTTGCTTGTCTTTGATTCTTTAATTTGATTGGGCTAATAGAGTTGCGCCATATTCAACTGGGTTGGGTGTAAAAAGGCTGGTTGCACTTTTTTTATCTTTAAAAAAGATAATTAGAGGTGGCCCATTTATAGACTTTGTGATGATATGGTTTAATAGTCGTTGGGCTTCAGAGTGTTTGGTATGAGTTGCTGCGATTGCTTAGCCATTGGCATGTGTTGTGACGTGCATGTCTTTTGAAAGAATGTCAGGGCCCAAATCTTGAATAAAGTTGGAAGCAAAATTATAACTTGTTGCCTCCGGTGATTTGTTGGCATATTTTTGTGAAAAGCAATGCATGTTGCATGTTTATGTTTAAATTTTTGTTGAAATAACGAATGGTATTCACATAACTATTAACTCTTTCGATTTTAGTGTCCTTAAAAAAATACTGTTTTTTAGAATTCTTTCGGCCAACTCTTGTAAAGAAGAAATCGTTGGCAATGACAAAATGACATTAACAAAGAAAACGTTTGTATAGGGTTAGAAAACATCAAAATTAACGGCGTCTCTGATGGGTTTGGAGAAAAAGGGCACGCAATTGGTTGCGCGCTCACTGGCGTCGCGACCAAGAAAGCTTAAGTCCATAGAAGGATTCTTTCTGGTGACAAAAAGAGGGTTCACGAAATTCTATGAAGGTAGCTTTGAGCGTTTTCAGACAAAAAGATTATCGTCCTCAAGTGAAAATTCAGAACCAGTTAACATCGAATTTTTTGGCGCATATTTTGTCATCTAATAAATGTTGACCAATAGCCGAATCCCAAACATATGCATTTTGAGTGGATTTGCATTGACGTCTAGGAAGAACTTTTTGAGGTTTAACTTGATTTCTAATTAATTTTGAAACATGTTGTCGAATTTGCTCGTGTAGACGTCGGGACGTATTATATCGGGACGAGCAAATACATGGTTATGTCAATACCTTTGGTTATTTTAAAGTTCTGTACAACCAAAAATTTATTCAAATCCTTGTTGATGAGAGATGACTGGAATGTTTTTGTTATGTATGGTAATAGTGCTTTCTCTATAGTGTTTTTAGCAATGGGTAATGAAATCGATATAGTTCGGTACAGTGTGTGCCAATTTTGTGGTCTTTGTTTGGTTTTGGGATGGGGATAATTGTAGCACGTTTTTAAAAGTGTGGTATTGAGTTAGCGCTAAGGGCAATGTAGTAAATGTTTATAAGGCATCTTATAGCAGGTGGTCCAAGGTGTGTTCAGTTTTCTGATGTTTATGCCATCAGGTCCAGTGGAATTGTTGTTTGTGCTGTATAAGATAGTGGTAAGTTGTATTTTGTCAGAGGAAAAGTTTTTGATTGTATGATTATGCGTCTGTTCATTTTGTTTAGGTATATGGAGTGACGTTTGTTAATTGTTTATTAAAGTTTTGCATTGTTGTTGTGTAAAATTCTGATTTTACGGCAATTTATAAACACAAACATTTTCAAGATTTTAAAAATTAAGTAGTATTTGGTAAACCATGGAAAGAATTAAGCAATTTTTAAAAAGATTTTTTATAAAAAGAATTTTTATTTTTTCAAAAATTAACTTCAGCATCTGTCTGAAATTTTCCGGTGAAGCGCCGTTGGTAAGACGGCCCTGATCCCGAATATTTTTTTGTGCTTTTGTGATTCGTTGATTTCAATGAGCTTTGATCATCGTCTGCAGCTGTAAGAACAATTTCAACGGGAGAAACTGGAACAGTATTTTCTTTTCTCGATAAAAAATGCGGAAAATGTATTCCAGCTGATCCGTCAGACCCCGACCTTCGTTGAGCTGGTGAGTTTGCACAATTTTGATCAGCAAATTGCTTATCGATATTAGTTTCAGATATCTGCGATGAGAGACATTTTAAATTTATTTATTCGAAATATGTTTTTCAACGAAAAACAAAACTATAGGCTTACTTTTAAAATTAATTCAAACATTTTACAGCATTTCACAAAAAAATCGAATAACAATACTATTTTCTTCATCTATACGGATGATTTTACTTTTGTGGGAAAATAACGATTTCAAATTTCATAGGATCAAAAGTTTCTTAATCTTTTTAATAAGATCAAAATTAACCAACGGCTTACCACAGTAGGTGGAGTAATATCGTTTGTTGCGATGGCAACAAATCGAGTTTGATGGGCGGATTGCAGGTCACCAGACAATTCCCAAAATGCCTCGATCTCGCGAGCTACCATGTTCATGCTTCTATTTTTCATCAAGCTTGTGTCGCTTATCAACATCGCCGAAGAGGTTTTCGCCATCGATTCTGAAACAAAAAATCCCGTTTTAGAATTTGAAAAAAAATTGTAAAACATGTTTTGAAGAACGTTCGTGTATAAATTCTCGATTGATAGATTTTTTTTTTGTTCAGTAAAGTAAGTGAACTTACTCGATTTTCAATTAAAAACACCTTTACAATAAGAATCAACAAATTTTCATTCAACAAAAATATCTTTTTTGTCGCGCCTTGGAAGAAGTAAGAAAAATCTCAATAATTTTTGGTTAACAGAAACAGTTTTAAACCTTTTGATTTTGTCAGGGTAATGCAACTTGCCTTCTTCTACAATCATACGCTTAAAGCCGTACCAGTTTAAAACATTTGGGAGGGGGGAGTAAAACAATTTTCCACAAATTTTTGCGACGATTGCTCGAATCGTGATTTCGCATCATTTAATGAAGATGTTCAAATTTCACTCCGATTTAATGTGAATACGTTTTTTTCTTTCTTTAGTTTTTGGTTGTGAACAGGACAGAAACGATTGGCTTTGGCGAAATAAACTTTTGAAGAGCAAGAAAAGGTTATTTTTGCGTACTGATCTAGATCGTTTTGAATTGAGCAACTTCTTCCTGCCTAAAGAGTGTATTGTCGGTGCCCGAAAAAAATCTTCCCCTCCGGCTCGGATGATATTACGTAAACTGTTTCATCAAAATATTTAAGGTAATTACAATAGTTGCAATTAACAATAGAAATAAGTCACATTACAAAAATTGATCAATTTAAGCGTTCAGGTCTTTAAGCTATCATTGGGTAAAAATGGCACCAGTTCGTCTCATTCTGATGAGAATTAAAAATCGAAGATAACGCTTTTATCAAAGGTGTGTTTTGCTGCTCCATGGCAACGACTTTGTGAAAATTTACGTAACAAAAAGTCACTGCTTTGTTGCGCGTACTTAAAGTAACTTTAATAAAATTGAAATATGTACTACAATAAAACACATGACAAAGATTTTTTTCATGAAATTAGGATATCGCTGACATTGCACAGAAAAAATGTTTAGTTGAAATTTTGTAATTTAATTGCGAAATGTATATTACTGTCCCTTCAACAAAAAGCAAAGCTCAACTTTGACACGGCTATTTTTAATGGGGAAAAATTTTTTTGTCTTGTGCTACTTCTCTTAACAGTCGTAATAATTACCTTATGAAAATTTAAGTCAAACCAAAAAATGCCCCGTTGCCAAAAGTTAGACAAAAAAGTTAAGTGGTAAAATGTTACCAAAAAGATTGTTGCTTGTACACTGAGCCATCGCTTTTCTTCGAATGGCGGATGACCTTCGCCTAATCAACATGGCCTCGGCATCAATTGTTGCAGGATGAAGCTGTTGACGATACTTTCGGTACACGTGTTTCATAATAATACACGAAATGATGCCAAGCAGCAATGCCACGGTCACTGAGTAACATCCCTGCAAATTATTTGGTAAAATATTCAGAAACAAAAGAACTCATCGCTGTACTAATAATTTAAACCAATGGAGGTCAAAACCTTTATTGCCATAAAAAAAATTGGTTAAATTTGTCGAATAATTGTTTTTGAATTTTCAAACACAAAATTTGTATTTCAAACCAAAAAATTTTTCTTTAAATGATATTTCAAAAAATTTCTCCTCACCCGATAAGACGATGATTAACCACATCATATTGGCGGTAAACATCGTCTTAAGGAAAACCATTTGTTATAAAACTATTACACGCAACATTGTCAAAATTAACCCTTAATACACCAAAAACGAGACACGCCTAAAAACAATAGAATTACGATAAAAGAGACTTTTTGACTTTGAATTACGGTAGAATAGAATTACAATGGAAGTAAAAATGAGACACGCCTTTTCATCATTATCGGCAATTTGGTCGAGTGGTTAAAACGCCGTGCTTATGATCAACATAGACTCGGTTCAAAACCCACTCGCATCATTCTGTTGTGTCCTTGAGAAAGACACTTTACGGCAGTTTTCCTGCTTGGTGGTCTTGGCAAGTAGTTCTAAATTTGAGTCATATCTCTATTAAATTACAGGCGAACAGAATATCTTGGCATCTTCGGAAGCAGATCGGGATAATTGTTTACCCTATGTATTAGCGCCTCGGCCGCTTTCCTGCAAGTCAGGAGAATAAAGATAGAAATAAAATAAATTAATTAATAACATAACACTTCTAGATAACCGATTACCAAATAAATATAAACCACAACATAACTGCAACTGCGTAAACAAAGAAAATGAAAAGTCGCTGCAGTATGCAGCATTCAAGGCGCGATAGAAGGTGCAAGCTTATGAAAATTAGTTCGATTGATAAAAGCAAGTTCGACTACTCTCCATACCACCATTGTATCTCTAATCTTAAATCCGACTTAATTTTTTTCTAGTTTTTTTTTTGTATTTCTTGTAGGACTACTATTTTATAGAATAAACTATCTAATAAAAAAATGAAAAATAAAAAGCCAGTAAAAAGTAATGACTTTATTTTGATTTTTCAATTAAAATGCATATAATGTTTAAGATAATTTAACAAAAAGATGCACTTTACTTCTAAAATATAGCGCGTCTTTTCGGAAGAAAGGTAAACATGTGTGTCATCGAGAAAAGATGGATCGGAAAAATTGAAAAACGGTTCAATTGGCTCATCATTAACACCTAAATTAACAAAATTTAAATTTAGTTGTTAGTAATCGTTTAAAAGAGTTGTTGTTATTTCCGATAAGATTTAGAGTGTAATTAAAACTTGGAAAAAAATTGGTCGCATAGAACAGAACAAGTTTATTTTTTGATGAAATGCAAAAAAACAAAAACAACAGACAATAATGTTGTGAAGCAACAATAAGCAATTAAGCATCATTGAGTGTGTAAAAAGATCTTTAAATGTAAAACAGCTGGCCCCTGTGTCTGCGCACACTCATATCACAAAATATACAGTATAAAGAATAAATTGAAATAATAACAAACAAAATTAATTTGATGAAATTAGATAACATTTTAAAAAGATGAAATCATTCGGACAGTTCTTGTTAGTTGAACGTTTTACATATTTAACTAGGTCTAATAAAAAAAATAAAATGAGAGAAACAGAACATTGTGCACTGAAGTTGACTATTTTTATTATTTAAGCACAAACTTTCGTGGGCTACTGCCCACTTCGTCGGGTGCAATGGAATGAAAACATGAAAATAAAGATTATTCATTTATGTCTAACTACGTGTAATATTTATTTTTGTAAACTTGAGGGTCATTTATGTTTTTCACTTCTTTCTCCATTTCGCATCGTTTTATACTTGCACGCCATTTTCTCTCATTTGTTTTTTGCTTTAATTGTTGTATTTACCGTACTGTCATATTTTCTCTACTTAGTCTTTTTTACCGATATTTTCATATTTCATTACATCACATATGTCTGTTTGTTACGTTTAATGCCGTTGTGTAAAACTTGTTTTGATTGCATTTTCCTTCCATTGCACCTGACGAAGTGGGCAGTAGCCCACGAAAGCTTGTGCTCAAATAATAAAAATAGTCAACTTCAGTGCACAATGTTCTGTTTCTCTCATTTTATTTGAAAAGTTGACACGGCTTTCCCAATTCTATTCCTTCCAATTCTTCGATGAAAAAAAATAAAGGTAGGCCTAAATATGATAACTAAAATAATAGCATGTGACTCATAACATTGCCTTACTACAAAAAAAGCTATACATGTGAGTGAAAACAAAGCTTTACACCAGGATTCGCACTTCAGGTGTCTTATACCTAGGTTTTCATATAGGGCTTGAATTTGCGTTTTTAATCTTGTTTTTAGCACAAAATCACAGCGTACACATCATTTTTTACTGTAGGCTCACTTCGGGCAATGTTTTTATTTTGTTTAATATAGACTAATATACTAGAAAATATGAATGTTACATACTGTCATTCCAAAATATATATTGCAGTTTAAAACCTTTTGTGGAAAAAGAGGAATCTGATATAAATTCTACATCCACTATGTTACCATTTGAAAACCATTGTCTTGGATAGTACGATCCGCAAAAAAGTTCAGATGTAACAAAAGTCGTCGCTGTTTTTTCCTAAATAAGCTGCAACGTTATAGCCATAAATAATAAATCAGTGTAACGTATAGGCCTACATTACATTTTACTTGCACCGGTGGTCATCGTCGTGTGATATTTATATAATTACGTCATAACGTGTCTTAATTCATACGCTAAAAATGTAGCTAGTTGAGTTTAGCTAGATTAGGTTTAGGTTAATGTTTTACTAATGCTTTGAATGTTCTAGTTCGTTTAATTAAATTAGGGTTAGGTATGTTTTGTAGATTTTTTGTTCGGTAATTAAAGTATCATCTGCTATTGTGGTAAAGCTTTATTAATCGTTTCTTTTATTTTATTGATTCTATTAGGATAAGGTTTGATTTTTAAATAAAATTTGGTTAAATCGGTGTTGTGTTATCATGGATGGAAACAGGAAGCGGTACTGAAGACTGTTCCCGGACCTAGACATGGGACAATCGTATGACTTTATTGGCCTATATGCTGCTTTCTGTTTCAGCGAATTCACTACTGCAGGTTGGCAGCGCAACCCAACGGAGGAATTTGGCGTAAAGTGCCTTTCCTAAGAACACAATAGAAATCATTCAGGTAAACCCGGGATCGAACTCGCGTCCGTTTGCTCGCAAGTCAGAATGTTACACACTTGAGCCGATAGTACAGAGAGACAAATTTTTAAGAAGGTCTTATATCTATACTGTGTGCATCTTTTAAAAAAACTACAATTTCTATTTTTGAAAATCTAAACTTATTGAAAGGTTGTTTTAAACCTGTATCCGCAAGGCGCATACACTTGGCCAACGTTTGGCTTTCTTAAAGTTCTTGGGAACAGCGTAAATACCGCGCCTAAAAAATTAAAGAAAGAAGCAAGCACACCGACGCCGAACTTATGTGCCAGACGCAGTCTTCCTATTGGGCCATGCTGCTTACCAAACCAAATGTAAGATAAAATTTAATTTTGAATTCAATTTAAATCACTTGATTT
The DNA here is from genome assembly GCA_963680785.1 of Diplosoma virens. Classification (NCBI taxonomy): domain Eukaryota; kingdom Metazoa; phylum Chordata; class Ascidiacea; order Aplousobranchia; family Didemnidae; genus Diplosoma; species Diplosoma virens. The sequence continues at coordinate 12,736,611 of OY796890.1, read as the reverse complement.
GTTTTGATAATGATTTCATCGAGTTCCGCTTAAAAAAATGTAATTAATAATATGGCCAAGATAAATACTAAGTAGAGTCGTTTTATACGTAATTGCAGTGATATAAATAGTCTCTGTTTAACTTTTATCCCAATCATTTTGTTTTCCTTTGAGAAAATACTTGTTATGTCATTTGCACAATAGTCTGAAGACAAATTATCGTTAACTATATTATTGTACAAAAAAAATGGAAAAGCTAATGGTACAAATAATTTTCGAAAGCAGATCGGGAGAATCACCAAACAAGTGATCTGAATTTAACACATCGAACCTTATCATGCAAGTCAGAGGGATAGACAGGCCTTATCAGCTAGGTTGTTCATAATAGCCTAATTTTAAAGTATAACAAATTTTTAAAAGGTTAAGCAATGCGAATTTTTCAGAATTTCATTTTTTCATAATTATGCAGCACTTTACAAAAAGAAATTTAAACAAAGAAACTTACCCGAAAGTATAAAAAGTCATTTTTACAATACGGATAAATAATTGAACCAACTTCAAGATAAAAATCCCTAAGCCAAAATGCAATCCTAATATCTTTTGGAGCTTGAACTCTCCACATGCACCGAATTTCCAAAGGATAAGGTTTTGGGTAGCCAGGAGAAGTAATAAATCCGTGGTCCTGGTATCTTGTCTCGTTGCATATGCCTGTATTGAGAAAATTCATCAATGGGAGAGTTTTAAATTTATTGAAACGCTTTGTTTTGCGATACGTAATAGTCCTACTGTAATAACCTACATACTTTGGCATCCGTGTTCCAATCCAATCCAATCACCATAAGGTCCGCAAAGCAAGATATTGTGTTCCGATTTAAAACCTGATTTACATTTGTAATAAATCTTTTCACCATATTCATAAATGTTTTCATCTAAAAAGTGTTAAATTTTAGTTATATGAATGTTTGTAATTTCTTTTCTGCTTATAGTTGTGCTATCTCATTGCATATTCTATACTACTCCCGATTTAAATCTTTTTAACAAGCCGTAGCAAAAATGAATAGTGTTTTTTTTTGCGGCGTGCAATTTTAAGAATCTACAAGCTTTTCAGCGCAAGCAGGTTTCATAGACTAACAGGTTGACTGGCTACAAAATTTTTCAGGGCAAATTTTTTGTTTTTTTTGGCAGAAGTTTATTGGTTTTAGAAGTGGATGCCCAATCAAATTTTCTCTTCAAAATAAAGGAAATAGATTTGTGAATTGTGAATCAAATTGAATCAAAATGAATAGATTTAGACTTGTGAATCAAAACACATGAACCTATTAGCTTATTTTGAAAAGCGGTTTATCGAAAAATCTTTTGCAAAAATCATGATTTTTAATTTTTTAATCAGAAAGTGTTAAAAAAAGTTGATTTTTTTAAACAATATACAACAGTGCGGACAAGATAGGACTTTTTAAATCTTTTGGAAATAACTGCAAGCTATTTTTTGAGTGCCGCCTCGTTTCGATTACACAGTGATCCACACAGTGTTTGTTCAAAACTTACGTTGTCGTTTTGCTGTGCTTGAGAGAGAGATTTCACGGCCCTTTCCTCTGTTTGACGTTCTCAGCAAGCAGCGGTCGGCAGGATAGCTTTTTTGCTATAGCATTTGACTTGCGAGCAGAAGGCAGAAGAACGCAAGTTCGATGCTTATTCCATCGGAGTGATTTTTATTGTGCCCTTTGGAAAGGCACTTCGCGATAAATTTTTCAATGGGGTCGCGCTGCTTCCCTGCAACACACTGACTCCGCTTAAAACAGAAAACAGTGTAGCGAACTCATTGCCGCAAACTGTCTTTCGTGCATGCATTTGCCTTGATTTTGCAAAGTTTTCGCACGCTGTATTTTATTTTGTTATTGAATCAACTTGCAGTGCTTATCCGCTCTTATGGCAACCTGCACGTTACAATTTCTTATTTCTTAGTATTTTGTATTTGTACCGCCTTTCCGTTGTTCGCCCCAAATTACTGTTGGCTGATCGCGCCATCAAAGGATATTACCGCTGTTTGTGAAACTATTTTTGCCACACCTGGTAACAGGATGTAGCCTGCTCATGTGTCTTAATGCCGCGTGGTTTTGCCAGTGAAAAAAGTCAGGCGTTGTAACAGAAATGAATAAAATTAGTTCGACAACATCTACTTGCTGGATTGAGTCGACGGGCCAGACAGAAACCGAGCGTAGTAATTTTATGGGGCGATGATCTCCGTCTACGTAATTGTTTTGAAGTTAAAATGTCGTTTCGTCTGTTTAATTGTAACTGAGACTCAATGCAATAAAAAGCAGTTAAAATTTTACTCGTGTGCTAAACGAACCCACTACAACAGCATAAAGGCCAATACCGGCAAACGAAAAAGAAAAAGCACAAAGCAGTAAATTTTGGTCGTGTCATTACACAATAAAAAACCAAAAAAATTTAACCGGACAGCAATATCTTACTAACATCTTTGAAAGCAAGTTGTAGTAATTGTTTGACGGTTGCTCTAAATTCAACGGCTTCGACGTTCAAGGACGTTGATCTGTGACTCGGGAGAATAATAAAGATGACATTTGATAAATAGATGAATAAAAGTAATTTTTTGACGGTTGATCAAAACTTTTCTAAATTGCATCTCTATTCTTGTCCTGCGAGTCAGGAGGATAAATAATAAGCTTGATCATGATGATGATGATAATGATGATAAAATATAGGATAGTTTATGACCAATTGAAAATCTACCGTTTATAATGGCGTTAGGTATGTACGGTATAATTCCGCAGCTATGTTTAACGCAATGCAGCGGCCCGGAGCTCCACTCTTCGTCACCGAGGCAAATACTTTCAGCAAGGGTCTGATTGCTTGTTCCAATTTTAACAAAACCATACATGCAAGAGTAATACACGGATTCCCCTCCGCTGTAGCATGTTTTGGGTTTTGTTTGAATTATCTGAATAAAGAAGCTTCAGCTATGAAAACGTTTATTTAAAATTTGACGTAGACATTTAACAAATTTTTTTCAACAAAAACAAATTATTTTATAAAATACCACCTTTTTAATTTTTGCGACGTATTCAAACAACATATTTTTTTTTTAGACTTAATTCAGACTTTACAACAAAATTTGAACCAGCTTCTCTTTCAATTTGCTTTGACTGAACTTATCTAATTTATTTTAGTTCAATTAAGGCAGCTTGCAATTAATTGCAACAAAGCGAAAAATAATTACAGTTCTGCTAAATCACTTAAGCAAAATATTTTTTGATAAAACATACAAAAGTTATATTAGAATAATTTTGATTTTTATACGCAAGCTATATCAAAATTTCATTTCAATAATCACAGTTTAGGTGCAGAAATCTTTGGCACTTCAAATTTTATTTATTACACGGTAACTATGTGTATTGCAGCATAGACTAAAAGAGTTATTGGGTTTACTTACTTAAAAATTTGGTTCATACCTTATTAAATGCTTCTTTGGTAAGATGCCCACTGACGCCGTAAAGGTTAGATTTTGACAAAACATATGAATTTGACCCAATCAACGGATGACTGCAAAATCCAGGTCTTTTTTTACATAACCGTTTATAATTGTCAATTCTCGTTCCGTCCATCGTTGAAATAATCCAAAGACTTTTAAATTTTGCAGTTAATATAATACTACGATTTTTAGATAAATTTTCAGACACATATAGTGTGCCGCTACCTTTTTTCTGAACTATTAAAGCTACACCATCTTCATGACTTTTATTGCAAATCCAGGAGTAATTGCCATTTATGCTAAATTTGAAGTCGAACAAAGAACCTAAATTAAGAATAGAAAAAGCTCTTTCACATTTTTTTGCAGAAACTGATGGATACTGATTAAATACGCAGTCCACCTAACGTATGCGGTCTACCATCTGGTTGAGTGGCGTCAGTTTCCTATACATTTGTATTCTAAACTAGGCAATAGTTTTGAATTTCAGAAACAATCAGGCGTACCAGATCTGATGAATGGTAGATCACATTCTTAACTAGAAGCAAGTTAACAGGCTTTTTGATTGATGGTGGGTCGCATATTTAACAAGAAGTTTGTTTGTAGACTGCATACTTAATTAGATCGACTAGTGTTTACCTAAAGCAATTTTCCTTTTACTTTTGTTTTTTAGAAACCTTGAAATACATTTGTTTTTATCATTCAAAAATGCAGCTTAAAGTACTATTCTCACTCTATTTTTTTTCTTAGTTTCTTTATTCACTAATTATAGCACATGCCACGAACTTTACTTCATGAGACATGCAAAAAACGTAAAAAATATCGTGCCAACATTGAATACGTAATTTACTGGAAATATTGTTAGTTCTGGTTTTTCAAATACATTTTCTGCCAAAAGCTTTATAATTATGATAAAGAAAAAAGTTTTTCAATCCATCTATAAGTTTATAGAGTGACACAATACAGCATAAATATAGATAATTGATCAGACAATTTTTTTAGAGTTATCCCGTTCAAATCCTGATCAGTACCGTTTTTAAAAAACGTCATATGTTTGCTCTTTTAGTTGACATCAATGAAAAAAATTCTAAAAAAAAGGATTTTGTCTTAAGTTACTTTTTACGGAACATGCTTAGTTAAAATATTTTATGACTGGGAATTATTTTTTTAATTGAATTTTATTAATGTTTTTTGCTTTTAGCATAATGGAATGTCGACAGCCCAGATTAGATGAATAACCAATTAAAAATTAAATGACGGAAGCAAAATTGGGTTGTTAAAAAAAGATCCGTGCTTTAAAAAAACCGCAAGTTGACTTTTAAGGGCCAGGCAAACTAAACAATTAGTATTAGGACTTAAACATTAAAACTTCTATGTCTAAAAGCAGCTTCTATGTGTGGCCATTGGTTGTATTGGGCTGGTTGCTGCTTTTTGTTTTAAGCGGAGTCATTATTGAAAAAATGTAGGATAACCCCAATTAGAAATTTCCCGGAAAGTGCCTTTTTCAAAGGCAAAATAAAGCTCACAACAGCACTCGAACTTGCAAACAAAAAGACAAAAGTTTGGTTTGCAGTCTACCTGAGAGGTTTCGGTTTTTCTGTAGGAAAAAGGCTGGTTTTCAATAAATGCCTATATGGAATAAGCCACTTACTAAACTTTTTTTAGTTTTATTTCTATATTTATCCTCCTGACTCGCAGGAAAGCGTCTGAGGCGCTATACATCGGCCAAGCAATTACCCCGACCAAATGATGGCCTAACAAAAGGGGAGCTGGTGCAAGGAAAAAAAGGGACTACTTTTTAGTAAGTAAATTGTTTCTCGCCCCAAAAATATGGTAATCTTTAAAAAAAAGTTTACACTTTCAATCGAGTACATCATCTCTACTTTCATCCCTAAATTAGGCAGGGAGGTCACCGTCATGGAGTAACTATGAAGAAAGAGAGCAGTATTTTACTTAAGGTGTGCCACTTTTTAACAATTTTAGGGTGGGCCAGGTGCGGCCGCTCCATTCGCACCATACTAAAGCCGTCATTGCCGCAACCTGGTTGCAGAAATGCCAAGATATTACAATCTGGTTGAAATTTTTTATTTTGTTTTTTAGTTTTATAAAGATACGACTGAAAATTAGAGCTGGTGGCCAAAACCCAAGTAGGGGAAAGCCCCGTAAGGCGTTTTCCAAAGACGCAACAAAATGGCGCGAGTAGGTTTTGAACCGATACCGTGTCAATCACAATCACGATGCTCTTAACCACTCAGCCACGATCGTTAACAAAAACAACCTGAAATAATGTCTCGGCTTGAACAGAAGGCAGTAACCAAGTCAATACTAATTAACTATATAAAGAATCAACTTTTAGAAAACAATTTACTTTAGACTGCGTCAAGGTTCCGCAGCAGAATTGTTTAGTCGCGTAAAGTTTTATAACATTTTTATTGAATTAAATTTATTTTTATCTGGTATTTCAATAAATTTCGTTTACTGACCAAAACCAATTTTTAAATATTTTGCCCCCACAAACTAACTTTTGTGTATTATTAATATTTTAATTATTTCGTACCTTCTCGAAAAGCTTGTGGAATTACTGCCAAGCCACTTTGCATATTTATCAAATAGCTTTCGTACTGAAACCACATTTGTTTAAAGTTATTTGCATCACATGGACTTAGTGTCAAAGTATATGATTCCTCCAAGCAGAGTCGCTCTTTAAGCAAGATGTCGGATCCAGTCGTCTCTTGTAAAATTAGCCGAAACTGCCACTTTACCGGAACGTGACGAACTGGAAAAGGTTCTTTTAAAAACGACCTTTCGCAATAGTTAGATTGATCAAAATCAATTACGCCATAGCTACGTATCCAATTTTCTGCTAAACCAATAATTATAAAGCAGAATTGCCAAAACTCCATGCATTTCTGCTGTTAGCGTACAGCAGGCACACTTTTGAAATTTTATTTAAATATGTGCAACTAGTGAAGAGATAGAAATAGCATTTTACTATAAAGCTTATTTCGTCACAATGATGTGTAATTGTTAACAGGAATAAATACATTTATCCACTGATCAAATACATCCAAAATTATCTATAAATTAAATATAAAACTTCGTAATAAACAATAAGAATTTTTAAAATAAAAATTAAAACCAGGGTATTGAACCAAACCCTAACCTGATCCGTACATTGGTATTAACTGTTATTATCCTTTGAACTTGAACCGAAACTCAACATACGAGGGTCAGTCAATAAGTAATGAGACTTTTTTAATAACTCAAGTTTGCAATGACTGGTAATCAAAAAATGCTTTTTTATTTTTCAACATAGTCTCCCTCCTTTGCAACACACTTGTTCCATCTTGATATTAGATTGTCTATTCCTTTGGCATAGAATTCCGTGGACTGGGTCCTTAGCCAGTTGCTCACAGCAGCCTTCACTTCTTCATCAGTCTGGAAGTGAATTCCCCTCATACTCTCTTTGAGTGGGCCGAAGAGGTGAAAATCAGATGGTGCAAGGTCTGGGCTGTAGGGTGGGTGTGTTAGAAGTTTCCAGCCTAAATCTTCAATTTTGGCTAGGGTTCTTGCTGCTGTGTGGGGCCTTGCATTATCCTGAAGGAGAATCACACCTCTTGATTGAAGTCCTCTCCGTTTGTTCTTAATGTCTTTTTTCACTTGAGTTAGCAGCTCACAGTAGTTCTCTGAGTTCACAGTATTGCCCCTTTCCAAGAAACTGATAGTGATCGGCCCATTTCTGTCCCAGAACACAGTGAGCATGACTTTCCTTAAACTTTTCTGAGATTTGAATTTTTTCTTCACTGGGGAAGAAACATGCTTCCACTCCATTGATCGTCGTTTCGATTCAGGTTCATAATGAAAGACCCAGGTCTCATCAGTTGTCACTATTCTCGATAGAAATACATCTCCCTCCTTTCTGTATCTGCGTAGTGATGCTCTGGAAGCCATCAGGCGCTGCATTTTGTGATCATCCGTTAACATCTTTGGAACCCAGCGACAGCTGACTTTTGAAAAACGCAGCTTCTCACGCACAATTGCGTACACTGTGCCATGGGAGATGTCCAAGTTTGTAGCAATTTCATCTAAAGTGACCCTTCTATCAGATTTGATCAGGTCTTCAACTGCCTGTACTGCTTCTGGGGTAGAGACATCCACAGGTCTTCCACTTCTCAGATCATCAGTAATGCTTTCGCGTCCATCTTTGAATGCTTGCACCCATTTGTAGAAGTTTGCTCTAGACATACAGGAAGGACCATATTGTCTTTGCATTCTAGACAGAATCTCACATGATTTTACACTCTCTGCCAACAGAAATCTGATGACTCCTCTTTGTTCCAAGCATGAGCTGTTTCCTAGCCTAGTAGTCATTTCAATTTATCGTCACACCTACAGTAATCTGAAAATAAACAAGTTTTGTTGTAAATAAGATGACAACTCCATTCATAATCATCACATAAAATTTCAGTTGCATAACTCCAAGAACACCAAAGTAATTGAGAAAGTCTCATTACTTATTGACTGACCCTCGTAGTACCAACATTTGTGGTTTGTTTCTGTTTTGATCTTTGGTTAACTTGAGGTTTGTAGTTATCGGTTGTAACGTTGTTGCCTTTTTTGTAAAATGGCCTTAGTAGGTTTAGGCATACATCATTCGGAAGATCGTTTCCTTTGCTTCGGGTCAGGTCTTCTTCCAGATACGGTTTGGTGTTGCACAAACACTTTGTTTCGGAATTCACCAAAAGCCAAAACTTAATAATGAACTTGTCTGGCTTGTTAATTATGTAAGCTATTGTGTAAATGGACCGCGAGTTTTGCATGGAAATGGCTGTTTGTTGATAGTCAAATTGAAATTAGGCGCATAGCACTTTTACATTTTTCAATAAAAGCATTCCATATTTCAGAAATTAAACACAATTTGTCAGCTTATCTCCTTTGACTTCGACTGAAATATTTATTAAATCTCAAATGTTTTATAATCTTTTGTTATTTCACCAGCCATAGTGTTTCCAAAAAGAGGATGTCCCCGTTTCTTACTCCAAAGTTGTTTGATAGGTGTGTTTTTTCAATTAACACTCCACGAGCCAGCTGAAAACCTAAAAACCTCTCCAATCTTTCAAATGTAAACCAAAGTTATCATCATTCATTTACCGTGGCTAACAGTGTGAGTCTGAATAATTTTTAGCTTGTGGTCATCTATAGATAGATAAAAAGCGCTATAGGGGCTCACCTCAGTGATCCATCTGCAGGAGTACAATTTTGGCCTTGAATGTTTTGAAAACACGCTTGCAGCAAAGGCTCATCCTGCACCACGAGCCTCAGAAATATCACGCCACACCGTACCATTACGTGTTCTCAGCTGTCCGATAGCATGTGTGCTTGTGTTGCAGAATCTCTTGCAAAACAAGTGTTCGGCCTGTCTAAATCAGAAGATGAGACATCTTATTTATTAACATCACTGTCGACTTTACAATAAAAAAATTGCCTTCTTTAATGTTATAATAAGGGATAACACCTTCAACTTGTTCGTCACACAAGTTGTCAAGCCGATCAGTGTCCAAGCGCTCAAGCACTTCTTCCACTCTATGCTGCTTTTCACGAGCCATTTGCAAGGTAGCAATTTTCAGCCTCAAACATCACAGTTAGATTCAATCTACAGAAGGCAAGCAATAAAATTTAGATCGAAAAAAAATTAAAATAACTTACAGTATACCTACCTATATGATTAACCAAAGTGTGTTTAACTCAGAAAAGGCTCCGTGCAAACAAAATTATTTTTCAGTTTCATTCCTCAACATAATACTTCTGCGTTAGTCTATCTTATATAGCTTACTGGCTGGTGTGTTTTGTGGGAGTGAAAACTGAAAATTATTTATTCTATTTTAGAATTATCTAAAGTGCGTCAAAGAGTTTGTTTAGGTGTTATTAAAATCGTGAGTGACAAGCATTAATTATTGTGTCAACAATGAGAAAAGTGTGAAAGAAACGTTTTGTTTTGTCGTAAACAACGTAACCAATATTATTACTAAACATCGATCATTTTTGACCGGTACAACCTTCTACTTAAAAGTGTGACTTGCGTGCACTACAAAACGGTTCAGCAATTTATCTTATCAAAAATTAAAAGTCCCAGTAGAATTGGAAAGTAAAGTCAAGAAAGGCAATCAGCCGACCAGTAATGCTTTTACAAACGGGACCTAGTGCAAGAAAAAAAGGTGGGCCACTTTTTAGTGTCAAATTTTTTTGTCCCAAAAATATCGTGAGCTCTAAAAAAAGTCATTACTTTCAATCAAGTAAATTATCCCTACTTTTGTCGTAAAGTTAAGATGTAGACAGAGGTGCCACCGTCATGATGCTACAATGAAGAAATAGAGCAATGTTTTGCTTAGGGGGACACTTTTGACGTTTTTTTAGGGGAAACGGGTGCGGTCCTCCGTTCGCTCCGTGCTAAAGCCATCAGTGGATCAGACTGTACGCACGAAAAAGTTAAGAGCAATCAAACTTCAAAAACGGTCGAAAATGATTGTTTCGGTCTGTAAGTGTTAGTGCGAAGAGTGCCTGCTACTGCTCAAGGCACCTATTGTGGATATATGGGCAGCCGGTGGGGTGCCAAGGGAGAGTTTGCCGTCTTGATTTTAAAATTTTAGCTTTAAAATTCCTTTTTGTTTTGTTCCTGAAGGTAATACATTGATTTTTTATGATAAACTTTAATGATTAAATGCATATTTTTGAATCACAAAATTGAATCACAAACATATTTTGAACCTACAGTATGTACGTTGCAGCAGTGGTTAAAAGCATTATGTTCAAGTTTTATTGTCGCGGTTCAAACTCAGAAAGTTAATTACGAACTAGATTCTATTTACATTTAATCACTTTATCAAATCGAAATAAAAACAAAATAATTATAATATTAGATACAATTCACTTTAATCATAATTAAAACAGACGTTTAACGTCACCGAACTAACCTTCGCCGGACTGTAGCACTATATAATTACGATATGTTGTGACAAAGCCGCATCACTGTTTGAAAATGGGCGTAATATCGCGTGATCATGCGATATGGAACGGCAGGATGTGAAATCTGAAAATGAAATTGAAAAGAAAGTTAAATTCAAAGTTTGAAACGAGTTTTATAACTACTACTACAATATAAGAAATACTATACTTGGATTTCGTGTGAAAATATAAAATTATACTTTTGGCCATCCAATAAATCGCTACAAGGTTTTGTCTCATGCTAACAAACTTATTGTGTGGAACCGTCACTAAAAGATGTTGGATGTTTCTTGGCTCTAAAAGTTTAAGTGGCCAATCCGAAAGGGATCTTATAAAAGCATACTCACACCAGTGTAAGAAGCAGAGTTGTAAATCGGTCCGGGTTTGGGCTTGAGTTTTTAAAAAAGTTTGGGCTTGATTTGGGCTTAAATTCGCATTGTTATTTGTTATTTTATTTTTCATAATCACAAAATTCGATTAATTTTTGATTTGAACAAAAGCTTGTAAAATTCTATTTATATTTAAAATGTTCATTGTGTCGTATTAGATCACATACTCAGTAACTGTAGATTGTGATTGACAGAGGATCTTTGAAGTTTTCTTTCATTTTAAATTCTTATTGTTGCGTAATTGCGTTTGTCTGGCAATGGTAGTTCTAGATCAAATTTGACACTTCTGGAATAATTGTGACGTTTCACGAATGACTTGGAATTGTCCAGAATTTTTACCGAGTATATATATATAGCGCGCAGAAAATTTAATTATTATTATTAGAAATTGTTAGTAGAACAAAGTGAAGTTGCTTAGTGTTGGTTGTGTTAGCCTGTGTGGCGATTGGAAATTTGTGTTTCGAGATTTAGACTTGTAGTAGTCGGCGAAGCGACGTGATATCGTTGGTTCGTGATATTAAGTTGATGATTGAATTTAGTTGATTTTGTTGATTAAATACGTTTTGAGCTTTAAACTTTTTGTTCAAGTCTGATTATTAAGCGTACCGTAGTCCTTACGCTCGCAGCAATGTTATTCATAAGTCAAAATAAATAACAAATCAAACAGTTTTGTTACAGGTACTTTATAAACATACTACTTTTGAATAGGGATCTTTTGTAGAAAGCCCCCGCCATCTATTGCGAGTAATTTTGATCGCCCCACCATCTATAGCACGTAATTTTTTTTTTGCTGAAACTAACCCGGAATCCCCCTACAAGACCAGGATAACATAAAAAAGAAACTTGTAGTGAGGATTCCGGATAAGTTTCACCAAAAAAAATTACTCGCAATAGATGGCGGGGTTTTCTACAAAAGATCCTTGATTAGTAGTTAGTGCTATTAAAAATTTGATTATATTAATAGATGCAAGGTCTAAACCAGCAAGACGCTAGTGACGTCGTTTGTTCCGGCACACTTTTAACGATTTCAAAATTTGGCGGCAAACATAGAAAAAGATAGGCCGAGGACCCGAGGCAAGGATTTTGAAAAATTGATGTTCAGTAAAAAAGAAAAAGAGTTTTGATCTCGTCTTTCAGTTTTTTCTCCCAAAATCAAGGTGTTCTCTAAAAAAAAAAAAAGATCTTCACCTAGAATCGATCTCTGTATTTCCCAATTTTTGTCCCGACTTTTCGAGGTTTCGTGCTATTTTCAAGGTGAAGACCTTTTTTTTTTTGTTTAGAGAACACCTTGATTTTGGGAACAAAATAGGGAGTTCAGAGATGAAATCGAAGTGAAGACCTTTTTTTTTTTAGAGCACACCTTGATTTTGACAAGTGTGAGTCGACTTGAGGCATAAAAATCAGTTTGTGATTCTAAGAAAAAACGCGTTGCAAAACAAATAATAAAATAATTTAAAAATTTTTATGGATTTAAATATCTATTCCTGTTAAAAGGATTTTTCTTTTTAAATCATATTACATCTAAAATTTGGCGGCACACTTTTAGAATTTCGAGGCACAGTGGTTGAGAATCACTGGTTTATGGTTTACCACAGCAAAATTTTAATTTTGTTCAGACAAACCTGTTGGTTCTAAGATTTTCTAAGGTTTTAGATTAACAACTCATTAGTGGGACTGCGAGAGAAAAAAAAAGTTATGATGGTTGAATTTATAATCTTGGGCCACAGATGTCTTTGGTAAAGTAAAAATATATTTCTTAACTGTCTAAATTAGGCTATATACAACAATTGAAGGTTTTGTTTTTTTCTAGCAGAGTACAAGTTTTTATGATGAAGCGTACTGAAAGAGAGAATATAAAAGTAGTAAGTCAATTTGCAAACTATATCGGAAGCACCAGATCAGACTAAACTTAATAGTTTTACGCTGCTCTTACTTGATCTCATTAATTGCATATCTATTGTCGTATATAATAAATCCCAACAATAATTCGTTGCATATGCGGAATTTGTTAAAGCGATATTTAAGATATATTAATATTAAAATTTTCTGTTGGCTTATATTCGTATTTGCTTCTCTGACAAAGAGAGATTGAAATTTAAGTTGTTGAAATATTGTAACTTAATTGCTTCGTCATAATTTTCATCAAAATAAGGAATTTTATTATATACATATTTTATTAACAAAACCCCATAGTAAAGTAGACTAAAATTAAGCATTCTGTTTGCGAATTGAGATGTATTCCAGTATAGTTTCATATGCCAGACATAAGTATATTGTAGTGGTGTAGCCTTTTATTTGTTTGCTGATCAACATTTTGTAGTTACCTTAGATCAGTGGTTCTTAACGTAAATTACGTAAATTTTCAAGGGGGCGCGATTGTTAACATGTTTTACAACACATTCTTTATTAATTTTGATAATCAAAATGACAGGAAACTTGACCTCGGCAAGAATCGAATTGAACAACGGAATCTAGCAAGCTTTTTTTTAATTGGATTTTGTTCTCACAAACGGTAACTGTGAGTCCCAATTAAAGCACAAATAAAACTCATTTATCTGATTTAAAAAAAAATTTAATCAAATAAAATTCTCCTATAGATGAGAAGCAAGAAATATATTACAGTGCGAAATAGGCGACATTTTTGATGAAGCACACGAACAGTTTCTCGAGTTAAAATTTAACTCAGCAGCCAAAGATAAATTTAAAGTGCTGGAGGCGTTTTGGGCCAAATACCTTCCCGTTTGCCATCTTATTTTAACCCAAGCCTTCGTGTTCTAGTTGTGTTTGATTCAACTTATCATGGTGAAGCCGTATTTTCTACACTAGTTGCCACCAAGAAAACAAGCTGGAAGTTGAAGGAGACTTACAATGTGCACTGTCTGGGATTAAACCACGCATTAAAGATCTATTTGCAAAGAAACAATGCCAACTGTCAAGTGTCTCACTGATTTGTGATAAATAAATAAAATGCAATTGCAACACTTCCTTTTGTATTTATTTATAAAGGTAGGGGGAGGCGTGAAGCGGGGAACCATTGCTCAAGGGAGGCGCAGTACCAAAAAGGTTGAGAACCACTGCCTTAGATTGTATATGTTAAATAATTAATATTATCCAGTGAAAATGTATAAGAATTTGACCAGAGAAATGCAAAATCATCCAGAAAGATTTCAATTCTTACCAGCTCAGGATCGTTCTGAGTTTTGGGAAAATATGAAAGTTGTCGCTTGGTGTTCTAAGTCCAACGATACTGAAACAAAGAATGCTATCACATTAAGCTCCTTGAATGGAATTGTAATATGCTACATTTGCAAATCAGTTTTGAAATATGATTGGAGAACACCGGGATCCTCGCATATTAAGCGACATGTAAAAATTGTAAGTCACGTCAAAGCAAATACAAGCAACAACTGCTTACTTCTCATTTTAATAAAAAATACTAAAGCTAAGTCAGTGCTCTTCAACCTTTTTGTTATCGCGGAACCCCTGAAGCACTTTCACGTTTGTCATGGAACCGCCATTAACAAAAAGTTAAACAAACACGAGTTACATGTAAAAAAGCAAATGTTTTATTATTAGACACTTCAACAAAGAAGCAGTTATTACAGAAATTAAAAAGCAAGAAATTTAATGACTCGGTTGTTCTTAAAATTCTTTTACAATCTTTGCAAATCGTGGCTGCTCGTTGCTCAGTGCATTCCTCGTAGACATATCTACACTCTTCAAACAACTTCTGTTTTTGTTCTTAATAGTGGTTAAAACAGAAAATGCTGTTTCACACAAATAGGTATTGGGAAATTGACACAGAAGTTTCAGTGCTTCCTTTGCAATTGCTGTTCCCTCTTTGCACAGAAAAATCAAAAAATATTCCTTTTCATTTTTTTCACAGATTTTCTCGAAATTGATATCATTACAGATGTCCAGAAGTTCTTCTCGTTCTGACAATATGAAAATAAAAGGATTAACTACCCACTTCAGCAAACGGAAAGCCTCAGATTCTTCCTTAAAAAATACCGATTAAAATTTTTCTTCAATAGCTTCAAATGTTCCAACACCAATTCTTTTATTTCAGCTGTGTCCTCAACTTCGGAGTCCTCGCTCAGAAATTCATTCAAAAACTGAAAAGGAGAAAAATCATTTTTTGACACTTTGTTGGCCCAGCAGTCAATTTTTCTTTTAAAGGCATCAATTTTTCCAACTTGGGAAAACATATCTGAACTTTTCCCTTGAAGACTGGTGCTGTGTATGGACAACACATCGAATATTGAAGCCAGATATGCCAATTTGGAGACCCATTCAAGGTCAAGAAAATTCGTTGCATCTTCATGATTTTTCTCTGCAAGAAAAACTGATATTTCCTGTCTTAATTTGAACACACGAGTCAAAACTTTGCTACGAGAGAGCCAGCGCACCTCTGTATGTAGCAGAACAGGGACATTCTCAGAATCCATTTCTTCACACAGTTTTTGAAAAACTCTGACAGATTTGCCTTTACCACCACATTTTATGTAATTCACAGTTTTCACAACAATATCCAAAACACTTTCTAGTTCCGTTTTTCTCTGCTTATCAGAACTAAGCGGTTTTACAGCCAGAGCTTCACGATGAATAATGCAATGTCTTAATATACAGTTTGTACCAACTGCCTTGACACGACCACCCACTCTCGAAAAGCGTCCAGTCATCCCAGCTCCTCCATCTTTAATTAGAGAACAACATTTTTCCCATGGTATTTGCTTTTCAGTCATAAATTCGTTGAGTTTACTGAACACTTGTTCAGCACTTGTGTTCAGTTCCAAGTCTAGCCAGCACAAATGTTCATCAACAGTATTATATGAATCAGTATCAGGAATTCTTATAAACACAAGCAGTTGTGCTCTTCCCCCAATATCAGTTGATTCATCCAGTTGCAGTCCATAACAAGAAACTTTTCCGATTTTACACAAAAGTTGTTCCAACAAATCTTTAGCCATATGAAATCCCCTTCTGCTTACAGTGGTATCGGAAAAAGGTATGTTTTGAAACTTGCGTTCAGTTTCTTTGTCTAGGAGCTGCTCTGCCACAATTTGCAACGCTGGTTTAATAACTTCCTCACCCAAAGTAAACGGTTTCTTTGTTTTAAGAATATGATGCGACAGTCGATATGAAGTCAACAACAAATCTTGTTTAGTTTTAACTGCTCCTAAAAACGAATCTTTCTGCTTACATACGCTGCTTTTCATATGTTTAAAGAATGAGATAGTCTTTGTCTCGTACACAGCATGATTGGCTTCCAAGTGCCTTTGTAACTTAGCTAGAACCAGGGCAGAATTAGAAAGTCTCTTACAGCAAATCAGACATTCGGGCTGAGGAGCTACATTCGGAATTTGGTCTTCCGGCAAAAAGAACCCATATTTTAAATATGTTTTATCCCATTTTCTAACTTTGGCAGTTTCATTACATTTGGTCCGCTTGGAAGGAGGTGCCTCTTGCTCAATACTGTTTACACCTTCGCTTTTATTACTATTTCGCTTCACATAAGAAAATATGCTACTTTGTTTCATCTGACCTGGCTAATAGTAAAAAGTTGGTTTTCGCACTACTTTTACTTTATTCCCATAAAGGCTGAACAGCTGCAGCTCTACTGTAGTCTGTTATTCTATTCTCTATTCATTGTCTACTTAACTACTGTAAACGGCAGCATCATGCATAGCTGTGATGCAACAATAACATTTATTCGTTTTGAATAACGTTCTTGTTAACCTCATAACAATGAACATCAAGTTGCGCCGTTACGCAACAACTATCAATACTTTCGGCTATAAACTGCACTCAACCTTTTATTTAACTAACTGGCCTACTTGGAGTTTGAATGCGGCATGGTGATGGTGATCTAAAGAAATAATTTAATAATGACGCATCAACGTACTGAAGCAAGAAATCATTTTCCTTACAAAACAAGGAACCCTAGCGGAACCCTTAAAGCTCACGGAACCCCATTAAGTGTTTTGCGGAACCCCTGTTGAAGAGCACTGAGCTAAGTGAATCAGAAACACTAGCAATTAAAGACGCAGAATTGCAACTTTGCGTTCGCGGATATCATAGCTTCAACTCATTGGAAAATGATGGCCTCAACACTCTCATACAAACATATGTAAATATTGCTGAAAAGTATGGAGTGTTTGAGGTGAAAGATTTATTGTACAGTAGAAACACTATTTCTTCATTTTCCAGAGAAAAAGCTGCGGAAATAAAAAAATCTTTGATGCTTACTCTTGTTGAGCCACTAGAAGCAGAATCTGTGGCTGTAAGTTTAGATTTATGGACATCTAACTACAATAATAACTCCTATCTTAATGTGCATGCATTTTGGATTGACCAATCGTTTCAAATTAAGCACCAGTGTTTAGCCAACCGTCATTTTGGAACCGAACGTCATACTGTAGAGCAGGGTTTCCCAAACTGTGTGCCGCGAAATTTTTGTGTTTTGACAAAAAAGCCATAGATAGAGTCTTGGTCTATCTTTTTTTTTACAGCACAATTGATTTTAGAGACAAAAATAAAGAAATTGCAGCGAGATTCTGGACGACAAGCTTTTTGCGGCCCAGCGACTTTGGCTTGATTTAAAATTTGGCCCAAATTAAAACAAGGTTGGACACAGTGACGGATATTCAAAGTTAGGGGCCCGAGGCAAGGATTCCCAAAAATTGGTGTTCTTTAAAAAAAGGGGGGTTTTGATCTCGTATTTCCCTTATTTTTCCCAAAATCATACTGATCTCTAAAAAAAAATAAAAAAAGGTCTTCACTTCGATTTGATCTCATATTTCGCTATTTTTCTCCCAAATCATGGTGATCTCTAAAAAAACATGTACAGCAAAATGAAACTATATGCGGTATTTTCAAGGAGGGCCCGAGGCAACTGCCTCATTTTCCTCACCCAATATCCACCACTGGTTGGACATCCCTGTTGTACCCTGTATTAAAACAATTTCTGTAGGCACACCCTTTCATTAGGTGTTACTGTTATATATTAAATATAATTTTTGTATGTAAACTTGAAGAGTGTATTTAGTATTGTAAGTGTGCCGCAGCTTTCGTCTTCATAATGTAAGTGTGCCGCAGGAAAATTCAGAGTTTATTAGTGTGCCGTAATGAAAAAAAGTTTGAAAAGCACTGCTGTAGAGAATATTGCAAAAACTATCCAAAATATTTTATATGAATATAATATCGATGTTTCCAAAATAACTGCAACCACAGATCATGGAGCGAATGTAGTTGCAGCTTTTCGAATTGGCATTTTGAACAATTCGACGCGATTTGATTGCATGGCGCATAAGCTTCATACTTGCTTTACATCCATGTGGAGTCGAGCATGCATTTTAGAACAAGAATTGCTTGACTACGATAACAATGCATCAGCTCTAGCAAGGTACTGCAATCAAGCCGCGGGACTACAAGAACAACTGCCTGTGTCTATCAAAAAGGGATCCTCAACCAGAAGATGGACAGATCTTATTGAAAGAGCTCATTTAATTAATGTGAATTACGAAACGTTGATGAGGATTCTTTCTGAACCGCACAGAGACAGTG
The DNA here is from genome assembly GCA_963680785.1 of Diplosoma virens. NCBI lineage: Eukaryota > Metazoa > Chordata > Ascidiacea > Aplousobranchia > Didemnidae > Diplosoma > Diplosoma virens. The sequence goes on along the minus strand of OY796890.1, from coordinate 12,718,185 downwards.
CCCTGCTTATAGCATCGGTAAATCGAAACTTAAATTTAGAAATTCTAAAATTTATGCAACCATTTAGCAAGTTATTTGAAGTCTTGCAATTCAATTCGAAACCAACAATTAACTTTGCGGTTCTTACATATTACAAAGCGGCTGAACTGGCTAAAAGATGCCCAACGGATAATCCTGTTGTTGCAACGTTAAAAAAAGAATTTTTAATGGTTCTAAACCAATCATTTTTTAAAACGTCATCAAAAGCTCATCACTGGCTAGGAACGTTTCTCGATCCTCATTTTAAACGTTTTGAATTTCTGCCCGTCAGTACAGACGAAGAACTGGTGTTTAGGACAAGATTACTTTCAGATATAGCCAACTGGGTCTTGAAACACATGGAGCAAGTCGCTGCTGATGTTCAGGATAGTCAAGATTTTGCTCCACCCTAAAAAAGAGTTAGGTCAGAAGTTTTGCAAGATCCATTTAACGAATTTTGAGATGGTGCACCGAGCAGAGTTATTTCCCACCATTCTGCAAACAATAGCTGTAACAATGAACAAATTCTGCGCCAGGTGTGTTTTATTATTTTTTCTATTTCGCTACAATGATAAGTGTTCGTGTATGTAATAAAGTAATTTGCTTTATTAGTGGCTTTATTAGTGAATAATTCACGTTTAATGTTGCTTAAAACAGAAGGCTAAATTATAACCTATTGGTTGATTGATTGACAACAGTACATTTTATTTATCCATATTTTTAATAGGAACTTCAAGCCTACAAAGATTGCATCGACACAGCAAGTGATTCAAAACCTTTAACGTTTTGGCGATCACATCAAAGGCGGTTTCCGATTCTTTCAAAAGTTGCAAGAAAGTTGCTTGCAACTTAGTGTACAAGCGCTCAGTCAGAAAGAGACTTTTCTTCGTGTGGAATCACGATATCTCAAAGACGAGCTTTGTTGTCTCCTTCTAGTGTTGAAGCTATTGAAATAATTAATTCTTGAATAAACAAAGATTAAATTGAGTTATGTAATTTTCTTTTGTTTTTTGAGTGTTTGTAAAATCATGCTTTTTAGGCTTAGTTTTACAAATACTAAGAAAATATAAACCTAGGCTGCCTTTTAGCTAATATATTCGCCAAATCAAACCTTCAGATCTAAAATAATCGGGCCCGATTCGGGCTTGAAATAAATTTTATGGTTATGTTCGGGTTCGGGCCGGGTTCGGGTTGGGTTCGGGCATAAAAATTGGGCCCGTTTACAAGACTGAACTAGCCCCCCACGGGGCACCGGAACTTGCAAACTGTAGTTGGTTTGAAATTGTTTTTACTAACAAGTTAAGAGCAAAGAATATATTTATTTTTATCTTCGAAAAAATGTATGAAAAATACATTCTGGAACAGTGTTTCGGAAAATATTATTGAAATGGCGCTCTATTTTGTTCCGGCATACTTTTCCTGGCGTAAAAAAACAAAAACTTTGGGAAAAGCCGAATACGTTTTCTCAAATTTCTGGCAAACGTTGTCCGAATTGAAGTCCCAAAAAAAGTAATAAATTTTCACTTTAAATTGAGGCTCAAAAAGTTTTTTTGACTAATTTCTTCCTAAAAAGCATATACGCCTATGCCTTTTTAAAAAGGCCTTTATTTAAATAATTGTCTTTAAAAAATTAAACTTACATAGATCCAAATTTGAGATTTAGAATTCGGAATTTACATCTAAATTTATTATAAATTGATGGTAAATCTGGTATGCCTACTCTTTATCGATAAATGCATAAAATATGCAAAAAAAGTTAAGAACCATTTGTCCTCAAAAGAGAATACAAATTAAAGTTGTTTTTAATTTAGGCCTATTCACTATTATTTCGTATCTTCTATGTAGGGCCGCGCTGACCTAATTACCCCTTTTCTCTTTTAAGGGGAATCACGATTGTAGGTAAGCAGCGTGACCCCATTGAGGAATTAGTCGTAAAGTGCTTTTCAAAGACTTAATAGAAATCACTCAGCTAAACTGAGCATCGAAGTCGCGTCCTTCTGTTTGCAAGAGAGAGTGTTATTACACAGAGTCAGTAGTTTTCAGTAGTATATTTAAAGGGGAGGGCATTGTACCATGGCCTCCCTTTGGAGAAAATCAGAAGCAGATTAAAAATGAAAACCTTTTTTTTAGAGACCACTATGTTTTTGGGCGAAAAATTGACAAAACCGAGATGGATTCAAAGTAAAGATCTTTTTTTACCACCAGAAAAATTTTTCCACTAAAGATAATTGATTGTGTTTTTAGTCTCCCCTCCTTTCAGAAATCTTCGGTCTGCTACTAATAGCTCTTAACTTTTTTTACTTTCGGCACCTATCAAATAAAATAGCCTAAATATTTCGCGGCACCCCAAATAATTTTTTATCTATTTTTATATAGCTAAACAAAAGTTTTGAACCATAACCAAAATAAAATTTTAACAGTGTGCGGCACTCTTAGCAAAAAACAAGACACACTAACACAGGGATGGCGAGCCTTTTTCATATAACAGATTAAAAATTGGCAATTTTATCAAAATTATCATTAAATGAGCCAATGGCTCTAATTTTGGCCAAAATTCGTGATGAAAACAAAAAAAATAAGAAAAAACGTCTTCACGTCTATTCTGTCCTAAATTGCCAGATTTACCGAAAATGTTACGAAAACACCAGAAATTTCGGAACATATTGAGTTTCAACTAGTGGGTCACATTGTGACCCGCGGGTCATGGTTTGCCATCCCTGCACTAACGTGACACCTCAGTTGAGAACCACAGCACTAGAATATGCCACTAACTGCTCTTAAATAACCATTCTCACAAAAATTCTCCAAACCTAATTCAGTTAAAGCCTTTAATTCATTTTTCTCATATTTTTCAAAAAAGTAATCGTAAATTACCATATAGCAGGGTTTCTAAACTGGAGTCCATAGCAATCTATTGAAGGGTCTACAGAATTTTTCTGTAAAATAGAAATAGCAAACTGCTATTTACATTATATTTAACCAAATCGATTCCTAAGATCCTTAGAATATGTTAAAAGTAAAATGCATTAACCCAAAAAAAAATTATTTAGACGTTGAAGCATAAATTTTTCGCGAAAGGCAAGTGAAAACCAAAAAAAAGATCATCGATCAAAGTTTGGGTAAACAGTAGTTTTTTATTAAACACAAAATGAAGATTTTTTTTGTCTTAACTTTCAAATAAATTTTTGCGCTTTCCCATGAGATTTAAGGCTTGTGTCAAAAAGTCCGTTTAGGGGACAATAAAGTTTCACATATTTAGTCTAAGGATCCACGTGTTCGAACGAATTTAGAAACCCCGTGATATAGCCCTAGTGGAGTGACGCTAAACTAAAAGTTTAGTTTGTGATTACTAATTATTACGTAACAATTTTTTGTCAAATAAAAAATCAAGAAATTTGTCAAAGGAAAAACATTGATTTACTATTTTTCCAAAAGGCACAATTAAAAACTTGAAATTTTGAAACGAATCTAGATAAATTAAAACCTTAGTATGAATTAAAAAAGGGATTTCAGATTAATAAGTAAGTGTTTTCTTTCTTCGCTTATAAACAATTTTGCAAGCTTTTATAACAGTGATTCTCAACCTTTTTGCTACCGCGTACCACCTGGCAATTTTGTTATACCTGCGTACCACTGAGTTCAATAAGAAATATATTTATTCAAATTAACTTAAATAAAAATGACAGTATCATTTAATGTGATGATTGCATCTGTTTTTGCACAAGCTGATTTATGCGGAGAGCCACAGTGCTTACTGCACATCGGAAGTCGTCAGAGGTCGAAATAAGACGATTTCTGCTTTTACTTTTAGTACTCATTATGGCAGAGAAGCCCTGCTCACATTCCCATGTACTGGGGAATACTAGAAACTGAGAAATAGCTTTTTGAGCCAGAGTAGGGTATATAGAGGACATCGTTAGCCAGAAATTTATAGGAAAGCATTCTTTATGCTTTATTTTAGCTGCCTCATCAGACGGAATGTCAATGATTTCCTCTTGTTCTCCTGTTCCAACAGATAGAACGGATGGATCCACAAAGAATGGATTTGAAACATACGGACGATTTTCACAAAATTAACGATCTTGACGATTTGCTGTAAGCATGAAAGTAGTTCAGGAGGTAACACCTTGGCACAAAGTGCGAACCTGTGAATGAAACAGTGAGTAAAAATGATCTCGGGTGAAACAGCTTTTACGTTAGACTGAAATCCTGATTTTCTCCCAAGCATAGCTGGAGCACCTTCGGTTGTACAGGCAACCAATTTTGACCATTCTAAATCATTTTTTTTGAAGAATTCATCCACGATGTTAAAAATATCTTTGCCCTTTGTTGTATCAGACACCTCCTTACTCATAAGCAGTTCAGTTTTAATTATGTCATTTTTTTTTAACCTGACATAGACAAGAAATTGACCGCAGTTGGTGACATCGGTCGACTCATCGAGTTGCATGGCGAACACGTATTTTGAAGCTCTTGCCGCAGTAGTCACTTCATCAGAAACGTCGTCGGACATGTCATGGATCCGACGTTTCACCGTATCATTAGAAAGCGACACAGAATTCAACTTTTCAGCCTCCTTTTCTCCAATTAAATTCCGAACAAGTTTTTTTGCTGCTGGTAGAACAAGATTTTCGGCAATAGTGTGAGCTTTGGTATTTCTGGCAATTAGTAAAGATACTTCATAAGAAGCATGGAGAATCCCAGCACTTTTCTGGTAGCTCTGGTCCGTCTGGTCCAAACGCTGTCTCTTCACGTTTTCACCTAATTTTTGAAAGTAACTTTTATCTCGATCTTTCTTGTCTGACTGGTTTGACTCAAGGTGACGCTTGAGAAGACTGGTTTTCATTGCTGAATTAGACAGAGTTTTCATGCGGATCACACACTGAGGAAGGCATTCTCCTCTGTGTTGTGCAGAAACAAAATTATATTTTATGCGTTCCGTATTATACTTTCTCTTCGACATGTTTACACAGCTAAAATTTATAAAAATTTATAAAAAATGCTTTTTGGAAAATAGTAAAATACATTTTAAAAATTACAACTTAGGTAGAGAAGTAACTTTTTTTATCCATATTATAATTAAGCTTAGCAGCACAACTGCATTCATTTACCAAAAATTTTTTATTAACAAAAAAATCATTAAAGTGAACGTTTTCGGCTAACATAAGCTCTACATAACAAAATGCATGACAAGCAATAACTAACTTTTTAATATTACAGGGCTAGGCTAGGCAGGCTAACAAATTTTTTAAAATTACAAGAGAATATATGCCCTGATTATGACGAAATAAGTTAATGGGAATAATTAAACTCTGATTTTAAAATTAAATTTTTAAATATACCAATTTTAAAATTAAGTTTTTGTTAAATGAATGCAGTTGTGCAGCTAAGCTTAATTATAATTTTTTAAAATTAACAGTTGAACAAATGTCTCGCGTACCACCAAAAATAGCACAGGTTGAGAACCACTGTTTTATAAGCAGAGATTAAGAACCAGTTATAAAGTTAGGTTATATTGCTTTTTTATAATAACCAGGATACCATTTGGTGCCAATTTCTAAGGTTTTTGCTTATTTTTATAAACATTGTCTTAGAAAGTTTTAAATGTGCTTATTTTTAAGAAGCATCCTTATTTTAGAATTAAGTGCTTTTTATGCTTATTTTTTACTAACTGTTTTAGAATAAAAAGTAAAGCCAATTTATTTGGTAATATTGCTTTACTTTTTATTCTGAAATTAGTTAAGCATTCCAAATTGTATGCTCCAAATTTTGTTTTAGTTTTCTACAAAATTTCTAGAAAACGTGGTTATTACAAGATTCTAGACCACTTTTTTTCAAACGCTCTATGTTTGAAAAAAAGAGGTCGTTTTTTTGGTTAAAGATCAAGTGAAGATCTTTTCTGTTTAGAAATCACTTCTTTTTAGCGACGAAAATCAAGAAATCCGACCGATTTAAAGAGAAGACCTTTTTTCAGAGATCACTACATTCAAAAATCGAGAAATCCAACACAATTTCAGGTTTGAATGTTAATTTTTGAACTTCTTGGGATAACCGGAATTCGATCACAAGGTTCGGATAGGTCGCGAAATCTTTGCTCTCTATTTTCGCTTAGCATTTGGGTTGCCACAAAAAAAGTTAAGAAGCACTGCTTAAAATAAATACACGAATTAGTCAAAAGCAAGCAAAGATTAAAAAAAGGTCTTTACTGCGCAGAAAGGCAAAACAATTTAGGCTTCTTTCATTTAGTTAGTCGCGCTTATTTATTATTAAATCTGGATGGTAACGCCGATAATAATTTAAAAACTAACGCAAACATTTTAAAGTCTCGTTAAAAATCTTGCCTTATTTTTTAATTATTTTTAGATATTTTGAAATATTTTTACTTTGATCCTGCCAACCTTGTCTGTTTTTCTGATGCAAAATTGGCATTAATTTTATACTGACAAATTTGATAAAATTTATCGCGTAGTACACTAGCTCAAGCTTGTCAACAGGGTATTTAGTGGTATTTTATACAACAAAAAAGATCAAGAATAGGTAAAAAATTGTTTTCTTTTTATATTCTAAAATATGGCAAGATGTCTCAAATAATCCTTTTTTTTTCATTTCAAACGCTTAACAAAAATCTAAGATTGTACTATTTGCAAAGATATGTTCAAGATTTTTATTAATTGAGTATTAAAGTACCAACTTTGTTGTTGTATGGTCGCGTTGGCATTCATATTTTTTTTAGTTCTAAGCGGAGTCACCACTGAAGGTTTACCTCATGAAGAATTTGTTGTAAAGTGCCTTTCCTAAAAGCATTGAAGAAATCACTCAGGGAGATATGTCGCAATTTGTTGGTTTGATTCTTTCATGCATAAATGCATAAAAGTAGTACCTTAAGTCTTCCATTCATTCATTCATTCATTCAGTGTTTTTATTCTCGATCATTATTAAACAGTTTAACACAAAAATTATAAACATTAGAAAGATCAAGAAAAGGAAGAAGCAGCACAACGTCAGACGTTAAAACATGCATATGATAAACAAAGTAAAAGTACAAGATAGTATAAAGCATGGCTGCAACACCTTAATCATATAAAGACATAAGTGAAAAAAGAAAAAAAACAAAATAAATAAATAAATACGTAACAATAATATTATGAAACAAACTGAACGATTAAATAACCAGTGCATGACTAGGCTGCGTAATGATGATGGGTGGCACAGCTAGCCAAGATGGGAATTTAGCTCAACTGAGCAAGGTGAGTAAAGAAAAACCACCCAAAAAAGAAACCTCACCAGGTCCGGAAACCTTTTCTAAATGCAACTGGTGACTATAATAGAATAGTAAATATTGCAGAAAGTATATACAAAAAAAATTACGCAATTATTCAGCTAATAATAAACAAATATTAACGATAAAAGAGATAACATAACATAAAAAGAAAAAAAAAAAAAAAACTATTATGCTAGTCAAAGTTGATGGAAAAACATATATTAATAATATAACAATTATAAACAAAAAAAAAAAAAAAAAAAAAAAAAAAAACATTTACAACAGAATTCATGCACTACAAAAAATATTAGATAAAATTTTTGCAGACCAGCATAATAGCAACATAAAAAAATTAAACAAAGTCCATAAAATTTAGTAATTGTTTTGAAACTTATTTTACAATTCTAAAAATAAAAAATTAATTGCTAAAACGAACAGTATACCATTGCCAAAAAGAAATTTTAATGAAAGAGCGAAGATAAGGGTGAAAAAGAATTAATTTGTTTAGAGTTTGAAATTATGCAGACAATCAAAATATAAGAAGAGTTTTTTAAAGCTTTGTGTGCAGACTGGATATCTTGATCGATTAAGCTTTTCTTCCAGAGATTGAATTCAAAAATTTTTACACCATTTCCATTTCCTTCTTTCCAGAAACCTGTAATCAAAAATACATAGGGCAGTATCGCGTTTAGGAATCTAAACATTACAATTAAGTATTATTCCCATTACTTAAAAGATATTTATAAACTTCAAGAGTAAAAGATCGAACACTTTGTTTTTTATTTTTTAAGTCAAAGGGAATGCAATTCCAATAACCGGGACCACGGTGTGAAATAGCTTGCTGACATACTGTGCTAAAACATTTTCCAAAATTTTTTATTGGAATACCACTGTAATGCAGTTTACTGTCAGGTACTGAATGCTTTCTTCTGAAGGTTTCGCACTTTGTCTCATATTTGCATATGATTTATATGGTCCCACCTGAGAGTGATGTAGCTTTTGTTGACAGCTTCGAATGTTGCCGGGTGTTCCTTTTTTCTAATCTACTTTTCCTGTCAAAAATTTTCCACCAATTCTGTGGTTGCGATATAGAGTATATTGTTGGAAAAAAAAGTCAATAAGAAATCCTACAATCTATTTTTAAGTTATTTACTTTAGACCGTAATCTTTTCCGTTATTTCTAGATTGAATAAAAATCTGTCAAGAAAGAATAATGTTAAGACAGTCTACCGCTTGTTTACTAGTTGGTCTGTGGGATTTATTTATTTTGACTGCAGGTAAAAGCTATTGAAGTGTAGAGCATATTAAGTTATCCAGTATTTTAAAAATCCTTTGTTAAGTCTATCGAATAGCTCAAATTAGCATTAATTTTAAAGCAGTTAATCAAACAAAGTAACCAAAAGTTTGTTCGTTGTTGTTGTACAATTTCTATTTCTACTAATTTTCTAATGGGCGTGAATTCGCTTGATTTTTTAAATTTCATTTAGCACTATTTTTTCCAGTATTACCGAATACTTTTCTGACTTAATCCGTTTCGATAAAGTTTGTTTTTCTTGTTTGTGAGAGTACAACAAAAGCGAGATGTTTAACAAGAGTGAAACAGACATCATTTTGTGAAAACTGCAAGGATGTAACTAATAGCAAAAATGTTCAAGTTCTCCAAGCCAGTTAAAAAACGCTACTTTGAACTTGTAGTTGGGTATTTACTTTCACTTTCTGTATTAAAAAATATATTTATTATTTTTAAAACGTTTTAGATTTTAATCGCCGTAATTTTACTTGTGCAGATTTGAGGTATTGCAACTTGATTAATCGTAAAAATCATTATTTGTAAAATCAGCTAGTAGCCCGTTAGAGTTTGGCCGGATACTTCTAAAAATTTTCGAACAAAACATATTTTAAAAAAGAAAGATCATAACTTCTCTTTCAGGTCAAAACGACTACTCCACTGGTGTATCAAATTGCAAATACCGCATAGAAGTAAATCCTTTGCAGTCGTACTTGTCGGCGAAAGAGCATTGCGAAAGCCAATCGGCCGCATTGGCAATGCCAAAATCAGTAGATGAATATCTAGCAATTGAGCACGTGTTCTTTCAAAGTGGATTATCACCTACTGAAGATGTAGGTTAAATTTATGTCTATCTTTCTGCATGCTATATAGTCCACCCCTTCTCCACCAGTGGGCTGCCAAACTTTTTTGGGTGGGCTGTGCGCTTTTTACCGAGCTTTTATGGTAGGTGCAAACAGCAGCTATGTTTTTGATTATTATTTTTTTTATTCAGTTAAAACTGACTCTAGCAGTGGAAGGCAACTTGCTTTTTTTAGGTGAAGAAATTAAGTTGAAGACCTTTTTTTCGGTTTTCACTTCAGTTTTATGTGTTTTTTCCAAAACGATACGAAGAGGATGAAATTTAAAAAAGGTTTCCGGAACTGGTAAGGTTTCTTTTTATGGGTGGTTTTTCTTTACTCACCTTGCTCAATTGAGCTAAATTCCTATCTTGACTAGCTGTGCCACCCATCATCATTACGCGGAGCAGCCACGCATGATGGTTACACTATCTTCTATTTTGTTTGATTATTTTTTATGTGATATTAGATTCTTCTTTTCTTTCTCATTTCTTATATTTTAACTGATCAAGGTATTTCGGTTATGCTTTTTAAAGTTTTGCACTTGGACTTTTTAAGTATTTTATATATTTTTACGTCTGATGTTGTGCTGCTTCTTCCGTTTTTTGATCTTTTTTACTATTTATGATTTTTTGTCTAAAGTATTTAATATCGATTGAGAATAAAAAAATGAAATGAAATGAAATGAAAGACGCACTGCCAAGCCGGAATAGTTGCTTTCCAACTTTTTTTGCGCTGTGATGTTAAAAAGATTGAGAAGCACCGATGCGGTTGTTGCTCACAGAGCAGAAGGAACTGTACGATCTTGGCGTGGGTTTATGTTATGTCAGGCAAGTTATGAAAGATATCTGTACCGATTTATTTTAAATAAAACATTACCATAATTTGTTTTTCTTGGCAAAGTGTTATACTCACTACAATTTTTTCTGATTTTTTAAAGTTATTTCATAAAAACGCCAGACAGAGAAAATTTAAAGTGCCTTTTAAAGAACACAAAACACGATGAAACAAAAAGTATTAGCACGGTAATATCGTTAACTACCGATTCAAAAACGGCCTGCCGCATCGTTTGGCCGCGCTGCAAAAGCTATGGAGATAATTCTGAATTAGCTGAGAAAGAACTTAAGAAAAACGTAAATGGTTTAACTTTTTAATCTTTTTTAAAAAGATGTCTTTGTGGCTGGGCGCGTCGATTAGCAGCGATAATGGGGGCGAAGTCCTTTTTCGTGATGGGACTCGCCTTACTCCCGTTCCGTTTAGCTCGGGTGAACCCCGCTGGGGAAGATTATTCCCACAATACAATCATTCATCATCAAAGCATGTTGTTTTTTCGTCAAAACTCAAATATCGGCAGCAAAACGATCAGTACAAATATAGGCTGTTTTTGGCTCAAGAAAATGAAGCTACTTTGAACGGTTATGTTTGCGAACGACCAGGTAAGTTCATGTTGGATTTGCACAATCGCAATTAAAAATGCAACTAATTAAAAGGCCGATTGACATGTTTTAAAGTACTCGATAAATTTTTTAACAATTAAAAAAATATTAAGAAATAGCCTTTCTAATAATTCAATCAATTTAATCATAAGTATGGGCATTTTTTGACTTTACAATTATAGCCTGCATTTTTTTGACTTTACAATTATAGCCTGCATTTTTTTGACTTTACAATTATAGAAGTTTTTATCAACAAATTTCAATTAAAATGTTGCAAAAACGGCAAATTTATATCAGTATAGAAAAATACAGTTGTACATATTGGTTATCGTCAACAGGGAGATAAAAATCTCAATTTATCTCGCAAATTAGTGATCCACGATTACGAACGCTGCCAAAAAGCGTTCTTCGGCATAACTATTAATTCGAAGAGAAACTTCAACATGCATTCCGAAGATAGTTTCATCAATCAGTAATTACAATTTTGATGAAAAAGTTTTTATAAGACACGCGCATATTCAGGCCTATTTTCCTTATAATAAAATTATGATAGGAATCATTTTTGTCGAATTTTACATTGATAAACATTTCTTAAAGTTATTTGGATCAGCGGCGTCCAACCAGTGGCGCACGCAGTATTTTGCACAATGACGTAAGCTAAGTAATCGTGATTCCGAAATATTTTTTTGAAAGCCAAAAAATTTTTTTTAAAAAAAGGACAAAAGAGATTTTATGTAAAGTGAAGACTTTTTTTTGAAGTGAAGATTTTATGTGAAGTGAAAATACCTATAAATTATAGAAAAAAAATATTCAAAGTATTTTTACCGGTAGTTGCTCGAAAAATTGCAAAAAAAGACAAGAAATGAGCTTTCGCATGTAAAATTTCATGAGAAAAAGTTTGACAAAGCTTTGACTTCATTTGACCAATAAAATTCATTTTAAAGACTCTTGAGCAACTGAAATTAACGTTTGTGCAAGTTTTATAATATAACTCCTGAAAAAAACGAACCCGTGAAAAAGTCTTGACTTTATTAAATTTAGTGGGCCCAAATCATAACTAATTTTATTTGAATGTAGAAAAAAATTTATCGTCTACTAATTTATAGGATATAACTCGGACCAGATAGGCATGTGTCAAAGTGACAACCCTTGCCAAAATGGGGCAGCATGCGTAAACATAGGTTGCAGCGCGACATGTTCGTGTGCCGAAGGATTATCCGAACCATACTGTCATAATGGTGAGAAATTAAGAGCAGTTCGGCTTTAAAACTTTTTTCGTTGTAATTAAAACTTTCGATTATACGCAGTGAAACTATATTTTTATCGGGGGCATCACTTTTGCACAAAAAATGTGCACTATTATCAAAATATCGTGCACTACTTTGTTATTTCACATTATTAAAGCTTGTGAGGTTATGATAAGAAACTTGTATGACTAAATTGTTTGATTTTGAAATTTTTATGAACATATTTTGAAAGATTTTAATGATCCTATTAATATATAAAAAGTAAAAAATCTTAAGGCTCCGATAAAAATTTCAAAACTAACGTATTAAAAAGTTAACAGCGAAAAATGAATAACTAGATTTTTTTCAATTATTATAGAAATGTATTGTTCTAAAACTGTAACAAATAATTTTAAAGTAGCTTTATTGATATCACCAAAAAAAGCTGCATAAAAATTGACAACTCAAGTTCTATTAAACCTTTTTGGACCTTTAACCTATTTATAACAAAACTCATTAATTGCTAATTAAAAAGCGTTTAAGCTCTTGAACAAAAAATACCGCTCCAATAAACATTATTTTTTTGTTTTATTGATTGCTTATTCTCATCATTAGTTTTACATACCGAACGTTCGTTATTGCTCGGTTTTATCATAACAAGACCAAGACAATTAAAATATATCAAACATATTGTTTAGGTCCCACCTGCTACCCCAATCCTTGTAATTTCCGTGGCCGATGCAAGTTTGACGGCTCTGACCGATCTTGTACTTGTGTACCAGGCATCCGAGAAACTTTCTGCTCTAAAGGTATTTTTATTGCCAAATTAAGTGGCTTTTTTTTCTATTAATTTTTACTTTCTTTTACATAAATCTGCTTTACGATGGTCGTATACCTAAAATAGATTCCAGGCTTTGAGTGAAATCATAATTCTTACGCTTTCCAGTCTGATTTTTTCTCTTCGGATGGCCTTATTGGCCTATATGCTGGTTTTTGTATTAAGCAGAGACACAGTTAAAAGGTAAGAAGCGTGACGCTCTTTAAAGATATGGACTGGTTTCCACTTCGGGCGTGGAACAAAGTATTCTTTGTTTCATTTATTAATTTTTTGGCCTCGCTTAGCGCTTAAGCGCGGAAAAAAGTAAAAAATCAATCGAACCAACAAAGAATGTTCCATTTCACGCTCGCAGTGGAAACGAGCACTGTGTCATAAAGTGCATTTCCAAGGGCACTATGGAACTCATTCAAGTATACTGAGCATTGATCTCGCGTCCTACTGCTTGTGATTCAGAGTGTTATAACCTGACCTATCCCACCGACTCCGTCTGTTCCAGTCCACGACGTTACCCCATCAAATCTACCTCGTCTTGTCCAATCTGGAAAGTGAGAAAACATCGGGTCCAGTTAAAGGCTTGTTTCCCACACGAGCGTAAAATGGAGCATTTTTTGTTTCTTTTATTGATCTTTCTGCGCTTAAAATCTGAGCGAGCGTTAAGCGAAACAAAAATAAAAATAAAAAAACAAAGAATGTTTCATTACACGCTCGTAGTGGAAACGAGTTCTTAGTACTTGGATGATTGTCCATTCTAATTCAGGTGTCACCAAACGTTTTCAAAAAATCTAAATAATTAACACCGACCACTGCAAGCTGGACTTTGACGAGCTATCCTATTCACAACAAACCAAAAACTGTTTATTGTGTTGAAAAGACTAAAAAAATAGGCCTTTGAAGGTGGAATATCCAAAACTGATTTATGTCTTCAAAAGCCATGTAAAGATCCAAAAGGGATCACAATTTTAATATGTTAACTTTTACGTCCGAGAAAACAACGGAAGAAAATTCCTTACAACGTTTGGCGGTCCAGACAAATTAACCTCACCAGCTATATCAGGTCCACACATGATGCCCTCTGATCTAATTCACGAGTTTTGTTTAGTTCTAATAAAGCTCTGTGCACTTCGTATATAATTTTAACATTTTTTGATTTAAATATGGTGGTGGTACTATAAGAATGCAGTAGATAAGGTTAAGTTACCTTGTTCTGCTGTTTTTTTTGTTTTTGTTTGTAGACACAAAAACTAATTGTAAAAAAGATTTTTTCTTCTTCGTTTAAACTAAATTAAATTAAATAATTAAAAATAAATTAAAACTCAAATAATTAAAATAATTTTATTAATAATTAAACAACTTCGCGAATCAAAAAAAATTAAAGTTACGTAAAAGATGTAAGCTTGCTAATTACAGTAGTACTATCATTTCGTAGCTAAAAACATCTTACGCTTTTCTTCCGTCAGTTTAGAAATTTTTTTACTTCATTAACTTTGATTAAAATCGGTTCAACCATTCAACTCAGCGTTTCTCAAACCTTTTTTACTGCAACCCAAAATCGCTAAAAACAACGATCTACATTTTTGACTGCGACCCAAATAAATTTGAATGAGCGCATAATGAAAAACACGAAATTGTTATTTATTTATTAACGTTTATTTGCCTTTAACGAGTTTTCGAAAATGTAGCTCAATATGCCCTATAAACCAGAGGTGGGGAACCTGCGGTGTGTAAGAATTTTTATGCAGCCCGCGTGTGGTTGTGATTGCGAAGAAGCAAAGCCAGTACTAGTTTTTCGTGACGAAACTCGAAAAATCAGGACAGATTCTAAGTGATGACCTTTTTTTTGGTCTTTACCATAAATTTAGAATAAAATTTCTCATATCTGTGAGAGTAAGAAGATCATGATTCGAGCAAACTTCTATAAAATTTGGGAAAAACTGTTATGCGGCCCGCGCCAATTGCTCCTAAAAGTTTTGTGCGGCCTGCACCAATTTTTAAATTTTTGTATACAGCCCGCAAGTGAAATGAGGTGCTATAAACTAATAAACAAACAATGTGATATTGCATGGGATAATATAATGTAACAAGGTGTTTTTTTTACTATAAACGTCTAAAAGTTACTGATACAATTGAGAAGTGCTGTTAGTCAATTTGTGGCAACAAGCTTTCACGACCTATCCGCATAATCTTGGCGAGCCACATTTGGGTCGCGACCCATGGTTTGAGAAACGTTGGCTTAACTTTTCATTAATTCTACTAAAATCGCCCAAATTTGTGATTAGTTAGACCAGGGTTGTCCAACCTGTGGCCCAAAGTTTTTAGTTATATTTTTATAACTGTAGAGAGTTCGATGCCACTGCTGTCATGGTAACGTATAAGAAACAAAATGAATGGATCAGTTCATTGCTGACGTCGAGTGATGTCATTTCATTTCATCTGTTTATTTAATGTACGTCCAATGAACTGACCAATAAAAACTTTTGTAGGCAGAGTTTGTCATAAAGACGCTTGCCCCAAGTATCATTTTTAGAATTCACATTATTTTGCGATTGAATTAAGATTGATTGTGTTATTTCCAAACATTTTTTACTATATCAAGTGACAGTTAGTTAATGACTTTAGTGGTAGTGAAGATAGTAACTTTGAACCGATGCGGAGTGATTTGGAGTAAGATTACATTAATATTACTGATGCTGCTAGTGATAAAAAAGGAAGGTGTTGATTTAGAGGGAGAGTGGAAAGAGCATCAGACATTTTTAAAAGGTCCAAAGTAGGAATTTTGGTCAGGCCTAATGCCAATACTTCATGCGGAAGGCGCTAATTACTTCTTGACTTTTCTGATTTCAGGAATATTAAAATAGCTATAGGCATAGGTCTATTTATATTTGGTTAATTACATAATAGTTTTAATAGTTTCACATTTTACCTATATTCATAATTAGAATCAAAATAAAAAAAGTCTTAGATCTTACAAAAGTCACTACAGCAAGAAATTTTTTTAAATCAAATTTATTAAAAATTTTTTTACCTTATTATGATTAAAATTTTTTAATAAACTTTGAATTAAAAAAGTTTTTTGCTGTTGTGAGATCCAAGACTTTTCTATTTGGATTTTTATATGACAATTTTCTGAGCCTTGGATCCACTGTTAATCATTTTTCTGTAAGACAATTCAGTGACAACTTAATAAAATATTCTTAACTAGTGAATCAATTTTAAATTTATTTTTTTAACACTAATTACGTAATAAATTTTTAATTGCACATTCCACTTAAATTTTCAATTAGTTAATCAATTTTAATACTCTTCATTTGCTTGTGGCATCTAATACTAAACAAAGGAATGTTAATACTGTACACATGTAATTATGCGGCCCGCCGAGTATATTTCAATTTTATAATTTTGCCCACCATGAAAAAAAGGTTGGACATCCTGAGTTAGACAATCGTCATTTAAATTTAAGATCTGGGAAAAATCACCCGACCGCCAAAATTTTTGGATTTCCTTCGACTATGTCTTTATCAGAAGGTCATGAAAAGTTGGTAACACTAACATGACTGAATTTTTGGTATTCCAGCTGAGAAAATTAGAGATTTTCTTCAATTCAAAATTCGTTTTAAAGGTTTTAAAAATGAATAAATGAAATAAATTTGCGTGTTTTGTTTTGTTCGTTCTTAGATGTTTTTGACGGTTTATCATCACAGTCTCCCGAATGCACCTATCAAATGCGTTACTTTGGTTTTGTCGAAAAACGGAAAGATGCAAGACAGTATTGTCGGGATTTAAATGCTGATTTAGCGATAGTGAATTCAAAGGAAATTCAAGATTCACTATTTGGAGATTTTTTTCGAAACTTTTTTGATAGGAAAGACAAAGTAAGAACAATACTTAACACGATCGCCATTTTTATTGAAATGTGATGTAGGTGTTAATGAAAGCATTGAGATTGACAAAACTACTCCTAAGAAATTGGCATTCACTAAACACATTTCTTACGGTAGTTTCTTGAGAGAGTAAACTCCCATATGATCATGTTTTATAGATTTTCGTCTTTTTTATGTAGTGTCTACTTCAAATTTAGAATTACACTCAGTGGCAACATGCAAAGTTGTAGTTTTATTAGTACTTCATAAAAGTAGAAGTAACTGTTAGAATTATACTATATCCTATACGTACATATGTATAGCACCTGATATATAAACTGTGTTTTTTTAAATTAAGATAGCAGTTTTATTTATTTGCCTTGAATTATATTTAAAGAAATCTATTAAAAACAAAAATGTTGTTTTTAAAGCATAATTTTTTTATTACCCATTTCAAACGCCGAATAATGAATTACAACAAAAACATGTATAATTATTAATTACATACGAGTATTCTAATATACCAGTCACGTGCTTGATTCAAGGTCTTTCAAACTAAACCTTTCTTTATATTTTGTAAGGCACGCTTCCACTGCAAGCGTGGAATGGAGCATTCTTTGTTTTATTGATATTTTTTGCTTCACTTAGCGCTCGCTTAGATTTTAAGCGCGGAAAGATCAATAAAAGAAAGAAAGAATGTTTCATTCTACGTTCGTAGTAGAAACTTTACGCGGAGCCTGTTATGGAAATCGTCCACTTCTCCAAGAACACGAGCAAATCGTCGCTTGCGGCGAGCCGTCTAAATAATTTCATCAGATTTGATTGTCCCAGGAACCGAACCAGACCCCTGCAGCGTAGCCAGAAAAAATACCCAGGATACAAGTTCTTAAAACCGGTCCAAAACGCCAACTGCGATTTAAATAACGTTTAAAGTCGGTTCAGGCTGAAAGCGGAAGCAAATAAATAAACCGTGTGGCGGAAAGCGTAAAAAAATTGCTTAAACGCAAATTTTTTTCTGCTTAGCGAAAGAAAATGAAGTTAAAAATTTTAATTTTTTGTTGGTTTAGAACAGAGGTCGGCAACCTGCGGCTCCGGAGCCGCATGCGGCTCTTTCAGCCCTATGCTCTGGCTCCCGTGACTTTAAACACTGCGATCTTGGGCAATACAAAAAAGTTTGTTGTAAAGTTCTGTAATAACGGCTCTATAGTTTAAACTACAGCTACCGCAAAATGACTTGAGACCTAAATCTCTTTCACGCGTTTGATATGTTTTCACACGGTCTTTTTTCATTAGAAGTTACATTCTTGCAATAAACTATATATTACTTAATTATTTTGTTGAAATCAATTATGATGTAATAAAATATGAGCAATCAGCTATTGTCAATACCATATTATAAAATGCTTAAGGGATTTTATTAAAATAAAATAGGGATGAGAATTCAGAGTAAGTTTTGGATGAATTCATTGTGAGTTTGAGAGTTTTAGAGAAGGCTAAATAAAAGTTTTTAGCGTGACTTACTAACTTTGAAACTCTCTAGTTATGCCTGGAAAGTATGGAAAGTATTTTCTTGAAAATGAGATAGGTCTCAAGTCATTTTGCGGTAGCTATTGTTTTGTTGAAAATTATGACTTACAAATCCGTTTAGTATGTTTTTTTTCACCAAGATTTAATGCTTTTATCTTGCTAACGAAAAAACCCTTCAGGACTGTTTGGAATAATGACTAATTAAAATCTTTTAAATATAATGTTAGTTTCCCAACTAACCGTTACAGATGCAACACAACTCATGCATTCAGAATAACTGAACGAATGTCTAGAGAAGTGCCATGCCATGGCAACTAACATTATATTTACTATTTTACAGTCGTTACTTAAACTTGATAGTTTAAAATCTTTTAGTTAATAAAGAGTTTAGAAACGATATTACAACAAAACAGTATAGTCTTTTATCGATTAATAATTAGCAATGGAAAAGTGTAAGAAGAGAAAAGTTGCAGACGAAAAAAGAATGTTCAACCCCTCATGGACAGATTCATTTGCTTTCATTGCTAGCAAAACTGGCTTGCCGGTATGTTTGTTATGTGATGAGAAATTAGCAAACAACAAGAAATCAAACGTTGAAAGACATTTTCTGAATAAGCACAATGTCTTTGCAGAAAAATATCCTGCTGGAGATCAGCGAAAAAAGCAGTTCTAGAACTGCGGCGGAGAGCCAATCAAAGCAGAACTTTTTTCAGTAAGTGGATGAACTCATCCACATCAAGCACTTCTGCTAGTTTTATAGCGGCTCGTGAGATAGCCTGTCATGGAAAGCCATTTACAGATGGAGAATATTTAAAAGAGACATTTATCAAGATATCAGAACATCTATTCTCAGACTTTAAAGACAAGAATAAAATCATTCAGAAAATCAAAGACATGCCCCTCTCAGCAAAAACTGTCAAAGACAGAACTATTAGAATGGCAAACAACATCAGTTCTCAACAAATTTCGGATATCAATTCAGCCCCAGGATACTCTATTGCTTGTGATGGTTCAAAAGATATCAGTGATGTTGAGCAAATATCGCTGTTTTGCAGATACGTAAATTCTACTGGATTAAAGGAAGAATTGATTGAAATAATACCACTAAAAGACCAGACGCGAGGTGAAGACATCTGTGCGGCAGTTTTAGATTGTCTCAAAACAAAAGAAATAAACACAACTCACTTGATTTCGGTCGCTACTGATGGAGCACCAAATATGGTGGGAACGCAGCAGGGGTTTGTGAGTTTACTTCAGAAGGTACTGGATAGAAAGCTGTTGACGTTTCACTGTATGTTACATCAGGAGGCATTGTGCGCTCAAACATTTCCCCGGGAGTGCAATGAAATGATGAATCTCGTCATTCGAGTATTAAATAAAATAATTGCACAAGGATTAAACCACCGACAGTTTCGTTCATTATTAGATGAACTTGATAGCACATATCCAGATCTGCGGCTACACAACAAAGTTCGATGGCTGTCCCGAGGGGAGGTACTGAAAAGATTTGCTGTGAGTTTGGAACACGTAAAAACGTTTTTAAAAATCAAAGGGCTCTCTTTTCCAGAATTGGATCAGCCAGATTGGGTAGAAAAGTTGCATTTCATGGTGGATATGACATCGCACCTCAACACGTTGAACAAAAGCCTGCAAGGAAAAGGTAGCACAACCCTGCAGATGCTGGAGGAGGTTTTGGCTTTTGAGCGCAAGATGACAGTGTTTGCCAGAGATGTACAGAGAGGTACACTACTTCACTTTCCCTTTCTAAAAGAGTTCAAAGAAGCACACAACCAGTTAAATTTAGTTTACTTTCAGAAAGCTATCATCGATATGCAAACTGTGTTTCAACAACGATTCTGTGATTTCAGGAAGGAAAAAGACACGTTATCCTTCCCTATTACCCCTCTGGAAATCGATCCATTACTGCTGAATATGACTGCATTCACAGCTGTAAATCAATCTACTCTTGAGCTTGAACTGGCCGACATAGCTGACAAGGATGTGTGGGTATCTAAGTTCCGTAGCTTGAGAGCTGACCTTGAAGATCTTGCTCGCCAGAAGGCCACGCTTCGTCAAAACCACAAATGGAGTGACCTTGAAAAGCTTCAAAAACCAGATAAGCTCGTGTTTGATACGTGGAATGCCATACCTGACTCTTACATAAACATGAAAAAATATGCATTTGGAGTTTTGTCGATATTTGGATCAACATATTTATGCGAACAAAGTTTTTCGGTCATGAATTACTTAAAAAATGAACAACGCTCACGCCTAACAGATGAGAGCTTGCAGTCCCAGATGAAACTCAAAGTGTCATCTTATCAAGCTAATGTAGATGTGCTATGCAGTGAAATTCAGGAGCAAATATCGCATTAACTGGGTGGAATAAATGATTATTCGAAAGTGTTGTGTTTAATAGTTGGGTTTTGTTTGTTGAAATTATAGAAAAATTATGCATGAAGTGTAGGCTATAATTACCTTTGGTTTTAGTGGCCAACTCGATAGTTACATGTTATGGCTCCGAATAGGTCTTAATTTGAAGAAACTTTGGAACATTGGCTCTTTTAATGCTAAAGGTTGCCGACCTCTGGTTTAGAACTTCAGATTGAAAATGGTTGCGGAGAAAAACAAGAAAAAAAGTGCTACGCTTTCCGCTTGCTTTTACCGTGACCGCTGTCAGTCTAAACCTGCCTTTAATCTATAACATGAATAGCTAAACAAAAATAGAAGTATAATTTAAAGAAACAAATTAAACAGTTATACTCATTTTTTTTATCGAGTAAAATCTTTACATCTGACGTTGTGCTGCTTCTTCCTTTTGTTGATCATTTTAGTCTTAATGATGTTTATTATATCACTAAACAATTATCGAGAAAAAAATAACAAGTGAAATGAAATTAATTTATCCAGGTAAGATTCTGGATTGGAGCAGAACGGGAAGATGACGGGAATTTTTACTGGAATGGAGGGACTATGGTTCCCAGAAACAGCACAAATGGGTTTCCGAACTGGGCTTCCGGCCGACCCTCAAATGATACTAACAAGAAATATCTTATGGTTTCGACGGATAAAAGTTTAGATCCTAACTTTGCTCCTATGACTTACAATAGTTTAACTATACACAAAACCCGAGCTACTGATTCAGCAACTGATTCGGTATTTCGTTGGATTGATGCTGACGATGATGACGTGGCAGGATTCATATGTGAAAAAAGATGTATGAAAATTTGCTTTGTTTGTTTCTATTTTTTTAAGAGTAATTAAAGTACCGGGATGATGATCAACATGGTCTCGGTTCAAAACCCACCTTGCACCATTCTGTTGTGTTCTTGGGAGAGACACTTCACGGCACTTTCCCCTGCTTGGTGGTCTTGGCAAGCAGTTCTAAATTACAGTTACATCTCTATTAAATTACTTGCCGACAGCAATATCTTGGCATCTCCGGAAGCAGGTTGGGGTAATTGCTTACCCTATGTATTAGGCTTCCGTACTTTCCTGCGAGTCAGGAGGACAAATATAGAGATAAAAATAAAAATAAATATAAAAAACAATAAATGGGGTTTATTTTAAGGTTAGCTTTTCCTCGATGGTTTTATTATTTTACAAAGACTTGGATATTTTAATGGCAATTGACGTTTACATTGTTTTCCTAATCAGCGTCGACACTTAATTGAATAAAACAAAACTTAATTGAGTGTAAAAGATCGTCAAAAGAAACAAAAAATATTACTTTGAGAAATCAACATTTAATACGTATATTAAATAAAAAAGGTATTTTTAGCTTTTGCCTCCGGTTTTCCATGCAATAGTGTACCTTGTCAAAATAATGGAACTTGCCACAACGAAGGATGTTATTACACTTGTGAATGCATTCTAGGATTCACTGGAGATAATTGTGAAATCTGTGAGTAAAGTTGAGTGATGAGCATTTTCGACACAAATTTACAAACTTTATAAAGATGAGCTCACAAATTTCGGCATTTTCGTCGTTGTTTTTTACGTTATTTTTATGTTGTATAAACAAATACAACTGACATATTCATTGCGTCGTAAAACGCTTACAAACCAATTTTGTTTAGCTATAAAAAGTTTTGGTTGCTCAGGTTCAGAAGTCTTTTTAATGAGTTTTATTAGTTCAAATAAAGTCAAAATTTGTCAAAATTTCACATACAAACACTCTTTTCTTGCTTATTTTTGCAATATTTTGAGTTGCTCTAAAAGCTTATAACATTTTGTTTCTACAATATGCTAGATATTCGGAAATTTTTTAAGGCTGCGACCCCTATAGCGTAGCTTCTTTAAGTTTTTACTTTTTTTTCTTTACACGTTCGGAATTAGCAATATAAGTTTTACACTATTCCACCAACTTTACGCTTCTCTTGGAGATTTTTCATCTCCCTCCCAGATTTATGTGCAAAAAGTTTTTATATGCATTTCTTGTTACACAAAAGAATGTTTTTAGTAGAGTTCATGATTGTAAGATTTTTATCTCACGTTTGATAAAAAAATACAGCTATATTTTTTTAAACTGATGTAAAATTAATTTTCTCAATGCATGTTGAAGTTTTTGTACGCATTACTTGTTACGCAAAAGAATACATATTAGTAGCGTTTGTAATGGTGGATCACTAACATACGAGATAAATTAAGATTTTTTATTGTACTGTTGACGAAAAAGTACAATTACATTTTTTCAAATTGATGTAAATTGCCCTTTCTGCAACATTTTAACCGGAATTTTTCCATAAAACCTCCAATAACAAACCAAAATTGTCCAGTCAAAATTTAATAAAAGTAAAGTCAAAAAAAATTTTGTTTTAGAAAAAAGTGATTCTAATCAAGAATTACCTTAAAGCTGTTTACTTTATATTAAGCAAAATCGTAATGTGCTTGAGCAGGCAACACACCCAGTTCATGTCAAGCGAGCTCCTGCGAAAATTCTGGAACCTGCGTTCAAGTCGGCTGCACTTCCGGTACTTCATGCGATTGTCCAGCCAAATGGGGAGGAGAACGGTGCGAAATATGTGAGTATTAACTATGCTGTGCAATTTCAATTGATTTTACGTGCAGCATATTGATCTGAATTATCTTCAGAAACAGTTGTTTTAATGAACTCTGGTAAAACTAATTCTAACCCTAACGCTGACCCTTATTTTATGCATTTTTTAATGGCTTGCTATGAAGTTAACATTTGAACTCTAAAATTTATGCGAAGTCAATAAAAACATTTCGACTGCCATCATGGAAACATACATAAACGGTAGATTGGAATTATCTTGATTTGAATATATTTTGTGTCCATTAATGCCCAATTTTTTAAATTATATGCTCACTTGTTACATTTATTGATTTTACTACAAATACAACAAATTTTTTTTATTTTACTGCTGTTAGGTTTTAGAAAGAACAACAATTTTTTTAAAATTTTGATTGCCATGAAATGCAACGCACGCAAGCGTTTTCTTGAATTTGTTACACCTAGGCTTCCTTGTTCAGCTGGGCTTACGTAAATGTCTTTTAAACTATTTAGGCTGAAAGAGAATTACCATAATCGATACAGTATTCGGCACATGCACACAACTGGGACCCTGAAAGATGATCTTCGATTACCCATTTTTACTCATCATTATCGTTATCAAATAACAATATGTGATAGGGATAAAATAAAAATATCAATACATAAATTTGCAGAAGTATTGAATTTAAATAACATTTTTGACATTACAGACGCTTTTTTGGACTTGAAATAAAATAAATTATAATTTAGTGTTTCGCAGTAGATATAAGCATCTATGCCTACTGCATCCTATAGGGTGCACAATAAAATTGATGACTTCAGCTTACTAAAGAATTTAATTGTGGAAAATTTTATGTTAACCTACTTTACAAGCAGTAGTTTAGTTAGCATAATAAAAATTTTTTAAAGTTTTACTACTATTTGAATATTTTTTACCCAACATTCTTAAACATATAGGCTAAACTAAATTTTTTCCCTGCTGTTGTCAAGTGGTGCAAATCTAAACTAAATGATCATTCTTCAAATTAAATTGCAAAGCACAGTTGCTGATTTACTTGAGCATGATTACTTTAAAACAACAAAAAACCCATTAAAAATTTTTAGATTTAAATTAATCCAATTTTTAGCTGCCCCTATCAGGGTGTAGTACGCTCTAAAAAGAATTGTTTTTGATCAATGCAGTCGGCGTTTTTTCAGTTTGCGTAATTTTACAAAATTTCTTTGATTTTGCTGCTGTTTTTTTTTACAGTGTAGGCATTAATAGGCTAAGCGAGGCCGCTGATAAAGCTAAGATTCCCACAGATTTTTTAATAAGAAATTGTAAACTTAAAAAATACATGACTCTTACATGTAGGTCAAGTTTCAAACCCTTGCAATGAGTTTCCATGCCTGTTAGGCGGCGTCTGCATTCGCAAATCGGTTTGTTCAACGGATTACACTTGCGATTGTCCTAATTCAACTACTGGTAAAAATTGCGAAACATGTAAGTAAAGTGTAAAGTATTATTACTTCCGAAAAGCTTTAAACTAATTATGGATAAATGCCATGTCGAATCGACACGCTTGTTTCGACCCTTCAAAGAATTTCTCGCTTCATTGATATGCTGTTTTAAGGTGTGCATTCAGCAATACAAGAATTATTTACATTTTATTATTTTCTGAAGGATAATTTTTACTAAATGACTTAATTAATGACAAGTCTATAGATAGGCCTACTGTATTGTATTCGGATCTCAATATCACAATCGCATTTAATTTTAAAAAACAGCCCAAATAACAAAAATAATACATGACTTTTTTCGGTGATAATACAAAATCAAAATAAGCAAGGTATTTTTTTAAGCTGCCAATTTGTCGGACAGAACCTCAGAAGTAAACCGACATCTTTTGAGAAATTTTTGTTAATGCTCGAAGTAACATCCACGTAAAAAGGTTCTCTACAGCAGTTGTTGCTGTCAACGATGCAATAGTCCCTGCAGATATCCGTTAAACTATACGTTAAAACATCAGATCACTGTCATGGATACTTTGCTGATTTTGGCTTGGTATTATCACTGAAAGAACATTTAGAGTAATTAATAAGGTATATTACTGGTGAACTATTTCACTGCATTTTTAATGCATAACATTTTTAATAGAAAGTTTCTTGCTGGTACAAAATTCAAAATAGCTATTAAAACCAAAGCTTCATTTGAAACTCTTTTATTTAAATTAGTATTCTTATAAAAGCCTGTTTTGAAAAACTCGAACGTTTTCGTCTAGCTCTTTTCAGAGTTTCAAATGAAGCCTTTAGTTTTAATAGCTATTGTTAATAGAATAAGTTATTTTGATGTACAGGCTTACTCAATCCTTGTTCCGAAAATAGATGTTTAAACGGGGGAAAATGCAATCGTAAAGATGCCTGTTCAAACGACTTTGTTTGTGAATGCACCAAGTTTTATAAAGGCAATTTGTGTGACGATGGTAAGAGTAGTATTTTTTTGTTTTTTGTTCTTTTGCAATTAACTTTATAGTTTTAGAAGTAATCGGCTTTGAAAGTCATGATGAATTTAAGAAAGTTACAATAGAACTTAGTGCTTAGCGATAATTTGGGTTGCGAAAAAATTTCGTCTTTTTTTAACCGGCAAAAAGTTTATTTTGCAAACAGACAATAAACCCCTCAGTTTTCTCAGTAAGGCTTGTTGCAAAAATGATCGCATTCTTAGGTGGTCTTTATCTCTGCAAGGGTATGACTTTGTGGTGAAGGACATTGCCATGAAAGAGAACGTTATGGCTGACTAACTCAGTCGTATAATTGCATAAAGCGTTTTTGTGTAACCTATGTTTTGTTGTGTAAGAATATTTTTCAATTCAATGTATAACTTCAAATGTTATTGCGTAACGTTGGCTGATTGATTAGTAGCGTCGTAAATTTTATTATTCATTCGATTGGAATAAGGTTTAGAAATCGTTTTGTGCCACTGTTGCCTGTGCGGTGTTGTTTAAACTGTTTAAAGGTCCTTGTTGACGCCTAGGAAATCAATTGTACTGTATAATGAGATAAAATTGTTTTAGCCAGTGTGGTGGACGAACTATCGAGTTTAATTTCAGCCATCGGGGTGCTAATTTATTCCTATTCTTAGTCTGTACAAAGCTGTTGAGTGATTATTCGCAGTTGTTGACGCTACAAATTGCTTTGAAGTTTGATAAAGCTTGAGAGTCAAGTTTTACGAAAATTGATTGTGTTTTTTTAATTTTGTAAATTAGCTTTTATTGTCAAAAACCGTGGTTTCTTTCTATTTTCGGAGAGAGGTTTTCAGCCAATTTTTTCGCACTAATTGTTTTAAGAACTTCAGTCTCGAGTTAACCATTTCTAGAGGCGACGTAAATAAAAATAAATGCGGCTTTAATTCAGCGCAAAATTTTGGTTACTTAGTTCAACTGGTCCTTTTGGATTCCCAAGTAAAGTTGTGACATTTCTATTCAAGTCCTTCAAAATAATTTTATTCGCTCTTGCTTATTTTTGTCAAAATCGACAATTATAAATTTAATGTACTAAAATAAATAATTTTATTAAACTTGATTATATCAAATTTATATTTATATATATGCATAATATGTTACCACATGCTTTTGCATATTGTTTTACATCAATAAACCAAAGTCATAATTATATTACTCGCTACCACAAAAAATTGAACTCTTTCTTTCGTCTGCATCCTCTCCGACTCTGATAAGAAGATATTAAGGTTTATTGGCGTTAAAATATGGACTTAAATCCCCATAGAAATTAAAGAAAACTTTTATTATTGATTTTAAATTCAAATATAAATTAATTTGTATTGATAACTACATCATTGATCCTCAGCTATAAAAAGCACGTCTTCTCTGATATTAGCCTATCTACTATACCTAATTATTACTTACTATAATCAATCAAAGAAAACCAATAGCCAAAGAATATAATTTTCATCCTTGCGTGAAAATGTAAATATGACAGCTAAACTTTTAAACTTCCAATTTTCATGTATTTTTAAAACTTAATTTCAATTTGAAATTTGGTTTTTCTGTTGTTTTTTCATTTGTTTGATATTCTTTCGGTTTGTTTTAAATTATTTTTTTGTATATGCCTGTATGTATTTATAAATTTTTTAAATTAATTTTTTTCTCACAAATTAATTTTACTCACAAAATCAGTTAAAATTTTTTTAAACTAATTTTGTGAGTTGCAGCTGACTTTGGTGACCTCAATAGTCTCGCTATCACCATGTCACGTTTAATTTTACTTATATCGCAACCCTACTGAGTTTTTTTGCCGATTTGTTTTTTCATACAATGTGTTCTGTTAAATACTATATCATGTAAAACAAGCAACAACAAAAATATGACGCCGTCGAATACCATCAGCATTTCACTAAAGGACTCGTAGACATCTTTGGGAGGAGTAAAAGTAAGAAAAGTAAATTTGAAGAAAGGGTGAAGTAGAGGTTTGTGCTTGAGGAGGAGGGCGAGAAAAAGTTGATAGGTAGATGTTGGTTGTGGGTATTTAGGGAGAATAAAGGGTTGGAATTGAAAGGGAGGGTAGAGTGATTTTTAAGAGTGCCCTTTTTTTGAAGTTGTCTAAGAGCTAGATAAAGAGGATTCCGAGAAAGAGGTTAGTAAAACCGAAATTTCTTGATAATTATTCATCAATAATTATCAGCAATCAATCGTTTGAAAGCCGTTTGTGTTGAATTTCAGCTGTGTTTTATCCCGGGAAATCACCTTTTGAAGAATGTCATTACCATATAAACAGTGCACTCAATACAACAGCCCAAGGACGACAGAGTGCTGGTGCAAAGTGTGAAAGTTTAAACAGCAGCCTTGTCCAAATACGTAGCTTTCAGCAACAAGAATTTTTAACAAACTTCATTGTTGATTCGTTTCGTCTCCGATCGCTGGTAATGAAATGGTTTGTACTTTATGAATGATTTTATTTATTAAAAAAAATGCTGGAATTAATTATTTTTTCCACATTATTTGATTGATTAACGTTTTAATTGCTTTTAGATATTGAACTCACTTCATGTATAAGCACACCTTTGAAAAAAGTGCAATAATGATTTGTATCTCTTAAATAACTTTTCTAAGGAAAAAAGTCTTCAAGTTTACATGTTTGTATTTTTGGAAAGAAGGAAAAGAGCGCCACCTAAGCTTGTTGGTTTGTCGGAAAGAAAAGCAACACGCCCATTAGGTTTTACAAAAAAAGAAAAACAACTTTTGAGCTATTCTAAGTTTTCTGCACTTTTGTTCCTTTTTTTATCACTTCTTAGGCAAGGGCATAGATTAAGTTAAATAATCACAGAGTTGTGCGTAGTTTTAGCAATAGCTTTATTGTATAACAATGCTATTATTTAAGTCATAAGGAGATACATCAAGAGAAAATTCTGTTCAGTTTTATCTCTGGACGGGCGGAGTCCTGAAGGATGGGTTGTGGTTGTGGCTTAATGGGGAGATTATACCGCTAATAAACGAAAATGGGTATCCGAAGTGGGGAATTTCCCAACCAGACATAACCGGTTCGAAGCCCAATCTGGTGCTGACCAATTCGAGAACGTTTGCGAGCCCAGGACTCAACAAAAGCAACAACTTAGTCTGGGCCGCATTTTCTCCTTTTTCGGAGCTTGGTTTTATATGCGAAAGAAAAAGTAAAAATGTTTGTTTTTAACCAATATTTTTTTATGGTCGTTGATCTAAAATATAAAGTTATTTTATAAATAAAGCAAATTTTTTTGATATTTAAACGTTTAGATGGTTTAATCTGTCTATCTGTATATACGTACAACTTTTTCCAAAGGTTTTTATTGTTGTTTTTCTGCTCTTCAGAGCAATTATTATTCTGATATGGAAATCAAAAAAAATTTTCACTTTGAAGTTTAATAAAACACTTCGTTCAGATACATCAACTGAATGCAGTAATGTTCCTTGCATAAACGGAGGACGGTGCGCGGTTGTTGGTTGTTCGTATAAATGCTATTGTCCTGCCAACTATGTGGGAAAGCATTGTGAATTTTGTAAGTTAAATGAATGTTACTAATTTTTAAAAGTTTATAATCAAGAAAAAGGAATGATTTAAAAGGATGATCTCTTTGAAGTACAAAAAAATTCATGATTTTTAGCGTAAAACTCCTCTGGAGTTTTGCTTCATTTTGTTTACAGCAAACTTTTAAATATTTTTATTTTATTTAAATCACGATTACAGATTCTTACCAAAAAATACTTTAAATTTGGCAAAAAATATTAACAATTGTGCTTTTGCAAGCAACACATGTCAAGATCCAATAATTTCTTTGCTAGTTCTAGAGCAGTGGTTCTCAACCTTTTTGGTACTGCGCCTCCCTTGAGCAATGGTTCCCCGCTTCACGCCTCCCCCCTATTCTTATAAATAAATACAAAAAGAAGTGTTGCAATTGCATTTTATTTATTTATCACAAATCAGTGAGACACTTGACAGTTGGCATTGTTTCTTTGCAAATAGATCTTTAATGCGTGGTTTAATCCCAGACAGTGCACATCGTAAGTCTCCTTCAACTTCCAGCTTGTTTTGTACTTAGTCTTGGTGGCAACTAGTGTAGAAAATACGGCTTCACCATGATAAGTTGAATCAAACATAACTAGAACACGAAGGCTTGGGTTAAAATAAGATGGTAAACGGGAAGGGCCTCAAGGTCCAGCACTTTAAATTTGTCCTTGGCTGCTGAGTTAAATTTTAACTCAAGAAACTGTTCTTGTGCTTCATCAAAAATGTCGCCTATTTCGCACTGTAATATGTTTCTTGCTTCTCATCTATAGAAGAATTTTATTTGATTAAATTTTTTTTAAATCAGATAAATGAGTTTTTATTTGTGCTTTAATTGGGACTCACAGTTACCGTTTGTGAGAACAAAATC
Organism: Diplosoma virens; assembly: GCA_963680785.1. Classification (NCBI taxonomy): domain Eukaryota; kingdom Metazoa; phylum Chordata; class Ascidiacea; order Aplousobranchia; family Didemnidae; genus Diplosoma; species Diplosoma virens. The sequence continues at coordinate 12,687,971 of OY796890.1, read as the reverse complement.
CAATTAAAAAAAGCTTTCTAGATTTCGTTGTTCAATTCGATTCTAGCTGAGGTCAAGTTTCCTGTCATTTTGATTATCAAAATTAATAAAGAATGTGTTGTAAAACATGTTAACAATCGCGCCCCCTTGAAAATTTACGTACGCCATCCAGGGGAGGCGTGCCTCCCCGGTTAAGAACCATTGTTCTAGAGCGTGGTACCTTGCTTTTTACAACAAAATATGGTGAAGGTTGTCACGTTAGGTTGTTTGTTTACGTTTATTGAAATCGTAAGTCGTTGAATAAAGCTTTCACAATTTTAAGCAGGGGATAAATAAACGTAATTTTTTAACTCGTCACTGTTTACATTTTTACTCACGGTTCGTTACAGGAATGTAAATATGAATTCATTCGTTAAATGTCACCAGCTATAAACAAATATATATGTTTTACCCGGGCTGGTGAGTAGTGGTAATTTTTACTCCTACTCCTATTTCTACTCCGGAGTAAAATGTTTTTCTTAATTCTACCACTACTCCTCCCCGAAGTAAGTTTTTCTAAGCTTCTCCACTTCAGTCTCGGATTTTTCAATTACAATGTTCTAAAAATTCCAGACAGTATGGCAAACCAATAATGCAGTAGAGGAGTAAAGAGTAATGAATATTTTTTTTAACTCCTACTCCTACTCCTTGGAAAAACCCCGACTCCTCTTACTTCTTATTCCTCTCCCCAACCTTGGTTTTAACATCGAATTGACGTATTCAATTATCGTGATTAAAAGATTTTTTAATTATTTGGCAGCTGTTCCAAGACTGATCTTTTCATCGAGCAGCGGAAATTTTCTTAATTTTACTTATACATTCGTTTGCAATGTTGAAGGAATTCTAGTCCCAACCGTGACTTGGAAATTAACTGGAAGTTTAATCAACAGTAAATTGCGTGAAATAAAAACTGGTAAAGGTTACCCTTTTGTTATTGACAACGAATACACCGGGATTGGTGTTGTGTCAACTTTGACCATTCACACTGTTGGTTATTGTTTTGGCGGAAACACTGTTTCGTGTTGGGCCAACAATAACGTACAAAAAGATAAAATGATGGAGCAATTTTCCATTGAACCAGGTATTTATTGTGTGAATATGAAGATCTATTAAAAAAGCGCAACGAAAATTTTGAATTTAGAATAATTATATTAGGCTATTATACCTAATCGTAAATAAAACTAGTTTTTAGAACGAATTCGATTTCGAATGGACTAAATACACATGCTTTAAAACTTTTTTTATTTAAATTCATCAACACATCGACTATTTACACCCCGACTTCATCGGACAAGGTTTGAGGCGTGAAACTAAGGGCGACCTTCGAGTCATCCCCCCCAGCAAGATATTGCTGTTCTGTTGAAATTTTTTATCAGAGATTTAAGTAAGTGACGTAAAGGCATTTTTCAAAAACATAACAACTTGACAAGGATAAGAGCCAAAATGAGATCGTGTCGATTGCAGTTGCTGTGACGGCGCTTTTTTGTGCCATTGAGCCGCGCGGCCAACATATTATCTAACAATACCATATATGGTTAAGTCTTTTAATTTTGATTTATACTTGTCTGTAAAGCTTATTATTTAAAAATATTCATAAAATAAAGATATAAATTAGAAATGCACTCAAATAAATACTTGGTCATTACTAATTTATATTGATAGGTGTATAATCATAAAAGTTTAATTTTTCTATCATGCGTAGTAAGACTATCTTCCTGTGCAAAGTTGCTTGAAATATTTTTATTGTACAATTAACAAACTTTTTTCATGAATTGAGAAATATCATAAAACCAAAAATTTAATTCATTATTTTTTTGTCGGCAGATGTCGCAAAAAATTACCACACTTAGTGACGAAAGGAGTACGCAGCCATTTTAGATCTTTAATCTCTTAATGAGTCTTCGCTTCACTTTTAAATAAAAAACATGTTTTGATCTTTGGTTTGCAGGAAAAATTTTGTTTTTTTTCTTTTGAAAGAAAAATCCCTTTACGGCTTTTTATTTAAAGTGAAAACTTTTTACCAAGCCTTCTCTTAAACATTTTAATTTAAGAACATTTCTAGAAGGGGTCGAAAGGCAAAAGAACCGCGCGCTAAAGGTGTTTTGAGAATTTGACCTTCTTTGATAATAAGAGTTCCAGCGCCGCTGATTTCACTAAAAAATTACATTTAATCAAAGAGTTTTTTTCCAATTTTGTTATCCTTTCTAAGCTGCTGTTCTAGTCGAATCAAATGCTGACAGTAATGGTGTTGAAGTAATTCTGTCGAAAACCGTGGTTTCTTTCTATCTAAAAAGAGAAATTTTCGAGAAAATTCAGTCGTACTTAGCCAGAACTTACTGTATTTAGAACTTCAGTCTCGCGGCAAACTGTTTCAAGAGCCGGCATAAATAAAAATAAAAACACAGTTTTACTTCAGCGCAGATATTTGGTTACCGAGTCAACTGGTCCTTTCGGATTCCCAAGTAAAGTTGTGACAGTTCAATTAACTTAAATGTCGTTTTTTTCAGATTTCTACTTTCTCATTCGCAATAGCTTTTACGTATTTTCTAATGATAACTTGTACAGTCATGTGGAGGCGAACGATGAATGCCAGAGATTGGGTGGTTATCTTGCAACCATTCCTGATGAAAATACACAAGTTGCACTCGAAGATATAATTGAACAATATTTTGTCAATAACACATGGACGAATTCAGGTTAAAAAAAAAAATTTTTGTTGTGTCTAGTATTCAATGTGGCTTTAATATTGATTTTGATTACTATGAATATTTGAATGTTTTTTTAATTTTTTGCTTGGAAACAATCAAGGCCTAATCGTCACGCGCTTGTTCACAGTGTCTGAGTTGATCTCTCATTTTTGTCCGAGTAATAAACTAAAAATATTAAGATTAGCATGAAACCATGCTAGTGATGCTGCTTTTTACAGATAGAAGTAAATTGATCAGCAATAAGTAATACATGAAAAGACCAGAGGTCTTGAATTTAAAGCAATTTGTTTAGCAATGATTGCAAACTGGGGGGGTTTCTTTCCATTCCTTTTAGTCACCACTTTCTTATCCAGTTTGTATGAGGGCGTCGACTTCAACCCAAACCGAAAACCCAAATCAAGTGTTTTTTTGAATTTAAACCAGAACTAAATCACTGAAATCATGTTTACTAAACCTGCACCAGAATAATATTTTCAATGGTTTGACGCCTTGGTTTTTTCTTGGTGATAACTGTAATTTAGAACTACTAGCTATGACCAACAAGTATTGAAAAATGACGAAAAATATCCTCCCAAGAGAATAATAACTGTATCAGTGTAATTTAAACTGAGTAGATGTCGGCAGTGTGGTCAAGTGGTTAGAGCGCCGTGCTTATGATCAACATGGTCTCGGTTTAAAACCCACTCGCGCCTTTCTGTTGTGTCCTTTGAGCTGTTGAATAGACTATAGATAGGGCCGCTGTGCGCAGCTTTGGCACCAGAACCCTATCTTGAGCCTACAAGTTGCCTCAGCAGTGTGACACGCGAAGGTATTTTTGTGCAATGCCACTAGATGGTGACTGAACGTGAGCGATTTTTCAGTTTTACTTCAAGATAATAAGGGTTTGGAAAGAACGGCAAAAGCTTATTATTGTAGACTTTTAATTCACGTTTGGCCTCTTGATTATCTAAATCTGTCGTAACCGTTTTAGCGTGACTGAGCTTCAAACTCCAAGTCTGAAGATACGTTGAAAAGGTAGACATGTCTTGGCTTGAAGTCTCCTCCAAGTTCTTCCAGTTTCCAGAAGAGTGCAAAATTGCTAGATCGTTTGCATAAGCAAACTTTTTGGAAATTGTTGGAGGCAGGTCGTACGTATACGGTAGAAGTTGAAAAGAAAGGGAGCCAAGATGAGTCCCCGAGAAATGCCGTTTTTCAGACGGCGTAGCCTGCTTCGCTTGCTGTCACCGGTAGTAAGGGTGAAATTTTAATCTTTAACAAGCTCCATGATCATTCTGACCATGTGCTTATCCGGTAAGAACCCTCAGCAGCTTGAGGTAAGGCCACGGTGCCAGGCATACCATAAGCAGCTGTCAGATTGACAAATGCACCGGCCTTTTTATCCTGGAAGGAATCCTCAATGTTCTGTGTCCACTGAATGACTTGATCCACAGTTGACTGCAGGTAGACTGTGGGTGACACAAGGTAGAAATATCGGTCGACAACTTTTTGGGTCTTCCACGGGCTTCATCGGCTTTGGGATCGCAACTACAAGCGCTCTCTTTCAGATCTTGGAAATTTTGAGTCTTTATTGTCCAACAAGTGAAGAGCTTTTTTGCCTTTATTTGCAGTAAACATATTTTTTTGTCCATCAATGTCGGTAGCATGGTTAAGTAGTTAAAGCGCCATGCTGATTAACACGGTCTCGGTTCAAAATCCACTCGGGTCTATCTGGAAAAGATACTTTACGGCACTTTCCTCTGCATGATGGTCTTGGCAATCAGTTATAAATTATAGTCATATCTCTATTAAATTACAAGTGGACAGCAATATCTTGGCTTCTCCGGAAGCAGGTTGGGGTAATTGCCTACCCACGTATTTGCGCCTCCGCCGCTTTCCTGCGAATCAGAAGCATAAATATAGAGTATAGATAAAATAAAATAAAAAAAATCAAAGTCAAGTAAACACCGAAAAAGTTTTTATTTATTAGTCAAGTATAATTTTTCTTAAAGTCTTTAAATATGTCCTCAAAACAAATCATTTTTTATTAATTAAGAAATTATTATCGGCCATCTATATAGGGCTCATTACTTATGTGACGTTTTTAAACGAAGGATGGGCTAGTGCGGCCGCTCCGTTCTAAAGCCATCACTGCATATCAAACAGGGTCGTGATTGATTGACACTCGGTACGTCTCACCCGCCCTACAGACTCGTCATTGTCTTATGGAAGAATATCCACTCCGGGTCAGATACAAAGGGGAATTGGGCCAAAGGTTATCCTTTTACTACCCCAAGATGCTGTGCTATCCATATTATATGCTGGCAGTGATGGTGCTGGGCCTGCATCTGCTTTAGTCATACAAAACCGTCAGACCGTGTGCTCTGTGAGATGTCCGATTGATTTTGACTGAGTAATTTTAGTGGTTATTTTATTGTTGCCCAGTCATTTCACGCAATACTTTAGGCCAAATGAACTAAAAAAATTGCTGCTGTTTTTTTTGTACGCTAGTCATGCCAGAAAATCTTATAAAGTTGTACAAATTTCTCCTGGTTTATGGCATTTTCTCAATTTTTTAATTGAAACGTCTTGGAGTGAATTTTTTTAATCACGCCGTTGGCATACTGTACTTTTAAAAATCACTCAAAATTCAAAAACTTGTTGTCACTTATTCATTCCATAACTAAAAAATATAATTTAGAAATTTATGAATAAATAAAAATTCCTTGTTAAGTATTTAAAAATTAAATTTTTAACTTCACTTCGATCGATGTTTTCTCACCACAACTCAATCGTAATTTATTCAAACAGAATCAGCAGGTAAGTGCTGGCAAAGTATAAATTGGAAAATTTTGTGAATTTATGATAATTTTTTTAAAATAAATTGTCACGGGAATATTTTTTAGAAAGTTGGATCGGCGTGTATAAAAGCAACAACCAATCGTTTGCTTATGGGACCGGTCAACAATTGCAATACGAAAACTGGAACTACAATTTAACAACTCTCTTTCAATTCAATTGCTCTGTGATTTCAGTAGACAACTTGTGGGAAAGCAAAAATTGCTCTAATTTAACCTCCCATTATATTTGTGAAATCCCAGGTGCAAAGTTTTTTGACTTTTGACGCTAAAGCTAAATAGATATAATCGAAACAATTCTAGGATAAGATAAATGTCTGTGCATGCTTTGTTTTGTGTCGATTGTAATTTGCTTATGTTTCTGAATTCAGAAACACAAGCAAATTTTTAAAACCCCGCGGAAAATACAGGTATTTTTTAGTTAGTATTTGTTGTATTTTAGTTACTTTAGTTTACTTCAAATACACGCAGGTACAAAAAAAAATTCTGTTTTACTGTGCTCTATGGTTTGTAATTCGTTTAGATGTTGGAAAACCAAAAATTGTCGATGTCGTTTCTCCATTTGGAAATGGAAATAGCAGCAGTGTCGTTGTAACGTGGAAATATGATTCAACTATGTCCGAAGTCTTCCATCGTGTTTCGGCTACATTTCAGAGTTCAATTTATAAGGATATAATACCATCAAGTCTTCAAACTTATGGCAACACTGTGAAAGTGACTTTAGATGGAATCAAACCCCAAGTGGAAGTAGAAATATTGGTGAGTTTTCACCTGACATAAGTGTCTTCTGTTGATTGGCACCGATAATTTTGTTCCAGTCCTTGTAAGAATTTTACTTCAGGGTTAAGTTACAAATGAGTGATTAACGTCAGACCGGACGGAAAAATTGCAGCATATTATATAAAAAGCTTTTTAATTATTGGAGAAAAACAATTTCTTTGTGTCGAATTTAGCGACTTTTAAGGTAGAAGTCGTTCCCTCATATTGTGCTGTTCCAATCACTGACACAACATCAATAATCACAGCCCCTGCGAACAGCGCAAATCTCTCTCGAAGTGGCTCTGAAGAATGCCTGCTGACTTGGAAATGGCCAAGTGCAACTGTTGTTGAAGTCTGGTATTTTTTGGTAAAGTATTTTCCTTTTTTTTTTATTGCTTATTATGATGTTTTTGATATAATCAAAATCTCTATGTTTCAACCTTAAACGCTTGTTTAAATTCAATAAAGCCTTCTATTTTTATCGTCACTGTTCGACAGTTAAATCATTTTTCGGAAAATACTTGATAGAGCAGCCTCGATTGGTATCGAACCTGTGCCCTAAAGGCGACAAGTCGAATATATCTTTGTTCTAAGCATCGGCTGCGTCGCTTTTTCACTTTTAATAAATGAATATTTGTTTGAAAAGTTTTGACGTTGGGTTGGTGGAAACTGATGTCTGTGACAGAATAACTGATTTCTTTAATAGAATAAAAAGCATGAGGCTGTTGCTCATTTCCATTGGTATATTTTCATTTAGAAAACCAAAAAAATAAAAATGTTTCAAAAAAAAGGTTTCGATTTACTTTTGTAACAAAAATCCAAAAATTTTCGAATTTTTTACTTTTGCCATTTTTTTCCCAAGTTTTGGGCTAAAACAAAGAGTTTATTTTTAAAATAGCTTTTAACAGCAAATGCTTCATCTAAAGCTCTTTTGTTAAATAAATAGCCTTAAAAAAGGCTGTTTTGAAAACTCGAACGTTTTCGTCTAGCTCTCTTCAGGAGGTTTCGCTAGAATGAATTGCAGAACTGAACGTTGTATTTCAAAAGTTTTAAGACTGATCCTAATTGGCTAAAAATTAAGGTTAGTAGCAGTTATCATAATAATTAAAAGTATTTAATAAATAAAACCACGTTTCGTCAGCGTAAGAAATTTTTTGGCAAAAAAAAAAAGGAACAAAATTATGCAAGTTTTGTGCTAAAATTTGGAACTAAAAAGACAATTTTTTACAATTATACTAACAATTTGTGTTTGTAAACAAATTCTTTCTGTCTACACAAATTAGGTTTTCGAAGAGTGATGAAAATTGATTCCAAGACTGATAAGTGGAAATCGGATCGTGCTTTAGAGAGAATAAAAAATTGATTGTCCTTATAGTGAGATGCACATTTTTGGTTATGTAATAGATGGTTTCCAATCGCTGAATCACAGTGCGGTATTGAGTTCGCTAGTTTTCCTGGGCGTTCTGGTTGTTTACGTTCTTGACTGGTCCTATTACTTATTTAACAAAAGAGCTTTAGATGAAGCATTTGCTGTTAAAAGCTATTTTAAAGTTTTGTACCAATAAAAAAAAAAAGTTTATTTTTAATTAAACTGTTAATAATTTTCTTTTTTTCCTTTCAGATTAACGTAACGGTTCACCCTGCCGTACTAAGAATTGAAAAGTTGTCGACTTTAAAACAAACGATTGAAAATGAAAGCTATGTTGCAAATGTGAGTTCACTTGATAGAAGTTATCTCTTTTCTGCCTTGCCCAATCGACAATACACGATCAACATTGTGGGTAAATCGGCACCAGGAATGGAAACCTCAGCAGCTTCTGCTGAAGGAGAGTGTTATTTTGAAGCTGAAGGTAAGAGTTTATTAAGCTGTTAAAAAAAAGATTTTCTACAGGTTTCATTATTTTTTTAAAGTGGATTGTTAACTATTATTTATTTTTTTGTTTAACTTTTTTTGTCTAAGTGTCTATCTAGCGTTTTTTTTCCGAAAACCATAACAAGTCCCTTAGCTGTACAAATGAAACTTGCAATTAGAACTTTTTGCCTGTCCTTCTCTTGTGGCATTGTAAAATTTAACAGTGCTCTTAAAAGTAATATAGAGCATTTTGGAATAAACTTTATTCAAATTATTCAAAGGACCTTATCGTGCCATTTGAAGCAAAATTGTTTTACTAATGAAATCACGTCCTACAGCCGAGGGATCAGACATTAAAAAATTTTTCTGTTTGAGAAAGAACTTTTGACTAAGTCAACAACATAGTAAAGTAGAGCGGCCAGTTTCTTTCTTTTTGTGAGATGTCAAAAAATAGCTACGGTAAATTAAAAAGTCTTGGATTTTTATTTCAAATCTAATAATAATGCTCGAAAATCTTTCACAACCAAATTTCTTTTTTTAAAGTACCTCAATTTGTGGAAGCTCCCGAAATAAAAAGTCCTTTGTTTGGAGATCCTATTTTTGCTTTTCAACCTGTCGATGAAAAAAACGGACCGGTCAGGTGCCTACTACATGTAACTAAAGTCATTATTGCTTCTAACCATACATTTACTTTCAAGTTATTTATTTTGTAAAAATTATCCCGTATATAAGCCTACTACCAATTTCAAATGACTAATTGTCTTGCTGTTAGTTGCATTTTTTTGCTGGACATCTACTTCACCAACGACATTTCTTATCAAGTTCCAACGATTACGGAAGCGATTTTAGAAGAGGCAAGCAACTCGTCGAATTTTCGCCAAGGCGTTCCTTTTATCAAATTAGCATTCTCGAAGTAATGAAGCGCACAGTTTTTCTTTTATTTTGTGCTGAACTACACTTTTGGTTTGTTTTATTTGTTTATTTATTTTTTGTTAACTTTTACAAAAACTTTATGCCAAATTTAAAATTTTACTATTGGTTAATCTGACTTTAAGATATGTTCTTATTTAATCAATCTTGTGAAAAAGTTGTCAGGGAGGGAAATGGTGAAATCAAAAATAAAATCAAATTGAAGACCAAAAAAAGGTCACCGTTTTGAGTACTAACCGATTGGGACCCGCATTAGATTTACGGGCAAAAATTTGGCCTGCGGTATGTGAAAGGTTGGTCAGTCATGAGCTAGATGTTCATTTGATGTTTCTAGTCAATTATTTGAAAAATAATATTAAAGAAGTTTTGTAAGTTCAATATCAATAACAAAAAATGGAACCAAATATCAAAATACGAGGGGAAGTCAAAAAGTTTTGCTACTAAAGCTCTGAAACATGCACAATCACGAATTTTCATGTGATTACGCATTCAGCTTAATATTAGGATGATTTTGCATTTTTAGACAATAAATTGTAGTATTACAGTAATCGCATTTAATATCAGGGTTCCTTTAAAATCGTGATACATTTTGACCTATGGAAACTAGAAGTCTTGAGATCAGAGCTAACATTAAGTTCTTCACCAAACTTGGGTGGTAATCTTCACAAGTTATTGACTCTTTGCATTAAGAATATGGAGACTCTGTACCAAATAGAACAACAATTTTTAGATGGATTAAGCGCTTTGAAGAAGGTCAAGACGATCCTAAAGATGACCCTAGAGAAGGAAGGCCATCAACCTGAACTTCTGACGAAAATGCAAAAGTAGTCCAGGACCTTGTTGAAAAGGATCGCCGAATTACCACTGATGAGATAGCTACTACACATGAAATATCACATGGGTCAGCTTTTTCGATTTTGACAGACCTGCTTGGCTTCAGCAAGATTTCCGCTAGATGGGCACCAAAAGCGTTGCGAAAAGACCAGCTTGTTCAGAGAGCTGAACTCACTCTTCAAGAGCTGCAAGGGCTGTCTTAAGAGAACTTCGCTGGAAAATTTTACCACACCCACCCTACAGTCCTGATCTTGCCCCATCCGACTTTTTTTATTTCTCAAGCTGAAAGAACACCTCAAAGGAAGACGATTTTGACTATTGATGACGCTAAGAAGACTACTTTGACCTGGTTTCAGTCAAAGGCTCTAGAATTTTTCAGAGGAGGGTTGGAGCGCTGGAAACATTGCCTTGAGAAGTGCATAGACTTAGACGAAAGATATGTAGAAAAATAACAACTAAAATTTGTCTTTAAATGTTTTAAATAATTTTTCGAAATTTAACTTTTTGACTTTCTTTCGTACTATTACTAAACCATTTTACAAAAACATGATATAAGACCTGATATCGTGAACTGAAATATTGAAATATCGGTTGTAATTAGTCGCGAAATACTAGATTAATTCACTTTAAAATCACTATGCACTTGAAGCCTCGCCAAAAATTGCTTTTGTACATTCTTCTGCCGGTGTGCTTATCAAGCGATTCTGAACAAAAAATTTTTTTTTATAGACAAAGGTTTAAAAAAAAATTAAAAACTCCCCGAAAATTTAAAGCACGCCATTCTCATGACAGTGGTCGTTTGTATAGTACACGACTTAACTGTTTAAGTGCACGTTGATGTCTTTCCTACTTCAAGCTTTGTTGTTTTCAGCCCTGCAACTGCAGTCGAATTCACTATCGGCGACAGTCAGAATTCAAGTTGCAACGTTTTCAATAGTAAAGTCGAGACTCGTCGGGGTCGTGTCGACGACAGATCTATTTATCGCGGCTTGAATCGACCTCTCGTTTCCAACGCTTTTCACAAGTGAGTTTCAGTTTAAGTTAAAAAGTTTCGGAGGTTATTACAACGTGACGGAAGCAAGAGTTGAACTCATTCAACATCAATTATAAAGTGTGCTTCAAACTACGCTTTCACACTGTCGAAAACTATTGTTATTACGCAGTGGCGTATGTAGAAATTTGTCATGGGTGGGAAGGTTTGCTGGCAGAAAACACGATTACTTAATAGTTTAAAATAAAATAAAGACCTTTCTTGTCTTCGTTTTTTTATGGCCTAATTCTCTTTTGAGTGGTCTACGTACATTTTTCCTGAAAAATTTTGACCTCCAAGACTCCAAACCTCTCCCTTCGCCGTGCATATGTTACGTTATTAAATTTATGAAGTAAATACTATTAAGATTACTATCAATATTAATGTAGTCTTAGTCTTAAATTTCATTTATCGACAATGCAATTACATATTACAAGATTTTTAATTAAGCAAGATGAAACTTTAACTATACTAACATATATTGATTTAAAGTTTGGACAACTTGCCATATGCTTTATATAGAAGACGATCAGGTTTTAGCTGTGCTTATTTAGTCTATATTAACTTTAGACAGTATTTATATTTAACTTTAGACATATTTTGTAGACAGTATTTTGTAGTTCTTTAGACATATTTTAGACATATTTTGTAGTTATTGAAATACTGTCGAAAAACAGTTTGGTGTTGAAAATCCAGATAAAATAAATAAATTTCAAAAGTTTAAATAAGTTTTTTGTATAGAAAAAGTAGTGCTGGTTATAAAGGTTAAATTAAAAATATTGAAATCAAACGAAATATGACTTTTATTCTAGTTTCTTCATCGTTTCCAGTTCACCGATCGGAGATGAAATTCGGTTTGCTGCTAGCCCCCAGTTCACCCATTATGCCAGTGCTCACAAACGTAAGTAAATTGATATCTCCCGGTTACGTAGATTCCTTGGGTCTGTCTTTCACTTTATTATTTAAATAGTAATTATAGTCTTGATTTGACGTCATACATGTCTTTATGATGCTTTTATTACGATGCAATTTACTTGTGACCTTTAGTGAAGATTATCGTAATTTTATCGTTTTAACGAAGCAGAAAAATTGTATAAACTAGTGATGGGACGATACCAAAATTTTTAACGATTCCTATACGATTTCGATTCTACCCAATTATCCCGATTTCCGATACGATTCTCGATACGATTCCGATTCCTGGCTATTATTACATATAGATATTACTATTAATGTGTCCAGGTATTCACATATCTAATTCAGATATAAGTTGAAAATTGATGAGGAAAGTTTATCATCTTGCTATCCTTTACAATATGTTAGGTAACAATGTATTGGGAAGGTTTTACAGAAATACATCTAACAATAATTCCATTTTAACAACACAAAGATGCAATATTGAGTTCCCAGTATCAATGTAAATAAAAAAATATAAACAATTCCATTTTAATAAAAATACACTTTATTTAGTTGATAATAAAAATAGCCTATGCATTTAACCATAGTCGAATTGAAGCACTCGCAAATTATAGTCCAAAAACACAAGCATCTCTCCAGTTGTTGGTTCTAAACTGAAAAACAAATACAAAAAGAAAAGATTAACTAAGGGATAAAAATCGGCAAAAGAACTTAAAAACAACAAGAAAAATACGCAATGATTAAATAGTTAAACGGGTTACAAATCTTTTTGATTGAATTTCAATGGGTAAGTTTTTTTCCATTGCTTACACTGATGTTACCAAATAGCGAATAGATTTATTGGACAAACAGAGAACCATAAAAATCTATTAACATAATTAAAGAGTTTTTTACGCGTTCTTTTAATCCAATAAATTATTTCTTATTTGGTAACGACTAAATTTACCAACAAAATATTACCAAATAACAAATAAATTTATTGGATTAATAGAACGCATAAAAAAATCTCTAATTACTTAATAGCATTTTTAAGGTGCTCTGCTTGTTTAATAAATTTATTCGTTATTTGGTAACATCAGCGTAAGCAACAGAAAAAAACTTATCCATTGAAATTTAATCTAAAAAATTTGTAACCGGTTTAACTATTTGATCTTTGCGGTATTTTTCTTGTTGTTTTTCAGTTCTTTTGCCAACTTTTTATTGCTTTGTTAATCTTTCCTTTTCGTATTTGTTTTTCAGATTTTTGATTGACTTCTGAAGAGCCTAATAGACGAAACAAACTGTTAAAATAATATTCAAGGTTTCTAGTTTAAAAGTTTATCATAGTAACCACTCTGACTTAACCTTCATTGAGTAGTTTTCTCATGCGCCATGCGTGCCGACCAAAATGAATTTGTAGAAAAATGTTTATATACTGTATAATACTTATTATGACGTTATAAGTTTCGTACGTTTGCAAAATTTGAAACCTGTCGTTTATGGGTACGCGACAATTTGGCGGGGCCAATTTGTCGGCAAGCCAATTTGGCGGCGAGCCAATTTGGCGGGAAAATAAATAAAAATGATTTACCTTTACTGGCGTTGAAGCGACAGCAAAAAAGTTTTGTTATGTCACAAAGGCAATTGAAAAGGCAATTGTAAATGTTCAGCTGATAAGAGCGAAAATTTTAATTTAAAGTTGTTAAATGCATTAAATTTAGGGATGTTCCTAGCCGAATATTTATTTATTTGAATTTACAATAGCTTAATTTCGAATATTTAAATTAAAAAAGGTATTTCAATAGTTAAATTTTCGAATCACGGTCGTTTAGCACAGTGTTCTTCAAACTGGGGGTCGCGAGAGATTTTAAATTTTGGAGTTTTAGAGATTACGATGATTTTGGAAGAAAAGTAGCGAAATACAAGATTAATTCGAAGCGAAGACCTTTTTTTTTTAGAGAACACCTTGATTTTGGGGGGAAAATAGTGGAATCAGAGATTGATTCTAGATGAAGACCTTTTTTTTTTTTTTTGGAGAACACCTTGATTTTGGGGCGAAAATAGCGGAATCAGAGATTGATTCTAGATGAAGACCTTTTTTTAGGGGTAGCGAAAAAATTTGACCGCGGAAAATGGGTCGCGATGAAAAAAGTTTGAAGAACACTGGTTTAGCATATATCTTTTACAAGGAAGTACAATAATGTAGCTTACTACAAAGACGACAGGTTTGAAGTTTTACGGGCGTACGAAGTTATGACGTCATAATAAGCATTTTACTATATCAAAACAAATCTATTCTGGTCGGCACGCATAAACAGTTTTATTTTTAATATTTTTTTTTAGTTCTAACAGTTTGTTTCGTCTATAGGGCTCGTCAAAAAGCAATCAAAAATTTGAAAAACAAATACAAAAAGTAAAGCTTAACAAAGCGATAAAAAGTCGGCAAAAGAACTTAAAACGAAAAGAAAATTACAGCAGTGATTAAAAAGTTAAAGCGGTTACAATTTGTTTAAATTAAATTTCAATGTGTAAAGTTTTTTTTCCGTTGCTTACGCTATTGTTTCCAAATTTGAATTTGTCATGGCTAATATTATGACTAATGATTCTGGGATTGGGGGTACAGATGAACGGCGAAATTCGGCGGGATAAAGTGTATTTAATCTTTTCATAATATAACTGAACAAAATTATTGTTGTGCGAATTTGAAGTTGCCATGCTTATTTGTTACCTACGTGCTGACCATAAACGCCATCATTTGTGATGTCACAAAATTTCCGCGCCTGCGAAAACTTAGAACAATTCCATTGCATTAATCGCAGCTGTGCAATTCATGACTTCTGAAAAACACTGATTACCGATATGAGAAAATGTTTAACAATACAACTGGAACAAGTCAAAACAAAAGATACAAAAATTCAATCAGGTTTGTACAATAGAATAATAGAACGCATAAAAATCTTTAATTTTTTTCAAAGCATCTTTAAGGCGCTCTGTTTGTTCCATAAATTCGTTCGTTATTTGGAAACTTTAGCAAGCAAAGAAAAAAAACTTAACACATTGAAATTTAATCAAACACGATTTGTAACCACCTTGTATACTATTCTGTAAGCTTTGCTATTTGGCTTGGTCTAATATTCTGTCTTGATTCTTGACAATTTTAATCACTGCCGTAATTGCCTTAATTTTTTTTTTTTTTGTTTCAAGTCTTTTGCCGACTTTTTATCGCTTTATTAAGCTTTACTTTTTGTATTTGTTTTTCAAATTTTTGATTGTTTTTTGACGAGCCCTATAGACGAAACAAACTGTTAGAACTAAAAAAAAATATTAAAAATAAAACTGTTTATGCGTGCCGACCAGAATAGATTTGTTTTGATATAGTAAAATGCTTATTATGACGTCATAACTTCGTACGCCCGTAAAACTTCAAACCTGTCGTCTTTGTAGTAAGCTACATTATTGTACTTCCTTGTAAAAGATATATGCTAAACGACCGTGATTCGAAAATTTAACTATTGAAATACCTTTTTTAATTTAAATATTCGAAATTAAGCTATTGTAAATTCAAATAAATAAATATTCGGCTAGGAACATCCCTAAATTTAATGCATTTAACAACTTTAAATTAAAATTTTCGCTCTTATCAGCTGAACATTTACAATTGCCTTTTCAATTGCCTTTGTGACATAACAAAACTTTTTTGCTGTCGCTTCAACGCCAGTAAAGGTAAATCATTTTTATTTATTTTCCCGCCAAATTGGCTTGCCGACAAATTTGTCCCTCCAAATTGGTCCCGCCAAATTGTCTTGCTTCGGTCGTTTATGTAGTACATTGTTGTACTTTTTTGTAGAAAATCAAAAAAACATGCTATGTTAAACGACCTTGGATCACAAATTTATCTATTACAGAAACACATTTTTTTAACTTTAATATTCGAAATTAACCCATTGTAAATTCCTATAGAGTAATATTCGGCTAGAAACATACCTAAATGTAACGCATTCAACAATTTTTTAATGCGGATTTTTACTCTTATCAGCTGAACAACAATATTAAAAACAAGTTTTGGTATCACAGTTTACTTTTAAAAATGCGACAATGGTAATTATAATTTTTGCATATTAAAAATAAATTATAATATAATATTTCCTTAGTGACATAACAAAACTTTTTATGTCGCTTTAACGCTAGTGAAGTTAAATCGAAAATATTTAATTTTTTGCCGAATTGGCTCGCCGACGAATTTGTCCAGTCGAATAGCTACGTACCTTACAGTTGGAATTAGCTTGATTGATTGAAAAATGGTAAAGGAAGGGTGAAGAAATTTTAGGAACATTTCATGAACACCCCAGCACAGTTTTATGTTACTACTTTTTATCTTATGCCCTGTATATTTAAAGAATCGTTTTGGTATCGGAATCGGGTCTGAATTATACAGCTCCGATGCCGATTCCCGATGCTTTGGAAAACCCCCTATATTCCAATTATTCCGATACGATTCCGATTAATCGACCCATCACTAGTATAAACAGCAGACAATTTTTTAATTACCAATAATTTATTGCATATCTGTACAAATCGAAGGGATAGGAAGACAATTGACCCATCAAAGACGCAAAAAAATTAGGCACAATTAAATTTTTTTGGGCGCTGCGCATTCACTTTTGTGGCTGGAGGAAGTTACTTTATGACAATTTTCTAGAGAATTATTTTAAAATCTAAATCAGTGCCCTAAAACAACTAAGATTTTAGACCTTTTTGTCTTTAAAACTTATTTTGTTAAAACCAATCTATTTCATATATATACAGTATTTACGTTTTACTGTTCCTATTATAATTAAAAAATAAGTGAAGAAAAAAGTCTTTACATTTAATTTGAGTGATATTTGGGCATTTCCAATTTGCAAAATCAAATTTCAAGCAAAATTGTTTCGCTCCCTCCCCCCATAAAGGTTTGGTCTGGCTCGGCGATGGTTGATTGTAACGTAATTATTGTTATTTAAATTTTATTAAGCTAAGGTGGCGAGTCTTTATAATAGAACGAGGCAAAAATATAAGTGAATCAAGTTTGTAACTATGGTGGGTCGTGAACTTTACGGTTTTTTTTAGAAGCGTGTTGTCAGAGTTAAAATTTAAATTGCCCAAATAATAAGCACCTGAGAATACCTAGTGGGGATCATAAATTAAATAGTTTTTTTTTCTAAACTGCTCCATTCAAAGTGATCATTTTTTCTAGTTTTTGCTTCAAAAAATTATCTTTTTTTTAAATTTTTTATTTCAAAAACTTTGTTTTGATTTTAGAAATAGCATTTTTTTAATGTTTCAATTCAAAATTTTGATTTAAAGAGTTAAAAAAGTAATTATAAAAAATAGAGTAAATTTAAATATTTTCTGAGCTTTAAGATTGCATTGAAAAAGTTTGGGCAAAAAAACAATTCTTTTTGATAAAACGTAATGAAAACTTAAACCAAACATTATAAAACTAAACAATAAAATCCAAAATTTTCACTCTTTTAAAAATAATTGCATTGATATTTTCTAAGAAAAAGTTTTAAAAGTAAACAAAAATAAGCGCGAAAAGGTAACTCTATTAATAGTTATAACTTTTTTTTTATTTGTATTCAATAAGCATCATAGGGGTGGTTTCAGGGGTCAAACCCCCCCTTGAAGAATGGTGTTTAGCCATGGTATTAGTAGGCTTCAATAATATGATTTTGGTTTCTATTGTTTTTAAACTTAATTACTGCTTGCGCATCAATTTTTCGCTATTTCCTAAATTGCGTCAAAGTTAGCTAATGTACAATTGCCACTGTGAAGAAGACTTTCAAACTTATAAAATATTGAAAGTTAAGCATGGGAATGGGAATAAACTGCATGGGAACAATAGCTTCAATTCAAAATTTTTTTAATGCTTTAAAACGTCAAAACATTTTACGCAAGTCCATCAACACGATATCGTCAACAGCAAAAGCTCAAAAACTTGTTCAAATTTGTGCCACCAAATGGGTTGATCGACACGAGAGTGTTATTATTTTTTCAAATTTACAATTTACCGTTGTAGAAGCTTTGGCAGAAATTTTAGCATGGCCAGACAGAGAAACTTCATCACGAGCTTTGGAGTTGCTATCGACAATTAGGTAAAGTGAATTCTACATTGCTCTCTTAGTTTTAAAAAACATTTTTGGATACAATGTTGTTTTGTGCAAAGTTAAGCAAAAAAAGTCGATAAACCTTCTTGAGGCCGTCAACATTGCACATGATATTGAAAATGAATTGAAGTGTCTTAGAGAAAAAGCCGAATATAAATTTTACTAGCTCTATATTTTTGCGCAAGAAATGGCCAAAACCGAAGATTTTATTTTGAAAACACCACACCTTACTTCAAGACTGACCAATCAATGCAACATTGCTGCTGCAACAGATGAAAAGCACTTTAAAGTAGGGGTTTTTATTCCATTTCTTGATAACTTTATTGTCGCTCTCGAAGCAAGATTTACAGCCCACAAATCGATTCTTGGTGAATTTGAATATTTAATTTCCTCTGATCTAACAAGTGCACCGAGTCCTCAACAAATTAAAAGTATTCAAGTTTTGGGAAAATTTTACGAAAATGATTTAACGAAATCCTCGGGAGAACAAGTGCCTGAACTAATATTATGGTACAGAAAACTTTTTCGATAGAACGCAGCAGAAAGACCAACTGATGCGTTAAGCAGCATCAAGGAATGCACTTCCGATGCTTTTCCGAATATTTACATTGATGACCATTTTGTTAACTCTTCCAGTGACAACGTGCACTAGTGAACAATCATTTTCCACATTACGCAGACTAAAAACGTGCTTACGAAACACAACTGGTACCACTCGAATGAATGGACTTGCATTACTAAACATTTATAGGAGCCACACGCCTTGCCCTGGTGACGTAATTAACAGATTAAGTGAAAAAACAGGCGTTTGAATATAAGCCTGTAAAAAAACTTTAAATATTTGTTAAGTAAGGTTATTTTTTTGTTCGTTTGATTTTCCACCTTTTGTTCTCATCATTTACACGAGTTGCTTTTAATTTGGAAAATTTCTTGTCATGATTGAATTACCTGCACATACCTTTTCAATAGTTAGTTTTACGGTTTGGTAAAAAAAAATTCATGCTACTGTAAGATGTTCTTAAAACCAAAACACTTTATTTTTGAATGTAGGCCTAATGTTGAAAGATTTTACCCATTACCAGGACCACTTAGAGCAATCGTGTTTTCGGCTCCAAAACCCCCCTCCTTCACAAATTTCTGCGTACGCCACTGATAAGCACTTTCGGACAACACATACTTACATAAGCCAACTGAAGACAAAAAAGTTTTCGCTTTAAATCGATGAGCGAAAAGATTTTTTTACGTACAATATCATTAGGAAAGACAAACCCTGATTTGTTCTTGTCTGGCCATTTTTTCTTCTGAAGCAAACAATCATCTAGCAGTTTCATTTTTTGATTAATTATATGTAATTATATTGTATGTTGTATGTAAATTAATCATCAGTGAATATAGAACATTATTTTTTAAAATAGAAACAACTGTATAGCCATTCTGTTGTGTCTTTGGGAAAAACAGTTACGGGACCGAACCCTCTGTTTAGCGGTTTTAGCAACCAGCTCTAAATTACGGTCATATCTGTATAAAACTAAAAAGCAAAATAAAAAATTTCTATCAGGCAGCAATATCTTGGCATCTCGGGAAGCAGGTTGGGGTAATTGCTTGCCCTATGTATACCGCCTCCTGCGCTTTCCTGCGAGTAAGAAGGACAAATATAAAGATAAATTAAAAAATTATTTAGTCAACTATAAATTTAAGCACGATAACATGAAAACAGCTACAAACTTATTAAAAGTACATTAATCAGTTCAATAAAAATATGAACTTATGAGATATAGAACTCGATTTTTCTATGAGTAGAGTGGAAATAGGCTACTGCTTATGATTTCCACTCTTTAGTAACGGGTCGGGTACAACTTGATGCCAGCCCAACTCGATGCCAAACCAACTTTTAACAGTTTAACTTTCAAATTGTTGTTTACTAACCCTGACCAGTTGCCTGGCATCTAGTCGGCGGCATCGAGTTGGCGGCATCGAGTTGGCGGCATCGAGTTGGCGGCATCGAGTTGGCGGCATCGAGTTGGGCCATTTCCTTAGTAACATACTTTTAGGTGTTTCACAATAGCGCAATAGCGTGTTCTCGCTGACACCTTTATCAAATTCACTGTATTGCGCACCAACCTCGCGTATTGCCTACCAATTTACTTAGGTAAACAAATCCAATGAGGTATGATTAAAGTTATTTTGAGCTTCAAAGATGCTTGATGCAATCTTTAGTAGGAGTGACTGTTCTACGTAGTGATTTTGTTTTTTTTACTTTTTCGTGTTTCCAGTTTCGTTTTTTTTTTAGAACAGGTTTTTTTGTCATTGATGGGGGTTGTCGGAGGTCTTTTTCTGTTATTTGCTGCTGGGACGACAGGACAGAGAATTAGAAGGTGTATAAGTCATTTTTTAAAATGTATATAAAAATTTTTTTTGTTTGTTTTCCTTTACCTTAATTGCTGTCTTGTTTCTAGTCCAGGCTTTTTTTTTGAGGAGGGGCAAAAAGAAGCCTTTGTTACACAGCTATAATTTTATAATATCCAATTGGTAGGATCTTTTTTTGGCTTTATTTACGTATGTTAAATTTTGACTTGACAGTTTTAGCCTGCTATAGATGTTGTTACAGACAAATTTTGGTTAAATATTGCCAAAACAGCAATTTACTATCAGTCAAAAATTCATAGTTGTATTTTTTTGTCAACATTATCAATATAAAAAATCTTACGATTACGAACACTATTAAAAAGCGTTCTTCTACGTAACAAATAATACGAGCAAAATCTTTAACTTGCACTCAGAAAAATAATTTCATGTATCAGCTATTATTTTAATGTAAATGTTTTTATGATAAATAGGCATAGAGATTTTTGTTTTAGATACATAAAGACCATACTTTTGATTTAATTGCTAAATATTTTGCAAAACTATAAGCTTATAGATCAAGGGAACTGAAACTTACGCAACATCATGGTAAGGAGCGCAAAATTCTCTAGGAGAGCCGCACAATTGGTGAAATATTATACAACAATTAAAACTTATATTGCTGATTCAAAAATCACAAAGAGGGAGAAAATTGATAAGACTGACGTAAGAGGTTGCGCCCATAAAAGTTTCAGAACATCTAGTATAAATTTTAAAAACAAAATATTTAAACTATCCATAGCTTTTCGAAAACTTGGAAAAACAAACAAGAAATGAGTTTTTGAATGTAAAATTTGAATTTTTTTGCCTATAAAACTTATTAAAAAGTCTCCTAAGCAATATAAACTAATGTTATTGCATACGTTTCTTGATGTAACAAAGCCCTGAAAAAATGTCTTTATTGACTTTGACAAGCTCTGGTAAGAAGTTACGGTGACGTAATCGGGTTGCGATTCTTGTCGATAAGTTTGCATGACTGTATACATGCTAAGCTTATATGTTTAAGATGACTAATGGTTGTGATGGAATTATGATTGCCCAAAATCGTGTCTCATATATTGTGCGCATTTGTGCAAAAAAATGGGGATAGAAAATACATTGTCACGTTGTGAACAGCGTCTGAAGCTCAAGTTATTGATCTTTTTTTGGAAATACGTTTGATAAGTTATTGATCTTTTTTTGAAAATTATATTAGAACAGCTGGACACCTTTGTTAGTTGTTGGATTGGTACTTCGCCTAGGTTCAAATGTTGCCTCTTAATTTTAATTTAATTTCTATTTTTTGGAAATATTTTTGTTTTTGTTTTAGTTTAAACTTGATAACACTTGAATTTAGAATTTGGCTACTGTGTAACCACTTAAAGTCTAAATTTTATCACCCAGCTGTCACCTCGATGTAATATTTATAATAGCCTAGCTAACTTTTTCAACAAAAAAATTATTTATTTGGTGTTGCTGTGGATTGAGGCAATATGTTTTATAGACACTACAAGGAACAAAACCGAATCGGACAAACATTAGAAGACTTTGATATTCCATCTGAGGACTTTCGTAAGATTTCTAAATATCCAGAAGTGGATCCAGTAGAGTAAAAACTAATCCTGTTCTTTTTCCACCGCAAATAAGTTTTTTGAGTACTTTTTGCAATTTTGAACTGGCGCTACCTTTTAACGGTCATTTGAAACTTAAGCCTAAAAACTTATGCCAAGTTTATGAAATGGTATTTTTTGATGTACATGTAATGTAGTTATTTGAAACAATTGGTATTGTTTTCGGTTGAAATCACTAATTCCACAAAAAAAAGTTTTCTATTCATTTTTATTAACAAATTTTTAAATATATCTTAAAAGAAAGTAATAAAATAAAAAAATTTTAAAGTTACATTAAGGTTTCTTTTTTATATAAAATTTTTAGGTCCGCCACTGTAACTTTATATCACTGTATAATAGTACTTAAAACCAAATGTTTCTTTTGAATCTCTTTTGTTAAATTGGTAGCCTTAAAAAAGGCTGTTTTGAAAAACTCGAACGTTTTCGTCTTGCTCTCTTCAGAAGGTTTTGCTAGAATGAATTGAAGAACCGAATGTGGTATTTCAAAAGTTTTAAGACTGATTTTGATTGGCTAAAAATTAAGGCTGGTAACAGTTATCATAATAATTGAAAATATTTAATAAAGTAAAACCACGTTTCGTCGGCGTAAAAATTTTGGTAAAAAAAAGAAATCAAATTATGCAAGTTTTATGTTAAAATTTGGAACTAAAAAGAAAATTTTTTACACTTATACTGTATTCATATTCATTAATTTATATTCAATACGTATTCATATCATGTATCAATGCGTGTGCCACTGCGATAGTCGGTACGTGGGTCGAACGTCCCTACGTTTGCGGGACAGAATCCGCTAGCATGTGCCAAAGTCTATTCGGAACAGAACTGGTCAAGAACGAAAACATCAAGAAGGCCAAAGTAAATCAACCAATTCTATTCCGCATTGTGACTCGGCGATTGGAAATCATTTGTTACACAAATAAAAATGCACATCTCACTATAAGGTCAATCAATTATTTATTATATTTAAAGCACGATCCAAATTCCCTTTATCAGTCTTAGAATCGATTTTCATCACTCTTCGTAAACCTAATTTGTGTAGACAGAAAGAGCTTGTTTACAAACATAAATTGTTAGTATAAGTGTAAAAATTTTTCTTTTTAGTTCCAAATTTAACACAAAACTTGCATAATTTTGTTTCTTTTTTGCCAAAAAATTTTTACGCCGACTAAACGTGGTTTTACTTCGTTAAATATTTTCAATTATTATGATAACTGTTACTAACCCTAATTTTTAGCCACTCAAAATCAGTCTTAAAACTTTTGAAATATTACATTCAGTTCTTCAGATTATTCTAGCGAAACTTCCTAAAGAGAGCTAGACAAAAACGTTCGAGTTTTTCAAAACAGCTTTTTTTAAGGCTACCCGTTTAAGAAAAGAGTTTTAAATGAAACATTTATTTAAGAGCTATTTTAAGAGCTATTTTAAAGTTTTGTACCAGCAAAAAACTTTTTGTATAATATTATTTTTTGCTAGAATTACAGAAACTGCTGCCGTGGCAGAACTGAATTATGGCATCCTGTAAACAATGGGCGATTTCATGTAGTCATCAAAATAATAATTATATTTCTGTCATAGCTGTTGTTTAAGCAACGGCAATATATATACTTGTATATATTAAATTGATTTAAATAGAATAAGAGTCAATTTCTGATTAGCCGTAAGGTGAAAAAGGCTGTTGAATTTTTTAATGAGTTTTTTTCCATGGCTTGTAATTTTATCTGCTGCTCTGAATTTTTCATTAAGCCTCTTCTGTCCTTATACAGTACTTCTACTGTATTATACATACATACATTTTTTTTTATTTTTTTACAAGAAACAAAACTTCTCTTTCTTGTTGGGATCGAGTTGTTCTTCAAATAGGTTGTATCACCGTCCCTGAATGTTGCATTTAGCATTGATTAGGTAAAAGTTGATCGAATTTTAATTTAGCTGTCAGAAATTTCAAAAAAACTTTTTTTTTAAAAACATAATCGCCAGTTTCATGTTTTTGTTGATGTTGCTTGCAGGTGAATTATTTGAGAAAATGAAATCATCAAAAGTTTCCAGCGGAACAATAAAGAAACTGGAGGAATTACGCCGGCAAAAAAATCTTGTAGAATGGAAGGTTTTGTTGTCGAAGAATGGTTCTGCGGGGAAAGTAGCATTTGCTAAAATCTTAAATGGTATTTTTTATACTTATTAAACATATTGCTTGTAGAATTTATTTTTTTATTTCTTTTTCAAGTTATTTTGTGTTATTTTATTGTAGCAAAGAACAATTATATCTATAGCACATGTATGTAAAATTGAGGTCATTGACTAATAGTTGTTTCAGTTTGGAGTTTATACTAAAGTTTTTGCCTAATATAGCCTACTATTAATGTCACTTTCGCTGTCTTATTTGATGAGTTTCCAAAATGCTTCACAAGAAAACCCAAAGCTCCCTAACTTATTTCATTGATGTGTTTTTTAGTGTTTGACAATTATATTATAATCTATCGGGTTGTTCCCAATTATGCTATGAATATGCAGTTTGTTAATTTTTTTTTGGTGACTCCGCAAAAAATGCATAATTTTTTTGGGTTCTTCAAAGATACCAAAATTTTGAGAACTATCTTAATTGATATTGATTCTTCTCGTGTAGTTTTGTTAGTTAACAACAATGGCCACAATTACCCGATGCAGAAAAAGAGGTGAAATTGAGTTCAAATTTGTCTTCACTGAGTTTTTGTCAATCGACATATCTCTTTTAAATCCTAACTAAATAAGAAGGGAAACTTCAACATTAATCATATATGCAACTGTGGATTTTGCATATATGCAATTGTGAATTTGCATTATGATGTTATTTGAATATTCAACCTGTCATTGTTTGATTTGGTGTTTACCGTCAACCATACAAGTAAGGCAGGCCAAAATAACGGGGTCCTTTACCCTCTTTTAAGTTACAGTCTATCCGAGAATTCACCATAAAATTCATTCTACAATCTTTAGTTTGTATTTTTATCTCATACATGACAGTTGTTTTAGGTCAAACTTTAACTGAATTTTAATGAAATAACTTTTATTTTAGGTAAGTTTTTGACTCCACGACAACGTCAAAATATTGCCATTGAAGTACAGATTTTAAAAAAGATTGGCCAGCACCATCCTTTTGTTATTCAACTTTTTGGTATAAGCTTCGATAAAAGTAAGTAATTAAATACTACTTGTCTGTTATTTGAAATTATAGTTAGTAATAAACCTACGCTGGTTTAATGTTTTAATTTTCTTTACGTAAATTGAAACATAAGAACAATGAATCTTAAATCAAACCAGAGAATTAGAAAATATTATCTTAGTCTCTTTGCTTACAATGTTGGAATGAAAGTATCAAATCTTTCTAATAGATTCTTGCAATTCAAATTTCAGTTATTAAAAACGCATTAAAATGCTCGTAGAACACAAAATAACGTAAAACATTGATCAACAAGTGTAGTAAGAATGATCACTTTCCAAATGGAAGAAATCATATCTACTTTAAACAATTGTGTAAAAACGTGAAAAATTTGCTTTTAAAACTTAATATCGCTTTTGTAACAGTACATAGTTTTGATGTTTATTGAAAAAATGCGTTAATTGTTCCATATCTAATTTTATGTGTGTATTTCGTTGTTTAGTGTATTAAATATACAATTTTGTTTCAGATAGCTTAAATCAGGGTTTTTGAAACTTTTTTTATTCAAGGAACTCTTAGTCTTAATAACGAACACGTAGTCAAAAAAATTTCTGATCACAAATTTGTCAAGAATATAATTGGACTTCAATTTTGCACGTCAGAAAGCTAAACTTCCTTAAGTTATTCTCAAAACAAAACGTAATATATGAAATAATAATGTGAAATCTTTTAAAAACTATGTAAAGAATGTGCAAACTCATTATGACGTACTTGTAAACGTTGATGTTCATAGCTGTACGAGTCGGAGAACAGGAGGACAATTGCCTCCTTCCCCGAAGTCTCAAAAATTCAGGCAAAATCAGAAATTTTCAGAGAGCGTTAAGAAATTATTTGTGCAAAAACAGATTTTTTGGGCAACGACAAGGATTTATTTAGACAAAGTCAAAATTGTTTGGGCAACGATAACGTAATATTTGCACGGAATAAAGTTTTTAAATCTAAGACGATCCAGAATTATTGGAAAAACATAACTAAGATTTGAAGTGGAGATCTTGTTTTTCTAGTCATCGATAGCTTTTTTGGAACAAAATTGGAGAAATTAGACATAGTCTCAAAGTAGTGACCTTTCTTTTCTTTTTAACCATTATTACTAGTTTTTTGGGACGAAAATGTACAAGATTTTGTCAAGTCTTTCGCAATGCTACAAGAAATCATGATTCAGGCAATCATCAATAAAATTTGGGGAAACTGTATTACTCCCTCCAAAATTTTTTAGGCTGGTACGGCTATGGTCATGTTCGTTATGAGCGGAACACTTTAGGTAAGCTCGGCGGAGGACAGTTTGAGAAACGCTACTTTAAATTGTTTGTTCATTGTGCAAATTTAAAATTAATGTTTGTGAGAGAGAGAAGAGCTACTTTTGCTCTGCTTTTTAATCAATAATATGGGAATTAAATTGATTTTATAAGAAATTTTGCAGCATCAGGAGAAACAATTATTCTTTTGGAATTTTGTCCTAAGCGAATTCTGTTAGATTTATTAATCGAGTGTCGGCCAAAGTCTGGAGAACACAATTCCCAATCGAAAACACTCAATAATTTGCAATTGACAAAATTTTGCTGGCAAATTGCCAAGGTATGCTTCCTTTATATGTAGGCAAAAATTTATATTTTTATTAGTTGAATGAGTTTTAATCAAATTTTATCGATTGAAGATATTTAGCTTTTTTCCTATTCTTTTAACATATTTTCTGACCGGAAGTCTTAATTGCCCATAAACCGACCATTAGACAAACGTCATAATATTACTTTCTTTTCAATAAGCGTTATGCTTCAGCAATAAAAAAGTATCTTTTATTCAGCAAAATACCGCCTAATATTAGATAATGCTTCCGTAATCACTATTGTATCCATTAACTTGCAATGAATCCAAACAGGACCAAACACTTATTTTTCAGTGCTTTTGTTATGACATTGTCTTATCTATATGTCAAAAAATATAAATAAAAAAATGCTGGGATTTAACAAATTCTTTTTTTTCCAAACTTTGCATTTGATTGACGGTTTTTTTGCTCGCTGCTAAAAACCAAACAAAAGTTTTACTTTTTCAGGGAATGCAACATATATCAGATCTTAAGATCGTGCACAGATCACTTTCAGCTCGAAAAATTTTGATCACAGAGCTGCATCATTGTAAAATTGCGGGATTTGAGTTTGCCCGAGAAATGGACAAAAAAGAAAACATCTACAGGCGACATGACATGCTGGTACGAAGCTTGTGATATACACAGTAAGGTTTTGAGGGTGATTAATATAGCCGAAAATACTTTTTAAAACCACAAAGAATTACACACTTGTAAACTTATTAGTTTTGCTTGAACTTATTTATTACAAAGTTCAAGGGTGAAAAGCCATTTTTTTTATAATTAGTTCAAAATCTGTAAGGAAAAAGTCTTTTTAGGTTAGCAAATATGACTGTCGTTGGATGGCGCCGGAGGCATATTTTGAACACGTCTTCTCTTCTGCGAGTGACATTTGGTCTTTCGGCGTAGTGATGTGGGAGATATTTACTTTCGGCATGATCCCTTACAAGGAATTGAGTGGCCACTATTTAGAGTTGAAGGTTTTGCACCAAAATTATAGACTGTTACCGCCAAGGATTTGCTCTGACCAAGTGTAAGTCTTTGTCGAGTTTTTTTGTGATTGATTTTAAATACATTTAATGAGGATTAATAAGAATATTAATTTTTCTTGAAAGAAGACTTAAAATAGAATTATTAATATTTCTTTAAAATTTTTAACGAAGTTTTACGGAAACTGTTTATGGCAGAGATTCTTAACTGGATGTATAATACATTGGTCGTACCAGAGTTTTTAAGAGTATATCACTTTGATGGGGTGTTCAGGAGCATACAAAACGGTTGACAAACAATAAACTGGCAGTTGCTATTCATCTTATAATGCCAGCAAACTGGTAAAAGAAATACAAGTCTATATTACCTGTGATAAGATGAAATATTAAAGAAAAGTTATATAAAAAATATAATTTTTTAACAATTATCTGGATCAAAAGCTACAAAAACAAAAACAATGATCTTATTTTACGTTTATTGTTACATATTTTAACGATTTTTGATTGACTGTTTCAATTAAGTTTGATCCCTTACTCTATTAAACTTTAAAAAAACGTTATTGAACGATATTGAAAAAAGTTTTTCTGTTCAATGAGATGTATCTTGCTCTTCCTTATTTTCTCGCGTAATCTTTAAACATTTCAAATTTTGACCGAAGTAATAAAGCAGTGTTTATCAAACTTTAAGTAAAAGTTTGATTTGTTTGATTTACCAACAATAGTTTACAAAATATTATTGTTAAATAGCGCCATCTAACAGTAGTTTTTATTCAGACAGGAGTGGTGTAAGGAATAGACAAGCCACAATTACTAAATGTTTTTGAATTATGGTCTTTTTTTTGCTGAAAAAAAAGTTCGCTTTTAATTTAAAATGAAGACCTCTTTTTATCTAAACTTTTTCCCAACCTTTTATTGTTAATTTTGCCTGATGCATTTGAGCTCTTAAAAAAATTAAGAACCATTGAATACAGTTTTGACTAAGCACTTGCTTTATATTGTTTTTATTTGACTCTCTGTATGTTGGCGCTTTCAATAATTTCAAGTTAGAAGCAAAAAGTTTTTCTCTCGGAAATTTCAGCATTAACGGTATAATATGTAATTTGAGGCATGCTCGCTTGCAAAGTCTTATCTAATGAATGAGATTAATTGCTTAATCGATATATTTTGTGGTATTTTGTAGCTACACAATCATGCACAACTGCTGGCATGTTCTACCGATTTTTCGTCCATCTTTTAAAGACACAAACAAACACATTGAAACGGCTATGAAAGTTACAGATGTAAGTAAACTATTAGTTTAAATAAAAGGTTTTTATACTCTTTTTTTTATAATGTTTCCACGGTTAGCTGAAAGTATCCCAAAAGTGATACAGAGGTTATTACGTAATCGCTTGTTTTGTTTACGTAAAAGAAGCTTTTTAGGTTTAAAAATCGGAATTGCAAACACAAGGGCAGAGGTTTACAGCTTAGCGCCAAAGCCTGTCTGTATGAAACAGTTTAGAATGACATTTTACGAATTGACATTTAGAATCACATTAACATTTACAACTACTTCACCCTTGAACATATTGCATATTATTTTAAATCCAAGGTAATACGTGTGGTTAATTATTTTAACATAAAACTCTTTTTATGTTTGGCAACGCAGAAATACGTTCCTCTCTATGATCAAATTTACATGGAAGACCCTGGCCAAAACTTCTTATACGAAAGAGATATCTATGATGAGGTACACCAGCCCCCAAACATGAAGAAACTGCACAAAAATGAATTCGAAAATGCTGCTGCATTTGCGGTCAGTTTCTTAAACTTTTATGCATTACCATAAATATTGTTCTACAAAGGCTAAACTTCGTAGGAGGGTTTCACTTAATAAAAATACTTAAAATATACTGACACAGGTTTAAGTTATTTGCTTCGCGGAAATTTTCAAGACCTATATGCTTATGCTGAATGCTGCATTTGCTTTCTTTTCCGGTATAAAGTAAGCTTTTTTATAGTCATTCAGCCTTAATTTGAATTGTTCACATTTTTTAAAAAAATATGAGAAACTTTTGAAAAAAAGATTTACTTTAATCAAAAAATTTCTTCCCCAAGCAATTTTTTTGCGATTTGTTTAAAAAAAAGATGCTCATGCCGTTGGACTACTGAAAAAAGCTGTTTTACGAAACATCAGCTACATTTTACTTCACTAAAGGCTTTCTAGTTTCTCCAAGAGTCATGGTTTTATCATAATACATAATCTTTTGTTCGCCATCTTGGTCCCTTTTTGAAATTTTCGTTTTCAAAAAGGGACCTAATTTCTAATTCTAATGACTTAGTCAGCCTGCCGTCGTTTTTTCAGCTCCACGACAACCTTGAAGAGGCGCTCAGGAATCTCGAGAAGACCCACAGTCGAGTGATGTGACGTTTTCATGAGTCGCCAGCAAAATTTTAGACCAGCGAAAAACCTGAACATTCGAGAAAGTGTTATTCGTGTTTTGTATTGTTTTTTCCAATAAAACATTCGATTCCTACTTATTTTCGGGTCGTATTGAGCAAAAAAAAGAAATGGTTTTTCATATTATAAAAATGCATTTAAAAACATCCACCACATGGGAAAAACATTTTGTACAACAAATTTGTACTAATACATTTATTGTTTAAGTAATTATTAAATAATGCTTAAACTACATGTAATGTAGTTTTTCTCCAATGTGTTGTTCGCGGAAGCGACTAACGAAAGTTAAGGCAAACTTAAACCGTAAGTAGGGTATTATACCCAATTGAAGCTACAGTGAGGCCGACAAATCTTGGTTATTTTACATTTTGTGTCTATCTATTTTCGCCTTTTTGATGTAGTAGTTAGACAAAAACAATACAAAAAAACTTATATGAAAGATATTAGTATTAATGCCATGCATAAAACTCAGTTGCACCGAATACTGTGCCAGCGACTTACAACAGCTCAAGGCAGATCTACACTAGTCTACACTGCTCTTTCGTTTTGGCTCTTTCGTTTTGGCTTTATTTTTTTATTTTATTTGGTCGCAGACGCAACCAAGCTGCTTCATTGTGCTTACACCTGTTTCAGCAAGAATATTTTTCGCTCTTCGAGCGAAAATCCAAGCTGCTTAAATTAAGCCAATTACGCCTGAAACGACCAGTGCGACAAAGCAATCAGCTTATAGCACATTTGAACAACGAAAACGTGAAATTTTTTGAATAGCTGTAAAAATTTTTAAATGTTTATTATAAAATTTGGTGTTATGTTTTTCTGAAAAGCAATACAAGTTTTTTTTCAATCATTAAGATATTTTACTGAATAGTTAATAAACAGTTATAAAAAACACGTTCCTAAATCCATCACCAATCCTCGTACCTCGGCCAACCGCCAAAGTCTTTCCCGCTCTTGCAAAAACAACATACGCCCACAACAATTTCACGAATCCGCTATTGGTCAACATCTTCTTGACAACGCGCAATGTGCCCTCCATTACAGCAACGAAAAATTTTCTATTCTCGCTCGAGGTCGCTCTTCCTTTCACCTTTCTGCTGTTGAAGCGACTTTCATTAAATCTCTCAATCCCCTTCTGTGTAAGCAAAAAGAATTCGTATACTCTTTGAAAATTTCTTAATCTTTTCTCTCATTGGTTGACTCTTTCAGCCAATGAGAACTCTACTTTCTTCCTTTATAAATTAGTTCGGTTTCAATTCTACTTCATTCTGACGATTTCCCCTGAAGAGTGTCAGATGAAAAGCTTTGGGAAGAAAAATCTTTTACTTCAAGCAATTATTTTAGTTCTGTAAATATTAGGTAGAAAAGTATATTTGGTAGAAAAAATGAAAAAAACTTAAAAGAGATATGTAGGTTTTTTAAAACCTTAAAAATTAAAAATAAACACTTTTTAAATGATACCAAAAAAAAAGTCGTACAGCTTGGTCGCTTGATCGTGTCTGTATAGACAGTTTACGCTTGAATGCTTGCGGTCGTACCTTAATCTGCGACTAAAACCGGCTGCAGTGTAGATGCGCCTTGAGGGCTCGTTTCCAGTACAAGCGCGGAATGGAGTGTGTTTGTTTTATTGATTTTTTTGCTTCGCTTAGCGCTCGCTTAGCTTTTATGCGCGGAAAGATCAATAGAAGAAACAAAGAATGCTTTATTTCACGCTCGTAGTGGAAACGAGCGTTAAATCATCAATGCGTCAATAACGTTCTCATTATTTTTAAACAATGAAATAAAATTTGACGTTACTTCCGAACTTTGGACGTCACTTCCACATTTATGCATAAAAACGAGAATGAATGAGAGATGTAACAAAAAAAAACAATCACTACTCGTAAACAATCACACAATAGCTGAATAAAAATACCTCAATCTTAAGAAAACAATCAAACGATTTGAGAGTTCTTCCGGAGCAAGTTAGCTTGCTGAAAGACTGAAGCAGCAGCAGTGATGGCTTTAATACAGAGCGGCCACACCGGGCCCCCGCTAAAAAATGTCAAAAAGTGGCCCACCCTAATCAAAATATTGCTCCATTTGTTCATAGTAGCACCATAATGGTTACCGCTACCTGTGTTTGCACCTTAACTTTTGAAAGAAAATAGGCATAATGTACTCGAATAAAAGTGATGACATTTTTTTTAGAAAGAGATCACTTTATTTTGGGACGAAAAAAAACTTGGCACACAAAAAAGTTGTCTCCCTATCTATGGGTTTCTGCACCGCCCCCACCCCCCTTTTTTAAGGTCCATCACTGACCAGCAGTATTTAAATTTCGAAAAATATATATTTCCAATACGCTATTTCATGTTTAAACTTTAGTAACCCTTGTGCTGCTTTTGTTTATTGCTTGTTTTTTATGCTAAGTATTGTTAAATGTTTTGTTACCACTGTTTAAACAAGTAAAAAGTTTTTTATTGCTTTACTTTTCTTCAAATTTAGTCAAATACTTTAATTGTTAAACTCAAAAAAACTTTGTTGGAGTGTGCAAACCGGGTTTAAAAACTTAAATAAATTAAAGAATTATGAAGTAGGCTATTTTATACATGCTGATGCACTATCCATTTTTTAATAAACTAACGTTTTATCAAGGGTTATTTTGAAACGCGTAACCTCAATTAAAGAATTTTGTTTTTACCTTGAAAAAATGTGACTTTAGCTTTAAGTCAATACCATACAATTCCTTTCCATGTTTCTCAACAAAAATCGGCCATTGTGATTAGGCACTATTTCAAATACTTCCATTTTAAAGTACCTTTTTCATACTTACATTATAAATTTACTTTTTTGTGATTTATAATTCACATGATAACACTATCACAACAACAATAAAATCTTTTAGAAAGACAAGTTTTTGAGCTACTTTCTTAAATTATCGTTTTTGATTCTTAATGTCGTTATTATTAAAACAATTTAGAACTTTTGGGCAGGGACTCGTTTTCACTACGAGTGTTGGCGGGAATATTCTTTGTTTATTGATTTTTTCTTTCTCTTAGCGCTTAAGCGCAGAAAGAAATAAAAAAAATTAACAAACAAACAAAGAATACTGCGCCAACGCTTGTAGTGGAAACGAGCCCTTATTTTGTACTTGGTTTGTTTAAATCAGCGTTTCTCAAACTGTGCTCCGCCAGCGTACTTGAAGTGTTCCGCTGCACAATGAACGTGACGGTTTTCAAGCAGGGTTGCTATATCGGCCTTTAAGTTTTCACCTTAAAATTAAAAAATTTTAAATAAGAGGCACTGATTGAAAGTGATAACCTTTTTTATTTTTAAAGATCACTACTTTTTTCTGGCGAAAATCGTGAAATAAAAGTCAAATTCAAAGTAATGACTTTTTTTAGCCCCCACCTTTACGCTACTTGACAACTTAGTGATTAGAGTCAGCTAAAGTGATAAGGCTGGGTGCTCCGTGAATCAAAAATTTTGAGAAATTCTGATTTAAATGATTGGTTATTCGGAATTTTTATTTATGTGAATTCTAGACGCTTTTTAATTAAATTTCTATTTTGATTTAAACAAGCAGTCGCTATTTTAAAAATTATGCAAACCTGATTTTCGATTTAAGCAGTAAAATGAGCTGTCAGAGAAGAGCACAGAATGAACGGAAAGTACCAGTTTTGATAGCATTATTATGAGCCTATTGAAAAGCTTCTGAAAAAAAATATTAACTGTCTACATTGCAAACGTAAAAAAGTAATTACTATGCAATATGGTACAGCAATTTCAAACGCGCAAACAGTTACGTGATCAGTTAAATAAGTTCACTAATCTACTTCTGGTGCCAACACTAAATTTTTGTCTCCTGAAAAAACGTTAGTCAAAAAAAACTATTAATTTGGCAAAAGAACAAAATTCGTTGTTGCAAAATTAAAATTTTTCGGATGCAGAATGCTATGTAACTAACTGTTCAATAATTCCTCAATTTTCACGTCACTTATTAATGTCATAAAATCATGTTTCATCGACGTTAATCGTTATCTATTTTAGTTTTTTTTTGCATCAGTGTGAAAAAACCAATCACTCATCCTTTTACTTGCAATTTTTTCGTGGGAAATCTAGTCTTCTTCTTCATCAATGCAACTATTCACAAAGTTCATTTTTGTTTATGTTTTGTTTTTGACAAAGAGATTTGAGTCAGTCTCTTTTGAGTCCGTCATTTGAGTCACTTCATTTGAGTCAGTCAGTAGCTTCTCGTTTGAATTAGTTATTTCAATTGGCTAAAAGATTTGAGTCAGCAACAAGTTTCATATTTATGCAACAAGCTTTTTTATGTGATATGCTTGTTTTGATGTGCGATTTTATGTTGAAAAAAGTGCATCGATTGAAGATCATTGATCTTACAAAACTTAGTCTAGTAATTTGAACAAAATAAGAAGGTTTAAAGCTGTGTTTGTAACCAACAAATTAATTGAACAAAAATTTCTCGCTTACAACTTTTTCGAAGCATGAAATAGAGCTTTAAAGTTTGTTTTGTGTAGCGCTCGAAAACCAAGTGTTGAAAAATTGCGGTT
The DNA here is from genome assembly GCA_963680785.1 of Diplosoma virens. Lineage (NCBI taxonomy): Eukaryota > Metazoa > Chordata > Ascidiacea > Aplousobranchia > Didemnidae > Diplosoma > Diplosoma virens. The sequence continues at coordinate 12,653,190 of OY796890.1, read as the reverse complement.
ATGGGCATTTTTCTAAAAAGCATCAGAATTCTTTGCTGAAGTAATGCTGCTTTTGTCAAGATCTGGCTTGCAAGTCATTTTTTAGCAACCAGATTTAAACGTATGCTACTATCAAATAAACTAGAAACAACCGACCTACCTTTTAGCCAACTCGCCTAGTTCCTAAAGTAGGTCACAAAGTTCGTAAGTTTTATCTGGGCAACATGGCGACTACAAGCATTGCCACTTTCGGGAAAGCCCCGATCGACGGCTGGTCATAGGAAAGATTGTGCTGGAATTAGTCGACTTAAAAGTTGAATCTCACATCTTTTTGCAATTAAGTCATCGATCCCACATTACCTCAAAGAAATTTGTGAAAGATGGATTTTGTATACACGAGACAAGGAATATGATGTTAAAAAATAACCGTAGAAAAATTTTGTAAAAAGTGTTATATAATCTTGCCCTTTGCTCGTGATAATATAAGCATAGGTTTGCATGAAATCTTCAATTAGAAAGAATCTTGCTATAAAAGAGTTATATAAAGGAATCTTGCACGTTGCTCGTGATTATATATAAGCATAGGGCTGCATAAAATCTTCAATTAAAGAGGACATTAGACATTGTATAGTCAAGCAAGCTTAATAAAGAGTACTTAGAAAAACAAAACAAATTGCTTAGGTCCTTTTCACAAGCATATTGATATAACACAAGGAGATAATGTAACGTTTAAGAAAAATTCTAACTCATTGGCTTAGATCGACGCCGGTGGCGGGCACGTTTTGTAGCACAAGAGGATTATAAACAAGATCTTCGCTCCATGCTAAAGATTTGAACGTGCTGTTTCTTGTTTCATATTTTTACAATAGTTCAAACCTGATGACCACTTATAAAACTACATTTCGGGAACAACCGCCACCTGAAAAAGAGGAAAAGTTGCACGTGGCCACCCTCAACTACATCAATTTGTAAAACACGATACAACGATAACTAATAAGCGTAAAAGTAAGGAAAGCTAGTTATGTAGTTCCCCTCATAAAATTTTTGGCTTGGCCAAAATTTTTATAAGATTAAAGTAATCTTTTTTAATCGTTACTTGACTTTTGAGAACAAAATAGCCAAAACAGTTTTTCAAGTAGCAATGACTTTTTTTTCAGTCTTCACTTTAATTTCAAGGACTTTAGCTGATACGGTTTCTGCTCAGTATCAACTATAAAAATCAAAGTGTCACGCCGATGATTTTACCAATGTGCTTTCTCACTATTTTTTCTTAGCAGGATTGGGGAATATTTTCGCTATTTTTAACTTGTTTTTAAGGAATAAAGCGCTTGCTTAAATAAACTTATAAACTAAATTTTGGAAATAAGGTCATGATTAATTCAATATTTTATTTTATAAAAAAGGTAGAACCTATTGTTATAAGTACCGATTTTTTAGTTCTTAATATTGTTCAGTAGAAACACGCAAACGAAAGTCTAGTAGAAAAGCGCAGAATGTCGTACAGGTATTTCCACTGAAAAGACTTGACTCGGTTGCTTTTTGGATTTGCTTTCCTTTCCTGCCTTAGTGCTTACAATCACAAGTGAAAAAATGACCGAGGCTTTTAAAGTAAAATTGCTATGTATTAAATTTGTTTGAGACAAATAAATGGAAAACACTTCAGGTAATTTGCTCTACTATGCCTTTAGTTACAATCAAAATCTGTAAATATAATCTTAGTTTATTCAAAAGTTTTAAAGCATTTTTCATTATACTCTTTTGAAAATCAAATAAATTTTTAAGTGGCGTAAATGATTTCGAAAATTTAATGTTAAAAAAACCTAGTTTGCAAATATAAAAAAGCCATTGATTGTAAGTGATTTGGTGTTTAAAAAACTACTTGGTGCTACTCTAAAGTTGGTCTGACTTACATCATTCAATCGCACGTTAGAGTAGCACCGAATATTTTATATTAATTTTAGCTTATAAATATAGGATGAATTATGTTGTTTTAAAAACAATCAGTAAATTTTTATGACAGCACTCACAAAGCAGCTTGCAGTATTTTGAAGCTAACCTGTACGGAAGTGATCGCATTGTTTGTTGCTTTCCGGCTTTGTTTCTCATAACGCAGTTTGCAACGTCGATCACATAAAGAAGTGACGTTTGTTGTTTTCATCGTGAAGGATTGAAATCCGCTCCGAAGCGTAACGCTTTCAGCTATGTGAAAAGTTTTTTTTATAGCAAATTCATTTTTGAATCATATCGCGTTTGTTATGCAAGATCGAAATAGCAAAAATGGAAATATACAGCAAATAGTGAAAGAGAATACTTGTTTGTTGGATACGAAGACCCTAGTTTTAGGAGTCAACATGCCTGTCAACAGTGCTAGGCAGGCCGAAAGGAGCATTTGCTGAGGTCTTTGTCAACTCGGATAAATCTTCCATGTTCTAAAAATAAAACAACTCATTTAAATGTTTGTTTATATTCGATTTAGACAAAAAGTTGTTTTAGTCAAATTCAACTTCATAACGCGAGCTCAATAGATTTTAGGCTGTGTTTTATAATGCTACAACAAATGACTAAGAGTACCAACTAAATGGACTTACCATGCGTTAGTCTTCTTTTATATTTCTAGTAGGTTTAATTACGTTAGGCCTGACACATAGTAGACCTATGGTTTGTAATAAACAAAGCTATCGACATTACGTAATTTTTTGCAACTTATAATCAAATATCAAATATGTTTATTCTACAAGAATTTTGAAAGAATTAAATGTTAACTAAAGCATCAAATATTCTATATTTTCTTCTTCATAGAACAAAAATTTGACTGCGTTTCTTAGTTTGTTAGAACTGGAATAGATTGCACCAGTTTTCGTAAGAAACTTAGATGCAGAGTTTCTAAAGAAACGTTATATAGGCTAATATCAAATTTAACAATTTCCGGAAAAATATTTTCTTGAATTTTGCTGTGTGTTGGAGTGGTGTTTATAAGGTTATTTTGGCTTAAAATGGTTACGTGTCTAAGATTAAACGTGTTTAAAACAAAATTTTCAATAGGCAAACTAGAAACATTTAATTTAATTTTAGTTATTGAACTAATTGGTTTATAGACGTTTATTCTTTATAAAGCGACAATAGTTAATAAAAAAGTAAAGAAAAAAGGCAAAGCTAATTTTGTACGAAAAAGGCAAAGAAGTACTTCAAATCCTCACGCTCACGTTAAAGCTATATTTTCGACAACGTAATTGCCTCAAATTGTTTTTTCTCGACTAGCTATTGAAAATGAGAAGCTTGGTTAAATTTTTGTGTTTTTTGCTGTTGTTGTGCGTGGAAACTCTCGCTGTGGAAGACGACGATCGAGAATGCAAGCGTCATTTAAATGAAGGCAAGTGTTGGACATCTCCCGAAGGTCACTATACCTGCTCCTGTTTGTTTCACCAGAAGCCTAAGCTAGTAAGTTGTGTTGTTTTCTTATTGGTTATATTCAACTTTCACGTTTGTCGGTAATTTGTTTTTAAGTGCCAACTGCTATGTTTTAACGAATATCTTTTATAGTGACCATAAACAGGTCTTGCGATGTTTGCGGTGTTTACTACTTGTGTAACCGCTGTAATAAGATAATAATCTCATTTTGCTGCTGAAATTAAAAGCAGTCAAGGAGAAGAGTTTCATAATGTCGTTGGCAATGCTATCAGGAAATTACGTTTTCTGTATAAAGTGCCAAAATGGATTTCTCCGAATTGATGTCGGCCCATTCTGCTCGTTCAGGGTAGAATAAAAGTCATCACTTATGATCACGGCGCGGGAGATCTGAGTTCGGTTATAGGGGAGGTAAAATCTGCCTCACTTTTGCCAGTGATTCTTGTCGTAACCTTAGAGCGGACGTGAATGTGTTGTTCAGGTCTTATGGGGAAAAGATGGCTGCAAACTTGCGAGGCTAATCATTGTTTATTACCCATATAATAAAAAGTTTGCTTATCAAATAGGTTATTATGATTTAGAAATTATATTGTTTGCAAGAAAATACTTACTTCTTTTTGTTTTAATATTTTGTATGCCGAACTAAGTTCAATAAAATTAATTTTTCTTTTGATTGTTTCACTTTTGTAACGTTTTGAAATTTGACATTTCAATTTCATTATTGCATTGTAAATCTTAATTATCTGAAATTATCAGTTTTGTTTCAATGACACATTGCGTCTTTTTCTAAAACCTGTTACTAATTATTATTATAATTAATTGAGCAAGATTTAAACGAAAGCTGGCAACTGTGTATTAAAGAAATTTTCACCTTACTTTTAAGTATCGTTACTCATTAAAAGTTTTAAAAATAAGGCTAGGCTTGCAGGTTGCTTTTATATTTGTTATAAAATGTTTTAATTCATGAATTCTACCCTGACACCGTGACTTACTCAAGTGTTTCATTTCACGGTTACAATTTAATTTGATCGGTCATGAAAGTGTTCTCAAAATCATCGAGTAATACAAGCGTGACGATCTCCAGTTTTGCCGATGACTTTTCTTTTTATTCTTTGCTGTTTACCACGCTGCTTTGAGAATTCAATCGTTCGCAAAATTGATCTCAATTACTATCTATTTCTGTACGATAAATGCACTCAAACTATTCTCTGCCGAACGGACATGTCTCATTTGACAAAACTTTCCTTTTTGTTTATATTGATGCATGAGGAGGTTTGGGGAAATTTAGCTTGGTACAGAAAAAAATTTGATATATGATGGAGCCCTTAATTTAGGCATGTGCAACGTTTTTTACTGGCGGGCCAAATGTAAAATATTAAATTTTGCTGCGGGCCGCATCATTTTTTCAAAACTAATGTAGGATCATAATGTTATGATGGTAGCCGATTTTGTAGTCAAGAAACAGATTTGATACAATTTAATAAAAGACTGAATTAGTCAATAAAAGAAAATCAAGCACATTTAATTAAGGTTAATGGGATTTTGGTTGCTGCACATCTTTAAGAACTTTTGTCATATACTTTTACAGAACTACAAACAATTCTGTTGTTCGTCTAATAAATGGCTTCTTTACCCTCCTTTGCAATGTTTCATTTTTGAAAAAAATTGCTTGCAACAATAGTTGCTTCCAAAAAATGAAATGGCAAATCAAGCAAACGGCCTTTGCACTTTGCTAAACAACGAAATACTTTACAAACCATTCAACGTTAAAGATTCACCATTCATCATTTAGTTTTCGTTTTTTACTCATCATAAAATTGTTTTGGTATAAGACTAAATATAGTTTATATAACTTTCAGCTATCTGCAAAAAAAAGAAAAAAAAACATTTGCAATTTGCACTTAAAAAAAGTTTAAAGAAGCTAACAAAAACTGAAATAATAATTTTCAATCTCTATCTGCCTATTGGGCAAGTTCACACTGCTGCTGTTAACCTAGCACCGTAAAACTGTGAAGAAAAAAGCTTCGTAGCTTGACCGCAATATATCACAGAGAGGGCAAAAGTTTATATTTACTTTAATTTGGTCTACAATTGAAAGACTGCTGTATCATTGTTTCAGCTATTCCGAAATAATTTGCGAGTTATTAACTCCCTTTCCTAAATCGGTTCACAGTAAAAAATGCTGCGAATCACACTTTGATCATTGCAGACGGCGCTGCTTTATGTTCGCAGAATTTTGCAAATTTTCTTTGACTTTGATTCAAAAATTTTTACAGTGTACCTCCAATTATGATACAAATTTTTATATAAATTATTATGCAGGCCGCATGAAACGACATGGACGGCCGCGGGTTGCGCATGTCTGCCTTAATTGGTTTGATTATTGTCTGATAATCACTCAACGACGTTAGGTTATCGCTATACTTCTATGAAAAAACAATTATTGACAGAACTGTTTATTTGAAAATGAAAACATACATTCAAGATAAGCAGCAATTTTTAGCCAAGAAAATACCGGCCGAAAATTAAGGTTTGTTTCGTTAAAAAAATATTCAAACTGAAAATAAAATTATCGCTCACTTTAAGATTTTGTTTCTATTAGGCATTTCCTTCAAAACAAAAAATTGCTTTTGACATGTCAATTGGAATTTTTAATCTTAAAAACAAAATTAATTTCACTACCTTACGGACATCATCAGTTACTTTTAAAACAGCTGCATTATCTTAAAAATTAGTAGCATTTAATCACTTTTAATCACAAAAATTTATTTTACAATTATAGTAGTTTAAACGGTTGAAGAGATATAGTAGTTTTTGCTGAGATACAGTATATTTACTTGTAAATTAGCGTCTTGTAGAACTAACTAAACTTGAATTTTGGTCTTGAGAAAGCAACAAAACGCATACCATGGCCAAAATCACAACTTTTGAACTTGTCTCAAAAGAAGAAGTTTACAAAAAAAACCAAAACTTTATGAGCAGCAAAAAGATGTCAAAATGCATAAAGCGTATTTTCGTTTGTGCATGTGCAAATTTTGGGAGAGTTTTTTAAAGATTTCATCAACAGTCACCACAAATCTATTATTCGATAGTAAAACTTTCCTTTCTTTGTTTACAACTTAAGGAGTCGCTATTCGAAAATGACTTTAAAAAGCTGCAATGTTCAGTCGCCGCAAGTATTTTGGGGTTCGGGTTTTGCAGAGCACAATTTTAATTTTGCGGCACAACGATTTCAATAAATCAAAACGACATCATCATCTTCTATCTATCCACAAGTTAGAATAACGACAAAAGTATTAAACTTTGTGGACCCTCTAAGAATCGGTTTGTAGTCTATGAAAAATTTTTGAAAGTTTTTTTTATTTTGACTTACTTAAAAGTTTGATAAGAACTTTTTAAAAAACTGCCGACTTATTTAAAATAAAATTTACGTACGAGTCATCGAAATTTATTTTGTGTTCAAACTTTTTTTAGATCAATAATAAGTAGAATTGCTTTTATGGGTTTTTTAAAAGAATTTATGAACGCATGAAAAATAATTTTGATTATTTAATACAAACAAGTTTTTGCAAACGATTACGAAGTATAGTTCGATGATTCAAATAAATTTTCTTATAGTTAATATTACTTTTTTTTCATTTTGCTAATGAGCTTAAGTGAGTTAAACCTTTTTTGTTTTGAAGAAAAGTTAATTCCAAGAACATACCATCAAAAATATTAAGGAAATTTTGATGATCGTATTAACAAAAGGTCTAGTTTAATTTTTAAAAGCTAAGTCAATTTCTCCCAATCTTTATGGTAAACTTTTATCGCAATTTCCGCTTTCAAAACTTGTGATTACAATCTTTATGTCGGAAAAAAAAGTTTCGTATTAATTTCGTACAAATAAGATACCACGTGATCAAAATTAAACGTCAAAAAGCAAGAGGTAGAAAATAAATCAAAATCAAATGTTTAAAAAGAAACCTCGCAGATTGGCTGTTGCAAAAAACCTTGAGGCGATTCTTATTTTTATTTTACATTTTTAACGTTTCAACAATGTTTTTATCCTTGAAAGAAACATTTGTACGACGTTTTCTTTACCAATTTAAAGTCACCTTACCCGAAGTGTGTCATGTGCGTCTTTCGAGAAGCCATTTAACTTGCAGGTGCTTGCTGCTGACCTTTTTCGAGTCTTTTTATCACATACGAGTTTTATCTCGTATATCTGGTTACATCATTAAGCTTTGAAAAAACCACCGCAAACCTATTCTACAGCGAATAAGTTTTAATGAGAACACTTATGATTTTGATCAAAACGGCAAACACCGATCTAGCTTCAGCGCTGATACTTTCGTGACTTTGTAAATGGTTTTTTTCTAAAAATAGAACAAGCTGAAAAGTTTTCAGTCATTTGTTGCACCTTATTGAAAGCTATAATCCCTCTATGAACAAGTATTTTGTATGTTTGCTTCGTTTCGCTAGGAAACGTAAATTGGATCTGAAATATTTGAAATGAACTGAATGGAATCTATTTCATGTATGAAAAAGGAATGATGATTGGAAAGTTTGAATATTTTTAAAATAAAAGGAAGAGCCACTATTACGGGTATCATTTTATTAATTTTAACGTTTCAACTACATTGCTTAACTCATTGTCAAAAAATATTGAGTTAAGTAATGTACCCGAAACGTTAAAATTAATAAAATGATAACCTTAGTATTCGTTCTTTGTTGTATTTTAAGAATGAAATAAACTTTTCCTTTTCAGCTAAAAAAATGGTTAGACGCAACCAAACAAATAAATAGTTTAGTAAATGCTGTTTTATTTGAAACGATGAGTTTTCTTTTTAACGTTTTTTTTGTTTAAATGTAAATGATAATCATGAAAATACTACAGGGAACATCGAAGTTTCGATTCTGGCGATTTAAAATTCTTTCTCCGTAAAACCTTCTTTGCATTTAAGTTTATTTGTCAACGACAAGTGCCTGTGAAGTCGTAAATTCTATATTTGATTAGTTTATTCTGCTCCTAGTTTTGGTCACACCAGTGACTTTGCCTGCCATAGTTTAATAACATAAAATTCAATTCTTTATTCGACTGTAAAAACAGTATTTTGAATTTGTTTGCCTTTTGACTTAGTAAACAATGACGTGGTGTTTTTTGTCGATAAGCAACAAATTTATAGGAAAATTTTGGTTTTATGTTAGGTATCCTCCTTTTCTAACTTTTAATCAGAGGTTGTAAAAAATTAATTGATAAAATATTAGTTGCAATTAATTGATCTATTTAATTAATTGCAGCAAAAACTATCAATAGATAATTGATCGCTACAACATCAATTTATCGCAATTAATTGAAACATTGGTATAATTAGAAATTTTTTTATTAAAACCATTAAAATAGAACAGTTATACTAGTAAAAGTAAAAATAATATATAGGTCAAGACTATTGTTTTTATCAAAGCATAAAAAGTGTGCATTATTTATTTGTAATGATATTAAGGAACTTTTTTAGTTACAAGATTTTGAACTTATTTGATGCAGCAAAATGCAATGATTTAAAAGTTGATTTCTTGTTAATAAAGGGTATTTTTTTGTTGCAAAAGTTTTATTTTTCTTTTTCAGTCACATGTGCTCTTGAAATCAAAGCTAATGTTGTTTTATATTGGGCAAAATAATTGACAAATAAATGCAATTATTGCTTGATTAATACATTAATTAAAATTAATCGATTGAAAGAAAAAATAATAATTAATTGGCAAAGTTCCAATTAACTTTTTACTACCGCTGCTTTTAATCGATTCATGTTTTGACTTTTAGGCAATCAGCGAATGGGATTCGCAAAAAGAAATAAGATTCTTCACTCAAACCTGCGAGGAATCCAAATTGCCCCATCATGAAGACACTTGCGTGGTTTTACCCGGAAACCCCAACGTAAGTAGTTTGCCATACTGAAGATTTTAACAGTTTTGCCGTTTGCTACTTTTATTTTTCAGCTCAGATGATTTTGTGTATTTTAATTTTTTATTTTTTATTTCAAAATGCGCAGCCACTAATAATAAAGATAAATTCTTGATTAAATATAATACTTTGCTGTCGATTAATGAAGGAGTCACCAAACTTTTTTGAAAAGAGCCCGATAAAGAATGATATTGGCGACTGCTGGCCAAATTGTGCAGCTTCATGGATACATTATTTCGACAAGTCAACTAATGACCAAAAAAAGGTCTTCACTTTAATTTAATAGTATTTCTCTATGGAGTTTGACTTTATTTGGAAGCATGTGATGGGCCAAAGTTTGGTAACCCCTAGTTTGTTTTTAAATTTTCCTTCATTCGCGGCCAGGCTCGGCCACCCGACCAAATAAATCACGCGAGGGCTGTAGTTTGGTGACCACTGATTCGATTTTTGATGATTAGATTAATTGTCATCGGTTTTTTGATCCGTGTTTTATTGCTTGTTTACAAACTACGATTCTGTTACAAGCGTTTTGTACATCAGCTTAATAATTAGATAACTTAACCCAGTGGATTCAATTTAATTCGTTAAGTTTGCCAAGCACTTTTTCAAAAGTAAGAACTCCCAACCTAGTTTTATTCTCATCAAGCGCTGACTAAAAAAAAACAGTCAATGGAATAAAAGATTTGAAACTTCTCGTGAAAGCTAAAAAGATTGAAAATTATCGAAAATATATTGCGAATGACCGCGCTGTCTTGAACATTTTTCAAATTTTTTCAATTGTAAAAAGAAGTGGCTGTAGAATCCACCCGCGATTCTATCAAAAATATATTTCTTTCACAAATTTTTCAAGTTTTTTCTGTTTTTTTATGTTAAAAAAATTGCTTGAAATAAGTTTTGACGAAAAATGATATTTTGAATTTTTCAAAAATGTTTGCCTTATACCGCGTAAGATTTTGATGTCACTTATGTTGAAAGTCAAAGATCACGATATCAACTGTACGTTGAAGTGATTTACAGGTAGTTAAACAAAAAAATTATTGTGCAATCATGCTTAACTTAGCACACAGCTGAAATATTTGTTTAAAATGTTTACTTGACGGTCAATAACTTCTTTTATCTTCTTTCAAAAGATTTCTGCTTTTTCGTGAAAACTTTTTTGAGATTTAGCGGTGAATCAAATGCAAAGCTTTACTCAAATGGTCAAGTCCGGCGCAACCACTCCCCGAAACAACCCAATTGAAGAAGCGCGGGGAAAAAAAGCGCTCTTTTTGTGTGAAAAAGCTACTCTCGACGAACGCAAACTATATTAAAAAACTAGCTAAAAACCTTAAAACAAAGTTTTCACTTGTTGGAAAAATACATTTAGGTTGTAAAAACCTTTTTTTGGTCTTCACCTAGTTTTCTGGATTCAATTTTAGTTTTTTCGGATGCTTTTTGTGAAACTTACTCCGGCAATGGTTAGTAGAAAACATTCTTGCTCAAATGTGTTCAGCTTGACCTAGCCAATTTTGTAAGCACATTAAAAACATTGGAGTTGACTGCCAATTTTCGTTACATTGTAAAATAAATTTAGCCCATAGTTTTTCTTTGGCAATTGCATTTATAGCTACCACCGAAAGCTTATCAACTTAATTACGTATTGATAGAATTAATTCCTTTGCTTATTTTATTAGAATGATGACGAATATGAGTTCTTGTGCCCCAACAATGGATATTTTCAAACTTGGGGTGCTTTTGCCCCGAGAAAGGAGAGCTATCACGTTCGGCTTTGGTAAGGTTTAAATATTATTAAAAAGTAGCTTAAATTTATGCAAATTTCAATTCTTTATTGCAACTGTTATAACAATGCTTTTTTGCTTTAAAGAAAATGTGAAATTGCTTTCTTATAGCAGCAGTCGTGATTTTAGAAGAAAACTTACAAGATGAATAATTAACATTACACAGTAATCTTTTTTTTAATTTAAAAAGCATTTGCACAAGTAAGAAGAAGAACCTTTCGTCGAATTGTTTCATGTTAAACGAAACTTGGAATTAGTTTACACCAGCATCTTTTTGGGCCATAGACCATTTTATAAAAAATGTACTAGATATATCACTTTGCTAGACATCTTATAAACGCCACTAGTCAAAAATGTAAACTCATGACATGTTCAATCTTATCGAGAATTTATGGAACTCACTGTGAACCACTACAAATTTCACCGGACCGTGTGCAGAAGCATTGGTTCAAATGGCAAATGTTAAATTTTAGGTACCGGTGTTGCGAGGCCCAATGTCCTAAATGGAAGTGTCAGTGGTCTCCTTTTAATGGACCGCAAGAAAAATTTGTCGTGCCGCTAACTAACGCTTACGTTCAAGGAGTTCGAGGACGCTACTTCCATGAGAAAAAGTAAGTTGGTCCATATTCACATTAATCAGTTAAAAAATTAGCTTTGGTTATTCGGTAGCTTTAGTTTTCACTTAGGGCTGATGAGTGTATAGTTTTTTTTATTTTTGGAATTATACTTCAGCAAAAGAAATAGGAAAGGGCGAAAAAAACGAAAAAATACATGAATTTGTAACAAAAGTAAAGTTTTAAACCACGTTTGTTTTGTCGAAATTTTCATAACTATTTTTCATTCAGTCCTCTTATTCATGGGCATTTTCATAATTTTACAAAAACAATAATTATAATTAATAAAAATATTTTAATAAATTGAATTTTTAGATAGCGAAAACGTTAATTCTTTTTAGTACACCTTCCCACTTTTTATTTTAATAAGGCTTTAACAATTGTGCTTTGCCCTCTATTCGTAGAGTTAAAACTATTATGACCTGTCCTAGAGCATCAATTTCGACTACCCAGAGTACATTTAAATGTCGTTTGAAAACTTGAAATTCTCACTTTTGTTCAGGGATACATCTTGGTCTCTTCGTGTCTGTGTTTGTGATCTTTCCAGCAATGAGTCGAAAACGGAGTTGTAAAGCGAAGTCATTTGGATGAAAGAAAATTTGAATTATTTAGTTTTATTTTATGCTGTCGAAACATGCGGGCAAGGCCGGCATAATCATAATCTAGACCCCGCCAAAACTGAAATTAGATTCTAGAAAACTTGGTAAAGACAAAAAAGTTACTTGTTAAAAAAATACAACTTGACTCTGTAAAAAATTTTTATGTAAACTTTACGTTTGTTGAGAAGGGATTTTGAACTCAGACAATGCGCCTTTTCCAAGCGCCTACACAAGTGTGCCTTCCTAGACTTTTTGAAAAAGGGTTATGTCGACTCTGTTTATTAGGTTGGAAGAAAGACACTTTTTAAGCTTTTATTCCTGCTATGAATGTCTTAAAAATTTCATAAATATTTGTAAGATTATTATTAGTTTGAAATAATTTTAAAAAGTTGATTTTGCTCTATTGCAGTGGTGCGAAACCTGCGGCTCCCAGGAGTTTTTATGCGGTCTCCATGACAATTTAAAAGTGATAGAATTACGTGTTAATGACTAATTGATAATAAAAAAATCAAGAAAGTCGAGACAATTTTAAAATCAAAATTTTTTTTAGAGATCACTTTATTTTGGGCACCAAATCAAGAAATCTGAGACTTTCAAAGTGATAACCTTATTTTTTTAAAGATTTCTACTTTTTAAGGTCGAAAATCAATCAATCCCAGGTAGATTCAAGTTGATGATGCTTTATTCTTGGGCATTTCAACTTATGCAGCCTTTTTTGTTGTTGCATAATATAAATTGGCTTCCAATCATAAGAAGGTTTCCACTTCTGCTCTATTGTATTGGCTTTTATAAAGACGTAATATGTATTTTTTACGCTTATATTTTAAAGTATGATTTTGCACAACAATTTGCTTTTTATGGTCATTTCTACGAATAAAATATATAGAAGAAATTTTATAATAGTAGCGTTGTGAAATCAGGTTTTGAAACTTTTAGCTTCAATTTTGTGGTTATAAACCCACTGTTATAATTGAAATAATGCCCCAATTTTTTTCTCTACTATTATCATCCGAGAATAAAACTGCGGCAATTTGGGTCAAAGAAATTTTAACTATATTAAGACTGGATTGTTCTTTCTAGAGTTTGTTAGGAGACTTGATTTTCTTCTAGGTCAGATTTTATCAAGAAGAGATAACATTTAAAAAATGATTTAATCAAAACGTGCAAAAAAATTTGCTGCAAAACAAAAGGATAATTACAGCAATCGCACAAGGCTATTTATTTATATGAATGCTCTGGAAAAGCTCTTTAAAAGCAGATGCGATTCTAAAATGTCATTAAAAGCACTCTTTCTTTGACATTACCGGAAACATCGTTTAAGAATCAAATGTGGCGATGTCTTTTTCGAGAGAATATCTCAGCCAAAATACTTTAAAAAACCTTCAATTCAGCAATTACTTTACAACATATGCTTTGATCGCGGCATCCCTTTATGGATGACCTGATACAAAATCGTCGTGTTTTAGAAGTGGATTTAAAACTTTTCAAATCGATAAGCCGAAATGAAAACTTCAAAGCCAACTTTGCTTTGCACACATGGAATTGCTATTGTATCTAAATGCTGCAAGATTGAGGGAAGCATCATGCCCAAGATTAGTTGTTTGCATTTAACAACTTTTCCGACGTTTTGAATGAAAGTCATAAATGCTGGATTATTTTTTGCTATGGTTCGACAAAATGTAAAACCACATTCTACGGTTCCAATGGCATACGTTCACTGAAAAATTCAATTCAAGGAGACAGAACTTTTTAGCAAGGCGAAGAAGTTTTCAGAAAAATTCAAAATTCAACTACTGATCAGCCGCCACCACTTAAAGTATATGGCTCAGATTTAAGTTAGAAAAGTAATCAACCCCCATAGGCAAATCGACGTCCTGCAAAAAGCTTGTCCTGTTTTTAGAAAGTTGGAAAAAATACTTAAAAAAGAGAAACAAATAAACTTATCGCAGTCATTTGTATTAAGAATAGGCTTAGTTTTTTTGGAGTGTTTTATTTAAATCTGTGCTGGTTTTAAACGATAACCATACTTCTTTGAAAAATCTAATACGAGAAGCATAGTTGTTTTTTTAATTATGACGTAATTTCCGTCAAACATATTGTTTTTATAAATTTGTCATTTTTGAAAAAGATGCTTTAATTAAACAAGAAAAAATTCTTTTTGAGTATAGAAGCGGAACTTCTGCTTTGATAGGGCAAAAAGGGGAGACCGGTTACACAAGTAGTTTGTTTTTAACAGGGCTTCTAGCTGTTTAAAATAATATTCTGATTCAGGCTCAGCGAATTTTATTTTTACGCGTTCAATTCCGCTCGAGTTTTAAAGAATAATAGAATAATAGGAGATCGATTCCAAGCAAAAGACTTTTTTTTTTGGAGAACACTATGGTTTTGGGACGAATAATAAAGATTAATACGAGTTTCCGGGTTCGGTTCAGGTTCGGTTTTGACGCCTTGGTTTATAAGAGATGAAGGTATTTAAAACGTATTTCTTGTATAATTCTATTGAAAATGACTTCAGCTTTTATGAGCTTATCGAAAAAAAGCGTTTTCAACTTGGCTAAAATCCGTCGACAAAATTTGAATGTCAGAGAAACTTAAGTTGCAACGTCTAAGTAGAGATATTACAGAATGTTTTTCGGTTTTATTTATTTTCGGTATAATTTGTTGACAACCAATTAGTCAAATCACGTAAAGCCAGGCTTTTTCAAGTTAAACCCTTTGACTTGAGGATTAGAAGAACTTCAATGTAAAATGGTAATGATAATTTCGTAACAATAAAATAATGACTATTACATGCTCTTGCAACATCTTTATGACATCATTTTGAAAATTATTTTCCCAATCTGTTGCATTGACCTTATCGAGAAATTAACTAGAACTCCATGTTTGAATAAAAAAAGTTGCGTTTCTGGTTCAGTTTATAGTTTTGCACAAAAACAATGACAACAACAAATATTCTGCGAAAAGTACTAGGAATATGTCTGCAGAGTTTTGTCAGCTAGAAGGGCAGCCGGTTGTTCTCATCTGGTACTCAAAATCGTTCAACTTTCGACAAACTGTTATTTTTTTCCCCTCCAGCCCATAGCAGTCGTTCCGGCGTCCTGGCCACATTTCCAATCTTGCATGAGAATCGAGAAGATGCTTGAACATTCTAAATTTATAAGTGTCCCATTATTTATAAGTGTCCTATTATTGAATGCTCTTCACATGCCGAAACCAAAAACTGAAATATTTTCGAATATTTGAAAAATTTTAGAAATAGGTGAATAGCAGAATTTATTTCTAAGCACGAATTTGAAATATTTTTATTCTTGAATTTCACACATATAAAACAAAAGTAACAAGGCCAACTGCTCCAAAGCATAATCTTCGCCCCCAGAAAAATTTGCCAAATATTGAATAACAAGAGTGGAGTGGGCAGCGTGGTCGAGTGGTTAAAGCGCCTTGCTTATGATCAACATGGTCTCGGTTCAAAACCCACTCGCGCCATTCTGTTGTGTCCTTGGGAAAGACACTTTACGGCACTTTCCTCTGCTTGATGGTCTTGGCAAGCAGTTCTAAATTTCAGTCATATCTCTATTAAATTACAAGTGAACAGCAATATCTTGGCATCTCCGGAAGCAGGTCGGGGTAATTGCCTATCCTCTGTATTAGCGCCTCCTTCGATTTCCTGCGAGTCAGGAGGATAAATATAGAGATGAAATAAAATAAATAAATAAATAAACACAACAATAGGAGCTTTATTCCTCATTCTTCCGTAACATTTTTAAAACTTTGTTTATTTTTTGTCATTTGCTATGAAATGACGAAATATTTAAGATATATTGTTTGGCTGGCCGGATTAATCAGTAAAAAGAGCCATACATGACTTGCAGGCCGCGGTTTGGAAACCGTGCATTAGATTAATTAGATTTACATATTATACCTGCTGGTAAAGACTTCTCTTATAACAATTTTTTTCCTTCAGTAGATCTTTTTTTTCAAACAAATTGAAATAAAATCACTTGTTTATAAAACAATATTCGTTGCCTAAATCTATATAACTTTGAAAATGGAATTATCGTGCGAAAATCTTGAAATATACAAACGATTTGAGAACTGGTTTGATGACAACCAAAAACTTGAAACGCTTCAAACATACTGTTAAAACATATTTTTTAAAAATCATCGTCATCATAATCCTATTATTTATTGATTTTACAATGTTGAACGTCTTTTAATAGAAATCTTTTTTTTTTTTTTAGCAAAGTCAAATTGACGATTTTATTTAAATGGTTAAATTGCAATACATAAGTTCATTAATAAAATAAGTCAAAATTTAATGGGCCAAATATTTATTAATAATTTAGAAATTAAATACTGAAACTTTACTAATTCGTTGCGAAAAATCGATTTCGACCTAAAAAGGTCATCATCAGTTTCTTATTCAAATAGAATCTGATCCAACCAAAAAGAGTAAAATAGTTTCTATTTGAATAAGAAACTGACAATGACCTTTATAGGTCGAAATCGATTTTTCGTAATGAATTAGTTAAGTTTTAGTTTTTAATTTCTAAATTAGATATTTGACCCATTGAACTTTAACTGATTTATTAATGAACTATTGATCTTAATCAACTTATGCTAACTTTAGACCTAATGATAATGACTCACCCGTCTTGTGTTTGAACCGCTGACCTTCCGAGCAAAAGATAATCTTTCTTTAGCAATATTTTTGATACGCCGCAAATTTGCCTGACCCAAAACGTGTAATTTTGATTAATTACTATTCCACTCAAATCATCACTTAACTTGTAAATGCGACGAACAAAACCATGATAAAGCTGCCACTCAGGACCCTGTTGAGCAATTCCTTCAATTCTGATTCGATAAGCTGTCAAAAAAAAGCGTCATAAATTTTCCTTTTAGGTAAAAATATTAAAGCTTAGTTAGATTTTGGTTTTTGCAACATATGAAATGTATTAAATTTTTTACGAGCTGTTCGTATAATGATCTATTTAAGAATCAAAATTTTCTCGCAACGAATGATAAAAAACCAATACCACTCACACTACCCGAACAATAAAAAAGTCTAAATTTTCCTGTCTTTTTCTAGCACAGTGGTTCCCAACCTTTCATGGTTCGTGGCCCCTTTCCTATTTGTCTCACCCTCAAATAAAATAAAAAGACATTTTTTAAACTGTTAGATTTATTAGGTGAACTAAAAAATTCTTCACGTCATTTGAACTGCTTTCAAACAGTCTCCCGTTTTTGTCGTAGTTAAAATGTTAAAGAAAAAAGGGTCGCAATTAAATTTCAACTACGGAAAACTAAACAAAATTCGAAGCTTTTTTCAATACACAATAGAGCTGCTTAACAAAGGCTTCTGCTCTTGGTCCCCCCGGAAAATGCCTCGTGGCTTCCTTGGGGCTGAGGGCTCCGGTTGAGAAACCCTGTTCTAGAAACATTTAAAAAAAGTCGAAATACAAAGTTTTTTAAACACTTTCAACACACAATGGCACAAACGTGTGAAATACTGGTAAATAAAAGAATCTAAAAAGATTCCAGAACTGTAAAATCAGTGTGGTTTTAAATATCAAATCCTATACAAAGATTGATAAAATCGACATTTGCTCAACTGACAAGATTGAGGTTTCGGTCAAGAAGTTGTTTTTTTCAATCAGACAACAATTGAAAAAAGCAGCCCTAATGGATTCAGCATTCTTCATTTTATTAAACAAACATTAAAAATTATTTATAAAGACGAACGTTTTCGGCTTACTTCAAGCCCTCATCAGGTTTCTACAATTTTAGCAATATTAATTAACTTTAAATTTACACACACAAAAAAAAAAAACAACAACAGCAAAAAACAATGTATATTTTTAAAAAACAGGCTGTACTTTTGATTAACAGGCTAGATTTTAGATCAAAACGAGTGAGAGACTAAATTGATACAAATTAAATTCCAGATTATGATGTCATTGAAGAAAAAAAAGGAAAAAATATTACAATCAAAATATATTTAATAAATATGAAGCTCCGTTTGCGAACATTTGTCGATTAAATTTTGGACTTAACTTTTTTATTAGTAAAGCTTCGTGAACCTTGGAACAAAATTCTGATTTGCATTTACGTATTATTATAAAATTGTTTTCATTAAACCGATTATTAGAACATTTTCCACACGATAAAACATGATCTTTAATTGCACTATCCTGTAGACTTTTGAAATTCAGATGCTCCCGGACTCTAGTGATCAAATGTCTGGAGGACATACCGATGTATGTCTTGTTCGTATCGCACGAACACGAGAATTTATAGACAACATTTGAGCCAAAAATAAATTTAAATTTAATTAATATTGCTAAAATTGTAGAAACCTGATGAGGGCTGAAGTAAGCGAAAACGTTCGTTTTTATAAATAATTTTTAATGTTTGTTTAATAAAATGAAGAATGTTGAATCCATTATGGCTGCTTTTTTCAATTGTTGTCTGGTTGAAAAGTTTGATTTTACAATTTCGTTTTTATATTGAAAAACCTGTCGCATTCCTTTAAATGAGTACAACATAATATGCAAATATTAAAGACAAGTCTTAAGTGTTTCTCACAACTCAACCTATAACTTCCATTAATAACAAATGTTGACAAAATTAAATTAAAGCGATTAACCACAAAAAGAAATGCGATTTATCGCATATGTGCAAAGGCTATGCGCGATTTAAGACTTGTGGATTAATGATTTAACGCACGTGTGCAAAGGTTCTGCGTGATTACATTCTGAAAGAGCTTCAGTTTTGGAAAAGGTTTTCATTTTCATTCATTTTATCTCTATATTTATCCTCTTGACTCACTGGAAAGCGACGGAGGCGCTATGCACAGGGCAACCAATTACCCCAACCTGCTTCCGGAGATGCCTAAGATATTGCTGTCTGCTTGAAATTTTTTATTTTTGTCACACTTCATTCATAATAATTTTAATCATGACGATGTAGTTTATTCCCGTTAAAAGTAATTCAAAGTTTTGTTATGAAATAATAATCGCGTCGCCAGTGAAGCGCTCCTCTGGTATTGTGTAATGTAATGTCTGCGATTCGCTTTCGATTCGCTTTATTTTCTCGTCCTTTTTTTCTGGTCCTTTTTTTCTCTTTTTGCCCGACAGTAATGACAAAATATGTTTTTGTCCAGCATCACTGTAGTGGAATGTTCGCGTATATACCATTTGGTTCTAGCAAAAGCGCTCTCCTTGGAGAGTTGGAGAATGATCTAGCTCAGTGCTTGTCAACTAGGTGTATCGTACGCCCTAGGGCGTACCACCATGATGGGGCGTACAGGGGCGTACCAGATACTTCATTTTCAAGAACTAATATATGGGGCTTGACCTTTTCTAACATCGTAACATTTTTTTTCTTGCTATGATAGGTGTTTTGAAGGAAACAATAAGAAATTGTTTTTCATTAATTTGAATTGAAATTTTGTAAGATAATTTTATCTATCCGATGTAAAAGCTGCTAATGCGATGTTTTCGCTAACGCTTTGTTCTTTGCGGTGTAATAATTTTGATTGATCATTTGAAAACAGCCTTTAATTAAAGTATTATTACCAGGTGCTGGCACTTAGAAGTATAAATGTGTCATACCATTAGGCGAGCGCTTATATATTTGAAAGTGTAGTTTGTCTATTTTGGCAAAATAACTTCTAAATTGTACAAGTAACAATGTTAATCTAATATTGTGACTTATTTAAAGTT